>JAJTUV010000024.1:2775000-3138528 GCA_021653895.1 Mastomys natalensis | reverse complement strand
ATTGCTCATAGCTTGCTCAGGAGTGGCACTATTAAGAGGTATGACCTTGTTGGAGTAGGTGTGTCTCTGTGGGTGTGGGCTTAAGACCTTCATTCTAGCTGCCTGGAAGCTAGTATTCTGCTAGCAGCCTTCAGATGAAGATGTTGAACTCTTAGCTCTCCCTGCACTATGCCTGCTTGGATGCTGCCATGCTCTTGCTTTGATGATAATAGACTGAATCTCTGAACCTGTAAGTCAGCCCCAATTAAATGTTGTCCTTATAAGAGTTGCCTTGGTGATGATGTCTGTTCACAGCAGTAAAACACTAACTATGACACAGGGCAAGCCAGTACATAGGTTTCTTCATCTTGTATTTTTGCTGAGATCATTTCTGGTTTAACTAAAATTTGATCTCCTTGTTGGAAAATCCTGTGGAAAATTACCCAACTCTATTCTAGGAACCCAAAGTCAAGATGCCCTAGCTAACTGCTTCAAGATGCCTTCTGCTAAACTGCTTGCTTGCATAAAACCAAGATACCGGGATGTGGTTTTGGCAAATAGACAAACAAACAAACAAAAACATTATCATAAACGTTTGATACTACACTTGGATCCTGAATACCTGAGTGTAGTCCCAGATATCTGAAATAAAGACTTTCAATTGGCTATAAACTGTGTCTGAGTTGTCATTTCTGGTTGACTTCCCTCAGTGTTTTGGAAGCACCCGTAAGATTCCACAGAGACTGGACCCAGATACTTAGGGGCCTGGACTCCCAGGAGCAGGGAAGAGTATGCCACCTGGAGAAGACTTCTAGGAGTACACAACTTGAGACATTCCAAAGCCCTGGGAAAATCCACTCTGACCCACAGCTGCTAGCTGCCAAGTGCTCCAGAGGCAACTGACACAAGTCATCTGGTCTGAACACCACTAAAGGTAACTTTGGTCTGTAGGAGGTACCATTTGGATAGGGGAGGTCAGATGTGACTGTAGATCCCGGGTCCAGGATCCCTGTGAGATGTCACTGGAATCCCTTGGTCTGTTCATGTGTATGTATGATAACCACCCCTGGTTGTCTTCACTATGTGTCTCTCTGTGTGATTGTGTCTCTCTGTGTGTCTCTTTGTGTGTTTCTATTAGTTCTGTTGGTTGGATATATAAGTCTAAAATGGAAGGTGGAATGAGCCATCCCCAAACTACAACCACCATTGTCCCTGAGATAGTGCGTTATTTCCTATAGGCTTGATGGTCCACCTGCATCGTGACACCTATGAAAGGCAAGAGGCCCTGTATACACAGACAAGCAGCAGGGAAAACAGGAAAAACTAAACGTGTCTCTTCAGAGGAAGTAGCTATTTACCACCAGGAATGCTGGGAATAGATGTAGGTTATGACCTGATGATCTTTTACTCTCTGTACGGCTAGGCTTCCTCTGAATCCCCCAGACTATTATGTTTGTTTGTTCCAGACCCACTAGATATTGAGCATTCTCATTCAATAAAACCCATCCTTGTGAGCCATGTCACTTGCATTTTACAGCACCCTAGCTAACTTCCGTGTGATCTTAGGGCCAATCCTGACTCCCACAGGCATTATGCTTACCTCAGTCTCCACAGGCCCTTATACCGAGCACTGTTTTTAAGTCAACAGAACCCATCTTTATGGAAGATGCCACATGTACTTTGTAAAGAATGTCAGTGCAAACATGTCTTAAGTCTTCTCCAGGTGGGAATGAGTAAACTGTCATTGGGAAACTCTTTTCCAAAATTGTGTTGTGTTTAAACATGACTAAAATAAGCAGCCTGGTGTCAGACTGTAGAAGTTTGAACCAGCACCACTAAGTCATGCTGAACTGGATTGCCTTCTTGCCTCTGGAGGTGGCTGTAGCATTTGTAGGGATCCCCACAGACCTTCTGTGGTGCCAGACTACTGTTGTTGCTATGGAGGTGTCTGTAGTCTTCTGAGCCACAATGGTAGTCACCAGTTTTCCTGTAATAGCCAATAGCTTTCTCTGGTGTAAGACCCTTCCCACCTGGCTTAAGACCTGTGTCCTCTCTTTGGGGACCTGAATCTTTTTGGCCTAGCCAGGTGGTCCAGAAAACCTCCATCTATTCTGTCAGTCCCACCAGAGGAAACTGAACATCTCCCTACCCCAAGCACTTGGTTCTGGCTTGTCTAGTCATATAACTCTTACTTGTGGTTCCAGGGTCCTGGTCCTCTTCCCTGTGTGGAGGTGGGGAAGGGCCAGGCCTCTCACCCAGGGCCCCTTCCTTCTAAGCAGAGTACACAAAGGGAGGAGGTGTGCACTCTCTCTGCTCCTTGTTTCATCTGCTCTAAGCAGCTCATTATGCCTCAGGAAGGGGGAAGTAGTTCCTACAGCTACTCAAGGACCTGATGAATTGCCCATTGGGTTTCTGGAATGGTTCTGTGAGATATATCAGATATTTACCCCCATGGATTCAGATGACTCTGAGGACCAGAACACCACCAATATTGCCTTTGTCATGCAATCAGTCCAAGACATAGGAGAAAGATCCAGAACGTAGAGGAATTTGAAGGGATACTAGGTCTTAACTTTTGGACATTGGTCAGAAAGTTTACAATACCCAAGAATTAGCTGAAGACGGATGGAGAAAGACAGTCTCCTGTTTGATGATTGGTACCCTTAGAGAGACAGGCAAGAGAAGAAACAGAAAAAACTGACAAGTACAAAGGGGTAAATAATACACAAACATTGTTCAATAAAGCCCTGAGTCCAGACCTGTTGGCATTTAGACAAAAATATCCACAAAACATCCTGCTCCAGTATATACATGACATCTTCATATCCTTGACCACTGAGGAGGAATGTAGACAGGCACAGAAGGCCTTTGAGAAACCCTACAAGCTCTGGAATACAGAGTCTCAACCAAAAGAGCTCAACTATTCATCCCTCAGGCCACACCTAGGATACAACATAGAGGAAGGAAAGCTGACAATTTCCCATAACTTTATTTCAACCATTCTGCAAGTCCCTGCTGATGGGTAGACCCATCCTTCCTTCAAGTCTGGGAAAGTGACTGGTTATATACCTTGTGGAGAGCTTTTGGGGCTGCTTGGCAGGAATCTGACATTGGCCAAGGACAAGGAAATGGGCTTTAGGCAGGAATCTAATTTTAGGTGAAAACAGGGAAGTAATTTCAGTCAGGAATCGAAATCTTAGGCTAGAACAAGGAAGTAGGCTTCAGGCATGAATATGACTTTGGGCTAGGACAGGGAAGTAGGCTCAGATATGTTGGTCATCCTGATAAGCCCTTAGAAAATGGTGACTTAGCTTATTGCCTTGCTTGTTCCTTGACTATTTGCATTTATTGTATTGCTAGTTCCTCAACCTAGAACTGACCTTAATACTTTCGTGTAATTAAAATGGTATAAAAGCAGATTGGGAAAAAAAATACACCTACCTTTCAGTCCCAGAATTGGCTGGGGTCATGCTACAATGTTGTCTAATTGTCTTTTTTCTTTTTAATCCTCACTCCTGTGCTGGAGAACCTGTTGACTGGCTGAGCTGGCTTGGTCAATACCTCTACTGACCCGCCCACCTAGGGGCTAAACCTGGACTTGGACATTCAGAAAAATGAGGATGGGAAGCTATCTCTTGAGTGGATTTCTTTTCTTGTATGTCCCTTCCAGGTAGAACAATATTGGTCTAAGGTAGGATCTGGGCCAGTAAATCTGGTTGTGGCCAAAACTAGCTAGGAAGAGGCCTTCAGGGATCACAATTTTATGCATGCCCGGCCAATGGTGAGTTATCCTGTCAAGGACAAGTTACCTACATCATGTCTTCAAATTACCTTGCTTGCTTGTACTATTTACTGAATATGTTCCCCACAACTCACTGGAAATTCCCACTCCCACTCTAGATTATGTTATCTCCGAGGTGTATGCCCATCATGGAGAAGAGGGGAAAACTCATATTATCCTTGACTCAATGTTGTTAAAATCAAAAAGTCCCCAAGTAAAAGCAGGAATAGTAGGTGCAACTGCCAGAGGCACCTTAGCCTTAGGGAACTCAGTTCCCAGACAGACTTAGACGTAGGCTACTTGGGGAGTTCTATTCATAGGTTGGATAGCCAAGTTGACTCCCTTGCAGAAGTAGTCCTATAGAACTGAAAGAAGATAGTCTTTCCTTTTAAAACAGGATTTTGCATGGCCTTTTGAGAAAGTTGCTGCTTCTACGTCAACCAATCAGTGGAATTAGGGAAAATCTTGTCATGGTCGGAGAACACCTCAAAGGAAGGGAAGAAAGGAGCATGGATAAGATAATTATCATCAGTCTCTGTTTACCTGGCCCTCATGGCTGACCACCTCACTATCAGCATTAGCTGGACTGTTGATTCTTATTCTGATAGGGCTAATGGTAGGACCTTGCATCCTTAACTTCCTGGTTAACTATATCAAATAGAAAATAAACTCAGTTAAGTCACTGGTCTTGAGGACCAACTAGGATCCCAGGATCAGGATGAGTTAGGTCATACTCAGAACCAGTGGGAGTGTAACAGAGCAAGACAGTATAGAGGTTCCTGCATCTTGTATTCTTCCTGAGGCTAACTAGAATTTCAGGTTTAACTAGAATCTGATCTCCTTGATGGATAATCTCATGGAAAACTACCCAACTCCACTCTAGGGACCTGACATCATAATGACCTAATGACCTAATGACCTAATGACCTAGCTAGGTGTGACACACCTTTCATCCCGACACTTAGGAGGCAGAGGCAAGTGGATCTCTGTGAGTTAGAGGGCAGGCTGGTTTACTGAGAGAAACCTGTCTTGGAAAATAAAACAAAAAAAAAACCCTAGGTAACTTATCATAGCTTCTATGCAAACCTCCCCTTCTGAGTAATTGCCTGTCTGAACTTCTGTTAAACTGCTTGCTTGAGCAAAACTTCCCCTTGCTCCAACCAAGCAAGATACCAGGACGAATAATTGCCTTTAAAAACCCCTTACCCTAAACACTTGGCATTATACTTGGGTCCTGAACACTTGAGTGCAGTTCCTACCATCTGTGCATGGTAGTACACACCTTTAATTCCAATCCTTGGGAGGCAGAGGCAGGTAGATCTCTGAGTTCAAGGCAGCCTGGTCTACAGAGTGAGTTCCAGGACAGTGAGGCTACAGAGAACCCTGTTTCAAAAACCAAACAGAACCAAACCAAACCCAAAACAAAATAAAATAAACAAAGAAAACCAACTTTCAATTGGTAATAGACTGTGTCTAATGGGGTCGTCTCTGGTGAGCTCTCTATAACATTGGCTTAACTCCAAATATATATTTCTTTTATTACATAGTTATCTTTCGGTACCTTTTTTAAAAAAAATGTGTTCCAATATTCATCACATGAAATTACAACATGTGATATTTAGAATCATGCAGGTCAGTCACGTCTTGAGTACAGCTATATACACTGTTGTTCTTCCACCACCATCTCTTTCCAGAACTTTCTTCACTGCAAAACTAAAATTGTATATCTATCAAAATGACTTAGGCTTAGAGCTTACAGTAGTAGAGACAGCCTGTGAGGCCTTAGATTCAGTCCCCAGCATAAACCAACAGGTGAACGAACTTTTCCCCATTTTTCTTCCCTTCAGTCCCTGACAATGACGAGTCTCCTCTGGTCTACGTATTTGCTTAATCTAGGTTCTTCACATAAGCAGAATCATATAGTGATGATACAGGAGAAATTGGAGCCCCCCTCTTGGGGTTCTTAGTTTCATTAATAAAATAATTTAAGAATGGATTCAAATGGAAGCCCAGGAACAATTTTATTATAGTTAAAAACAAATAAATAAAACAAGGGTAGGCTAGCTGCCCAGAGGAGGGAATAGCAAAACAAGCCGTTCCATTGAGGTTGGCATGGAGATGAGACAGGTGGGTGAATAAGCGGCCACATAGCCTAGAAGGAGGCTTTAGAGAAAGAATAAAGGTCCAAAATGTTGGGCAAAAAGCCCAAAGTATTAAGGAAAATGTGCTTAGAAAACAGAAAGAAGAAAAGGGAAAGTTAGAATTTTCCAAATAATTCAAAAGGTTTGCACTGGGGCGGGGATTTCGGATAGGAAAAGCGCAGCACCTCATTAAAGAACTAATTATTCCACCACTCCCTCTAGCATGGTTTAAGGTAAGGTTGCTTTCCTACGGATAGTCATTGCCAAGTGAAGAACCTGACCCAGATGGAAGATTAGATTGTTATGCAGTCCATAGATTTTATTCTCTTTACGTAGATTTTTTTTTTTTTTTTTTTTTTTTTTCTGTAACATCTGTCCCCTTCTGTGACTGGATTATTATTTCAGTTACTTTCACCTGTCCATCCATCCATCCATTCGTTTATCTATATACATACATAAGTACACATATGCACAAATATAGGGCAATAATAAATATATATTATATCTAATAGATTCATCAATATGAATTAAGTATGTTTATATATGGTCAGGCAGAAGGGATACTTTTAAAAAAAAGATTTATTTATTTATTTTATGTGAAAAGGACTGAGCGCCATGTGGTTGCTGGGAATTGAATCATGACTAGTTAAGAGCATGGCATTCTTACTAGCCTCTTGAGCCGTCTCTCCAGCCCCCAGAAGGGATACCTTAACTCATGGCTTTCCCCTCTCCCTGCTGCCTGCTGTAACCTTTCTCTGGCTAGTTGGAAAGATCCCACACTCACTTTCAACATACACATGAGGTCATTCCTCCAGCCCCAGCTTGAATCACACGGATTAGAATCTTGGAACTAGCCGCTTCGTGTCAGTTGGGTGATCACAGGTGCATAGGCTCTCATCTGTACAGTGGCCGTACTGAAAGTGCTGCCCTGATGGAATCGTGAGGTTTAAAGGAAGACCCGAGAGGAGAGGCTAACACTATATAAGTAGCCACAGTTACTAGTGTCCTTGTTTGTACAGGCTGACATCAGTCCTCAATTCCCATTTCGTTTGCATCCATGATCCTACAGATACATACATTTATATACATAAGGAATCTAATACTCTCTCTCTCCCTCTACTTTTCTTCCCCTCCTTCTCTTTGTCTCTTCTGTGATGCTGAGCTCCAAAAACCTTGCACATGTCAGGCAAATGCTCTACCACTGAATCACACCTCCTAACCCTGTGTAACTCTTCCGTACACATCCATGAAGAAACTCAGTATTAACAGCACCTAAAACACATCAGGGCCGGGAGCGCAGTCTATATGCTTGCTTAGCATGCAAAAGACCCTGGGTTCCACCCCATCATGTGAAGAAAAATAGGGTTCTGGTCGCTTCCACCTAAAGTAGCTTTCTCAGTAAGTGGGGTGCAGCTGGACCTGAGTGGCAGTCGCGGGTCTCCTCACTGCTTCCCCGCCTCTGTCGACCCTTGGGTGGTACTTTTCCTCCCTCCACTCAGTGGGCCTCCACATCACCTGACAGCTGCCGCCACATTCCAGGGCTCCAGCAGCGGAAGTAAGGCAGGCTGAGGTTTTTCTGGGTGAGTGACAGTGTTTGAAATGAGATTAACCGAATGCCAGGGTTGGGGAAAACAGCTTTTCCCTGAGTCACCTCTGTCCCACCTTCCTCATGACACACAATTGAGCTTGTTGGCTTGTGTGGTAGTGCGTCAGTCTTGGTCTGTGAGATAGTGGGTTGTGTAACCTGGTAGCAATGGCTCTACTTATGAATGTAGGACCGACTGGTGCTAAGCGAGACAGCCTGTATGGGCTACCGCTGTAGGTCCTAGAGTCTGGGGTTCAGTCTGGTGTGTCTTTGTGCGAGTTACTCTGCTTCTCTGCCCCTGGTGGCGGATGAGGGTCACTCCCTCCCCCCTCCTTTGGCCTTGCAGGGTTTTTCCTCAACCACCGCGTGACAAGAGCATTCCAGGAAACCGGAAGGGCTGGGCGGGCCTCCGGGGTTTCAAAGTTGACAGCTTTGCCCAGCTGGCAGGTTCCATCCTGCTGCGTCATTTTCCCTGAGCTATAGGACATGTTTGCAGGACACTCACCACCCACCTCTCACAGGTTTTAAGATTATCCCCTCTGTTCTACAAGCCCATCCATTTTCCCCTAAAGAATTTAACTTCTTAGGATTCATCTTAGTTAGGTCTTCAACCCACAGTTAGAGAACAAAGGGAACTAACAGGTATAAATGAGGTTTCCTACGCTTCAACTCATTTTTATTCTGCTTCCTGTGTGTAACTCAGTGGTTCCCAACATGTGGGTCGAGACCCCTTTGGGGTTAGACTGACTTGTCCACAGCAATCACCTAAGACCTTAGGAAAGCACAGATCTTTGCATTATGATTCCTAAGAGTAGCAAGTTTACATTTACAAATTAGCAATGAAAATAATCTTAGGGTTGGAGTCTCATGGACATGAGTAAATGTTTTAAAAGGTCGCAGCTTTAGGAAGATTGAGAGCCACTGTCCTAACTAGAGGGAGAGATGGGCCACCTCACCCAAGGGTATCTCAGAAGAAAAATAACTCAAATGCTAAGAAACATGAATTCAACACACAACACACACACACACACACACACACACACACAACACACACACGTAGCTTTCCCTGTACCCTCCTTCCTGTTCTAAAAGCCAAAACAAATGACCCCCACAGGTGCTCACAGAAGGAAAGTCCACACACACAGCACAAAAGGGAAAAGCAGCCAGGAGGCTCTGGCTGTGAAGTGTGGTCAGAGCCTCTGCTCTCCATGCTGAGGCCATGAGGTAATGTCTGTGGGAAGCCTCAGTTCTCATCCCTGTCTCCCGAGCAGAGCTCCGTACATACCCTGCTGCTTAGATATACAGCATCCCATATCACATGCCCATCAAATTTATGATGACTGATTTCTATTCAGGAGAAAAGTATAGGCTGGGCATCATAGCTCCTGCCCAGAATATCACCATTCAAAAAGCTGAGGCAGGAGGATCAAAATAAGTTCAAGGATATATAGTGTGTTCTAGGCTTCTCTCTCTCTCTCTCTCTTTCTCTCTCTCTAATATAAACACACATATGTATAAACATATTGTATAAGGAGCTTCCATTCTCTACCGTTTTGCTTTGGAGATCAAGCTTGTGTGCAGCCGAGTGGCGTTCTCTTTTGCAGTGTCCACCACTGGTGCTGAGTGTGTGCTTGTGAATGTGCTGGGTGGAGTGGCTGGAGAGAGGTGGAGAGAAGTGGTTATTCCGCCTGAGGCACTTGGCACAGGTGAAGCTCACTGCTTCCTGTGTGTCAGCTTCTTCAGGACTGCGGCCCTCAATGATCTGATCCTCGCTGCTCAGGGGAAAACCAAAGCCCCAAGCCAGTCATTGCCTACACAGACAAGCCGTGTATGGGGAGATGTTAAGCTTTCACAGTAGAAAGTGTCTGGCTTTAAGCTCTTGATGGGAGAGGCTTCTAATATTTATTGGGGATACTAGGTAGGTTCGGGTTGGGACACAGCAGTGGTCCTCAACCTTCTTAATGCTGTGAGCCTTTAATACTGCTCCTCAGGTTGCGGTGACTCCCAACTATAAACTTATTTTGTTGCAACTTTATAACTGTAATTTTGCTACTGTTATGACTCATAATGTCAATAGATATCTGATATGTGACCCCTGTGAGGGTCACAACCAAAGGTTGGGAACCACTGGCAGAGAGAGTGCTATAGGGAGATGTTGCTTAAACACATTACTTTTTTTTTTTTTTTTTGGTTTTTCGAGACAGGGTTTCTCTGTGTAGCCCGGGCTGTCCTGGAACTCACTCTGTAGACCAGGCTGGCCTCGAACTCAGAAATCCACCTGCCTCTGCCTCCCAAGTGCTGGGATTAAAGGCGTGCGCCACCACTGCCCAGCAAACACATTACTTTTAATTATGTATATGTGTGTATGTGTTTGTGTCTCTGTGCGGGTATATGTATGCATGAGTGTAGGTGACCACAGAATCCAGAAGACAGTGTCTGACGTTAGAGTTACAGGTATTTATGAGCCACAGGAAATGGGTGCTGGGACCCAGATTCTAGACCTCTGCATGAGTTGCTACCCAGTGAGCCATCTCTCCAGCTCCCTGAATCACAGATCTTGAAAAGATGAACTCTATAGGTGTGAATTCTATGAAAGTAATACTATTAACAACTTAATTCTTAGCTTGAAATTGTGCTTATATATTTCTCTCTGTATTGAAATTTGTACTACGAGGGACGGAACTCAGGGCCAGGTATGAGGTAAGGGCTCCACCAGTGAGCTACATCTCCAGGCCTTTTATTGTAACCTTCATTTTGGGCATAGGGTCTCGTAAGTCTCAGACTGGCCTCAAATTTCCTTGTTGTAACTGAGGATAACCTTGAACTTTTGAACTTCCTTCCTTTCCCTATTTTTCCAAGTTACAGGGGTACTGGTTTGTCTGGTGCTGGGTGCTGAACCTCAGGACTTTATCAACCGAGTTACATCTTCAGGCCCTCCCGCCTATCACTTTGGAGACAGGATCTCACTTTGTTAATTTATTAATAGCTCATCCACTCTGGACCTTCTTATGTAGCCCACTTTATGCTATAATATTCTTAAATAACAATTACAGAAAGGACATCCTATAACTACTTTCCAAGTCAAGGTACAGAATGGATTGGCATCCCATGAGCTGAGGCTCATGTCCCCTGCTATGGCTTAGATCAGTGTTCTTGTTCTGGCTAGTTTAATGTCAATTTGACAGAGGCTAGAGTCACCTGAAAGGGAACTTTAATAGAGAAAATGCCTCCATAAGATCCAGCTATAGGGCATTTTCTTAATTAGTGACTGATGTGTGGAAGGGGCCCAGCCCCTGGTGGGTGGGGTCACCCCAGGCAGTGGCTCTGGGTTCTATAAGAAAGCAGACTGAACAAATCATGAGGGGCAAGCCAGTAAGCAGCACCCCTCCATGGCTCTGTATCAGCTCTTGCCTCCAGGTTCTGCCCAGTTTGAGTTCCTGTCCTGACTTGGTTCAGTGATGACTAGTGATGTGGAAATGCAAGACAAATAAACCCCTTCTTCTTCAAGTTCCTCAAAACACCATGGTGTTTTGTCACAGCAATATTAACTTTTCTGAGAACATTCTTTAAGACCCATTTGGTGCAGTCACCTGCTTGTGGTGTGACTGGGAGGCTGGGGGGAGCCACTTGGAGCTGGGGCATAGTGGAAAGAAGCAAGGTCACTGAGGAAGTGTCTTTGAAGAGATAATCTTCTCTTTGCTTCTCCCTCTCTCCCTCATTCCTTCCTTTTTCTCCCTCCTTCCTTCTTTCCTTCTTCTCCTTCCCTCCATCCTTTCTTCCTTCTCCCTCCTCTTCCTCTTCTAGACAGACACTCGTGTGTCGGTGCCCCTGCTAGAATGCTCCTCCCACATCGCTCTGCAGAGTGACTTCTTAAGGCTTCACGTGTGCACAGTGCATGATGCTCTTTCTGGCCCCTGCCCCATCCTGGTGTCCACATATCTTATCATAGGGTGATTTAAGTCTTGATGCATGATCTTGTCATGTGATAGTCCCTTTAGCTGGCATGAGAGTAGATTTGTTTAATCCCAAGACTCAGGAGGGGGCAGGGGCAGGAGTGGCAGAGGGGGCAGTGGGGGAAGAGGCAGGCAGATTTGTGAGTTCAAGGTCATCCTGGTCCACGTAGTGAGTTTCAGGCCAGCCAGGGCTACATAGAGAGACCCTGTCTGAGAAAACAAAAACAAAAACCCCCCAAAAACAAAAAAACCCAAAACATAACAAAAAATAAAGAGCAACAATAACAAAAAGAAGTTCTTTGGGTATATTAAGTAAAATTAAACAACAACAAAAACAATTAGGCTTTTAATTGAGATCACATTGAATTTGTGGGTAAGTTTTAAGAAAACTGACATATTTATGATCTGCAGTTTGGATCTGGAATGTCAGAGTCTCTGTGAGTTTTAGTCCCTGGAAGGTCACTGACATTCACAAAAGCTGAATTACCGATTGGCCTTCAGTGACAGCATAGACATTGGAATGTTGACAACCCAGAGCCAAATGCCTTGAGTTACCTATTTTACTTATTACCCTTAGGTAACCATTCATTGCTAGCCTCTGTGTGTAGCCTAACATCCTGCTTCCATTAGGTGATCCTTTGGAATGTAAGAACAGACCTTGGCTTCCACAAAGTCAGGAGCTAAGTGTGTCATCAGATGGCAAGCACTGGGAGTCTGTGGCATAGATCTCCCTGCTTTGCATAAGCTGTCTACTTGAGGTGTGTTTGGTTTATGGCTTTCTTTGTTCTATCAGTATAAAACCCCAGGAAGATGTTAGTGTGTTAGAACACATGGCTGTGTTCTCAGTCATGGCTACTCAGATTTGGCATCCCAGAGATGATGTCTGATTCTCTGGAACTTGAGTTACACAGGTTGTGAGCTGCCATGTGGGTGCTGGGAATTGAACCTGGGTCCTCTGGAAAAGGAGAATAAACTCTCTTTTCCTCTTTTGAGATGAGAGCTATGCTTTTTGTGTCACCATCTCATAGTTAATGGCTTTGTTGCCAGACTGTGGTGAAATTGGCAGATGGGGTTTATGGGAGAAATTAGGTCACTGGGACTCCTTGAAGGGACAGCAAGACTTGAATCCCTTCTTTGTTCCCTTTTCCTTACTTCTTAGCTGCCGTATATGGACAGATTTGCTCCTTTGTGTGTTCCCCATGGTTATTCCAAAAATTGGAGCCAATGATCATGGACTGAAATCTCAAAAACTTTTGTTTTTCTTTTTCAAGACAGGATTTCTTTGTGTAGCCCTGGTCATTCTGTTGACCAGGTTGACCTTGAACTCACAGAGATTTATCTGCCTCTGCCTGTGCCTCCCAAGTGCTGGGATCAAAGGTTTGCATTGCTACTGGTTGGCTAAAATCTCTAAAACTCTTAACCAAAATAAATCTTTTAACATTATTATATTATTTAAAGGTTTGTTTCATTTTATATGTAGGAGTGTTCTGTCTGCATGTAGGATGTATGTGTGCGCACCTTGTGTATGCCTGGTGCCCGTGGAGGCCAGGAGATGGTGTCTGATTCCCTGGAACTGGAGTTACACATGTGAGCTGCCATGTGGGTGCTGAGATTGAACCTGTGTTCTCTGGAAGAGTAGCTGATACTTTATTTTTTTTGAGACAGGGTTTGTCTATGTAGCTCTTAGATGGCCTGGGACTCACTCTGTAGACCAGGTGGACCTGGAACTCATAGAGATCTGCCAGCATCTGCCTCTGGAATGCTGGGACTAAAGGTGTGCATGTCTTAACCACTGAGCCATTGCTCCTGGCCTACTTAAGTTTTCTCAGTAAGTTTTATAATTTTTTTGTTTTGAGACAGAGTCTCACATCTCCCGGCTGGCCTCAAACTTACCAAGGATGGCCTTGAGCTTCTGACCTCTTGCCTCTGCTTCCTAAGGGCTGGGATCACAGGTGTGCCCCACCATGCCTCGTTTCTGATCTTTTGCAAAGGAGTCTCATACATACTTACTGTATTCTAGGTTCTATATAAGCTTATAACTTCATCTACTACTTACTGTTGGCAAATATAATGTATACTTAGTTTATTGACTGTACATTGATCAAAAATTTCTAACTTATTATTTTATTATTATTATTATTATTATTATTACTATTACTATTATTATTTGAGACAGGGTTTTGCTTTGTAGCCTGGCTGTCCTAGAACTCACTCTGTAGATCAGGCTGGCCTTGAACTCAGAGATCCACATGCCTCTGCTTCCCTAGTTCTGGGATTAAAGGTGTGGCCCACTATGTCCAGTTCTTTATTCTAAAATGTAATTAACTAACTAATTAATTAATTAAGTAGATACAGGGTGTCACTATGTAGCCATAGCTGGCCTGGAACTCATAGAAATCTGCCTGCTTCTATTAATGTATGACCTCACGTATGTCTAACTCTAAAAAGGTTTTAATGAATTTTTCTAATTTATCTGTATATTCCTTGACATTTACTTTACTCAACTCTACCATTTGTGAAGGATGTTAATTTTGTTTCTACCTTTTGTGACAATTTAATACATATCTGCAGAGCCAGACTTTGTGGCCTATACCTGTAATCTCAGCACTTAGAAGGCTGAGGCAGGAGGATGTGCATTTCTAGGCCAGCTGGCTTGGGCTACACAGCAAGGTCCTGTGTTTCAAAAAAAAAAAAAAAAAAAAAATCCAGCACAATCTTAAAATATATCTGGAGTTTTTGACACCCTCTTTTATTTATTAAAGATTTATTTTGGTTTTAATTATGTATCTTTGTGTGTTTATGTGTGGCTGTGTGTACACATGAGTTTAGGTACCTTCAGAGGCCAGAAGAGGATGTTAGAGTCACTATAGCTGAAGTTGCAGAAGGTTGTGAGTGCTGGGAACTAAACTCAGGTCCGGGGTAACAATGTTACAGACCGTCTCGCCAGTCCCCACGTTCCCCTGTTCTACTAGAGTCTGAAAGACATTTTTGGACTTTTCATCTTGATTCACCTCATCATTGGCTAATATCTATTTTATTTGTTTGTTTATGAGGTGCGGGGCATCAAGTCCAGGGGTTCACACATAAGGACAAAACTTTCTCCTTCTCAACTTCATCCTTTGGTTCTTGTCTTCAGAGTTCACTTAATCTCTTTCCTTCTCCCCTCCTCTTTTCTTCCTTGTCTTCCTCTCTCCCTCTCTATGTTCTCCCATTTCTCTCTCTTTAAAGATTTTATTTATTTACTTATTTATTTATTTACTTATTTATTTTTATGTATGAGTATACTATCACTGTCTTCAGACACACCAGAAGATGGGATCTGATCTTATTACAGATGGTTGTGAGCCCTCATATGGTTGCTGGGAATTGAACTCAGGACCTCCTGAAGAGCAGTCAGTCCTCTTAACCACTGAGCCATCTCTCCAGCCCCTCTTCTCTCTCTTTCTTTTTTCCTTCCTTCTTTTCCTTCCTTCCTTCCTTCCTTCCTTCCTTCCTTCCTTCCTTCCTTCCTTCTTTCTTTCTTTCTTTCTTTCTTTCTTTTTTCTTTCTTTCTTTCTTTTCACTCCCTTCCCTCCAGGTTCAACCCTGGGCTTTACATATGCTAAATCTACTGCCATTTGAGTTAATCTACCAGCAACAATTTTCTTATTTCTATGGAATGCCCTAACATTAAAAGAGATAAAACCCAGGTATATGTGAATTATGGTAATGTTAGTGCCTGAATTTCTGCATGAGTTCTCTTGTTTTATTTTAGTTCTACTAAGTCATACATTGTGATTTTTGTGCAACTGCTTTCATAGATTATTGACTCGAACTATGCTGCTTTGGTCAGCTTCCAGAACACAGTGCAGGAATAAAGTCATGTGAAAATTCTGAGTGCTTGTGAGAAGACTCCAGGAAATAAAGACAAGAGTCTTGTGACCCCCATTTCTTCAGAACACAGGATTGTTCTCGGAATGTGGTTTCATGTCCCTCCCAAGTGCAGCAGATAGGAGTGAGTTTACTTCATATTATTCATTACAACTGGCTATTGTTATTTTATGTGCCTCTAAGGCAAAACATGTTTTTGCCTTGTATGACTTGTCCTTGTGATTGTACATTTTACTCATGTGACTCCTCTTAGCTCTTAGAGTATAAAATTGTCTGATGCTCTGAATAAAGTTGGCTATTGCATAAGACTTTAGTCTGATTCATTTATCCGCTCCTTTCTCCCAGGTCTCACTGCTACAGCAGCAAGCAGCCACACTATATGAGGCCACTGGAAAGATACTATGTCAAACAACCACATGATACGAGGGTATTGGAAAGATACATGCTATATACTACAATCTTTGCCTGTAACAGCCACATGGTATAAGGTCATTGGAAAGACACTATGTTATATACTACACTATGTTATAGATAGCCCTGGGCTTCCTTGTATTTTGATGCTAATTCTGCTCTCCTGGGAGGGGCTGCGAATGAAGAGTGAGTTGCATACATTTTAACAAATGTTCAATGGCCTCTCACACACGAAGTCTAAAATTCATTATTGGGATCTTTATAACAGCTCTGAGTTTTCTACCTCTTATTCTTTTAATTTATACCTTAAACTGTTATGAAATATAGATTACCTATCTATGTATCTGTCTATCATATAACTATCATCTGTCACCATTTATCTACCTACTCTCTATCAGTCAACTGTCCTTCTGTTTATTTCTCTGACTATCCAGTGCATCTCCTCAGCCACTAGTGACATATTTTAGAACACTGCAGGTGCTTGAAGCCTCCACTTACATAGAGCCCTATGTTAAGAATTACTTACCAGCAGCATGGTGGTACCTACCATAGCTGTCAATCTGATAACCAAGAGAACTACTCAGTGAGTAACTAAGGGGCTACTAAGTAGCTAATGACCCTGCTAACTGGTTGTGGGCATGCTAGGCACAGGGTGACTCATGCCGGGTAGGGACAGGGTGAGATACTATGTTGCTCAGAGTAACGTTCAACCTAAAGCTCATGACTTGTTTATTTCTGGAATTTTCTGTGCAGTAGTTCTACACTGTGGTTGACTGGGTAAGTGAAAGCAAAGAGAATAAAAAAAGCCACAGATAAATGGGGACTACTGGATTTCCTGCTTCCTGGTCTGACATTTGCAGGTTCTTTTCCTTGCAGGTCCAGTGTGTGTGGTGTGTGTGTGTGTGTGTGTGTGTGAGATGCATGAATCGAAACCTAATGCCTCACCCACGCTGGGCACCACCCAACTGCTGAGTCACATCCTCTCTATCCCTTGACTTTTTTTCTTTCACATTTATGAGACAGGGCTTCACTGTGAAGCCCGGGCTGGCCTTGAGTTCACAGAGATCTGTCTGCTTTTGCTCCTGAGTGCTGGAGTTAAAGGCATGTGCCACCATGCCTGGCATGCCTTTTTTTTTTTTACCATGCCTTTTGCTCCTCCTGTAAAGATCCTCTTCCTGGATAACCCATACTATCCCTGTCCTTTCTCAGTCCTTCGAAGCTGTCTGCTTAGGAGAACAAATCAGAAATGGCATCATCTTTATTTCTGTTTATGTTTTTGAGACTAGGTTTGACCATATAGTCCAGGTTGGTCTTGAACTCCATCCTCCTGCCTCAGATTTCCTTCTGTTAAACACATGATAGAACCCACATCTTACTCGTCTTTGAATACCAATACTATAGAGCACTTGGCTCTGTGTGCCTTTTTTCAATTATTCTTATGTCTACTTTAAATGAGTTTATTTGTCTCACTAATGTTGCTGACACTTTCCCAGAATAAAACAGACCTTAAAATGTTCCTGATTATCTGATACATGGGGAGGGGAGGCTACTCTGCCATTTACTGTTGTGTGTTTCAAATTCTGTATTTATGGATATTTTCAGGGCAGTTAATGAGGAAAAGGCTAATCAAGGAGTTTCACTTCTTGCTAATGAAAACACTATTTCTAGGTGCACTTTAAGTGTATGTATGTGTGTGTGTCAAAGGACAATCTGTACTTGGCTCTTCTTGTAGAGATGTAGATGTGGGGTACTGACCTCAGGTCATCAGGCTTTGGATCAAGTGCCTTGACCCACAGAGCTGTCTCACTCCACACTTCTTCCTAACTTTAAACCCTCTATTCCAGCACTATACAATGCAGAAGCTGGGGACTAGAGAGGTAACTCAGCTGGCACAACACTTGTCTGATATGTTTGAAGCCCTGGGTCCAATCACCAGCATCCCTCAAACAAGGTATGGTGGTGCACATTTGTAACCCCGGCACTTGGGCAGCAGAAGTAGGGGATGAAAGACTTCAAGATATCCTCAGCTACATAGCTAGTTTATGGCCAGCCTGGGCTACATGAGACCCTAACTCAGAATATTTTTATTCTTTTGTTAGATATCCCTAGAAAAGTCTCCATCTTGCCTGTCCTTTAGAAGCAGGTTTAGTTCTGAGACATTTTCTCATATTGTGATTTTAATTTTTATGATTTATTTTTATGTATATGAATGTTTTGCCTGTATGTTGTGCACCATGTGCATACCTGATATCCACAGTTGCAAGAACAAAGTATTGGATCCCCTGGAACTAGGGTTAGAGATGGTTAGGAGTCTGACATGTGGGTGCTGGGAACCAAATCCAGGTCCTCTGCAAGGGCAGCCAGTGCTCTTAATTGCTTTATCTCCAGCCTATGATTTTATTCTTTCATTTTTTTTTTTTAGTTTTTCTATTGGGCAAGAGATGTGACTCAGTGGTAGGACATTTGCCTTGCATGTGCAATGTCCTGGATCTGATCTCTAGACATAGGTAGGTAAGTAGGTAGATAGATAGATAGGGCAAGAACCTACATGTTAAACTATATACTCAACATTGTCTCATTTAAGCCTCTTAATCACCTGGGATGGTAAGTAGTTTTGATCCCATTTTACAGATGAGGAAGGTGTGGCTCAGAAAATGTTATAGTTTGGACACAGTGTTCCCCTGAGGGACTCATATGTTGAGGACCTGGTCTGCAGAAGGTAGACTCAATCACTTGGAGGTAAGTAGATTATGGGGATCTGATTTAATTAATGCATAAATCCCACATGGATTTAGGGATACATTGGCACTGCTGGAAAGTGGTGGAAAGAGGTGGGGTGTGGTCAGAGGAAGTGAGTCACAGGATACAGGTGTAAGAGGTGTGCCTTACCCTGGTCCCTTCCTATTACAGTCTGCTTCCATGAAGTGGGTAGCTTTGCTCCACTGTGCCCTCCCTCAGGATGTTCTGCCCTGCAATATGCCTAAAAACAATCCAGCCAGCCAGCCTCCCTGCAACTGTGTTCCAAAACCAAATCTTTCCTCTTTTAACTTGTTTCTTTTAGGTATCTGTTACAGTGACAACCGAAATAAAACCCAAGAAAGTCCACTAACACAGAGTGTCTCACTTTAGATTGTAACTTTGTATTTTCTTCCATTACAGTGGCTCTAAACCCAGAATTAAATTTATCTTTGAGGCCATTTGTACAATCCACAGAAGCACACAGAAGGTTTCAGAGGAGGTGAAATTCGCTTCTGTATCTCTTATAGTTAAAAAAAAAAAATACTGTACTCTACATAAATTATCCCAGGTTCTTCCTGACTCAGTTCAGTGCACACAGTCCCCAAAAATAGGGAACCCTTATAAGTCTGAATCTCTAAGGCCTGTCACCTCTCATCAGGTAGCTGATTTTGTTCACCCACACATTACTGTGAAAGTGCTTTGGCTCTTTACTCTGTGAAGCCAGATGAAATCCTAGTGGATGTCTCTCCTCCTAAGACAGTGTGGTTTCAACCAAACAGCTGTGTACGTGGTAGTGGCAGCATTCAGATCTATGGACATCTCAGTTGAGTACACAGCACACACAGAAGTCAACAGTGATAGCCTCTCCACCTAACTGTAATGGGTGCAATGGGTAGTTTAAGATGCGACTTCTAGGGTCATAGCTCAGACCACAGCATTTGGTAGCTTGAGCCAATTTCTCAATTATGCCACATCCCAAAGCTAATAGGAAGGTTGCCTATGATTTTAGGTTGAAAATGTGAAAAGTTTTCTAAGTTTGGGAATGAGATAGTAGGAGTGGCCTTGTCACTTTGGACCTGATTGCAAAGTATGATAATGGGCCCACTGTCCTAAAGAATCGTCTTCCCAAGGAACAAATCGGAGTTGGTTGTTAAGTTTTACTTATATAGAAAACTTGCAGCAGACTGCTAAACTCTTGGAAACGGATAGGCACCCACGGATAGTAAAACCTATGCTCTTAAGATACAGAAGGAACAGGAAGCGGTGGGCTGAAGTGGAACAGTCCTTCACAGCCTCTGTGACTTATGCTTCCTTTTCCTGCCCCGGGGAAGATGGGAAAGGCAGGCTACAGAGCTGGGGACATGTGGACTCTCTGCTGGGTGGTGCCCATGTGTCGCCAGTGCTCAGGGCTACAGATTCAGCACAGACTTCATGGGCTTGGAGTGATAAAATTCACAGATTTATGAAATTTGCTGTCAGGATAGCTTCAGCCACATTTGCTTTAGCTTTTGTTTGGTAAAATACACCTTTTTTTTTTTTTAAGTTTATTTTGTTTTTAAATTTTAGTGTGTGAGTGTGTGTGTATGTGTGTGTGTGCAGGCACACCATGTTGCACACATGGAGGTCGGAGGACAGCTTGCAGAAGTCAGTTCTTTCCTCTATCATGTAGGTCCTGGGGATTGAACTCAGGTCCTCAGGCTGGGAACAGGCTCCTTTACCCTCTGAGCCAGTTCTACAGCCTCTATTTTATTCACTGCTGTGTTTAGACTTTGAAACGTTTATCTGCATACCACTCATGGTTATGGCATAACGGTGAGTGGCTAAGCCATATCTTGGCCCCAGGAAAGCAGCTCTGTTGAGTGATGGTTCATGTTGTTGGCCACTGACAGGGTCTGGACTCACTGAAGAGTCAGGACTTTGGGAATGGCTGATGGGGTGATCTAGACTAGTGAATAAAGATGGGAAGGCTCAGGAAATGTGGGCAATACCAACTCATGGGCTGGGGTCCAGATGAACAAAACAGAGAAAGTGAGCTGGGCAGTCTTGTCCATGTCTTCATTGCTGATGGAATGTGACTGGCTGTCCCAAGCTCTGTCTGTATGTCCTGACTTCCGTTCACGATGACCTGTACCCTTGGATCTATCACCTAAAAATACATCCTTCCTTCTTTACACTTTTGTCACCTTCCTTCTTTCCTCTTCCTTCCTTCCTTCCTTCCTTCCTTCCTTCCTTCCTTCCTCCTCCCCTCTCTCCTCCCTCTTCCTCCTGCTCCCGCTCCTCCTCCTCTTCTTGTTTTATTTTGTAATAGAGTGTCCTTGAATTTTTAACACTCTTCCCTCAGCCTCCCCAGTAGCTAAGATGATAGGCTTATGTTACAGATTGAGGGCTTTTAAAAATGTTAACTTTGTTTGGAAAATTTCTGGATTCAATGCATGCCATTATATAGAAAACAAAGCAAACAAATATCTCAGTTCTTGACAAGCACATGAGTGAGGTCAAAGTTCCACACTGGGGAAGCAGCTCTTCTTTTTACCAGTTACAACACAGACAGGAAACGGAGATTTTGTTCATTTGGAAAAATGGAAACGAGGGCTGGGCCAAGCTTTACGTTTTGTTTTGAGATAGGCCAGGCTGGCCTCAGATTCACTGTGTAGCTGAGGATGGCCCTCCTGTTTCCACTTGCCGACATGCTGGCAATTCCAGGGTGTGCTACCGCACCCAGTCTATTGCAGTGTGAAAGATGGAGCCAAGAACTTTGTGCATGCAAACTGAGCCACACAACCAGGTGCTGGGCCTCAAAGATAGGATGCTGCATATACTGGCTCTGCCTCCCAAACTTATTTTTACTTTCGATGTGTGTGTGTTGGTGTGTGTGTGTTGTATGTATGTAAGACAGAGTCTGTGTAGCCTTGGCTGTTCTGGAACTCACTCTACAGACAAGGCTGGCTTCAGACTCAAAGATTTACTTGCCTTTGCTCCCAAGTGGAGGGATTGAAGGTGTGTATCATTAAGCTAGTTACCTTTACTATTCTTTAAAAAAGCATCTATCTATCTATCTATCTATCTATCTATCTATCTATCTATCTATCATCTATGCATCATCTATCTATCTATCTATCTATCTATCTATCTCTATCAATCACCACCTATGTATCATCTATCTGTCATCTATTTATCTATTATCTGTCTGCTTGTCTGTTGGTCTATCTATTTGTGTATCATCTTTCATCTATCTACCTATTATCTATCAATCAATGTATTTATGTATATATATATATCATCTATCTATTTATCTATCATCTATGTATCATCTATGTGTCATCTATTTATCTATCATCTGTCTGCTTGTCTGTTGGTCTTTCTATTTGTCTATCATCTTTCATCTATCTACCTATCATCAATCAATCAATCAATCAATCTGCCTACCTATCATCTGTCTACTTAACTATCATCTCTATCATTTATCTGTCAATCATCTATCTATCTATCTACCTACCTATCAATCATCTATCTGTCATCTCTCTATTATCTATCTGTCATCTCTCTATCATCTATCTGTCATCTATTTATCTATCATCTGTCTGCTTGTCTGTTGGTCTATTTGTCTATCATCTTTCATCTATCTATCTATCTATCTATCTATCTATCATCTATCATCTACCTACTATCATTACCTACTGTCTGTCTGTCCTATCTATCTATCTATCTATCTATCTATCTATCTATCTATCTATCTATCTGTGTGTGTATGTGTGAGTGTGTCTGTGTGTGCAAGCATATGTGCAACTTCATGGTTGTGGAGGTTAGATAATAACTTTGGGGAGTCAGTTCTCTCCTACCCTATAGGTCCTGGCGAATGAACTCAGGTCATCAATCTTGGATGCAAGTGCCTTTTCTCACTGGGTTTTCTCATTGGCCATCTTTTTTTCTGTTCTGGAGGTACAGTCCCATTTGATGGTCCAGACCTCATGAACCTGCAGAAAGAATCACCTTGGATATGACAGTCCAAAGTCCACTGCTCTTGTGGGGACTGTACTCATCAGCCATTGTTGGGATCAAAAAGATATTTACTTAATTAAAAAAATATTATGTTATTATTGTTGTTGTTTGGGATAGGTTCCCACTATGTAGACCAGACTTGACTTGAATTTGCAAAGATCCACACCTCTGCCTTCTGAGAATTGGCATTACAAGTACATATCACAGACCCAGGATGAAGGAAAAAAAGGAAAGGAAAAGAGAATATTTGAGAATATTCCCGTGCCCAGAGAGGTTCTGCTTATGGGTCTAAGCCGTTCATTCATGGAGACTTGACTGTAAGCTCTCTCAGCCTCAGTCATGGCTGGAGCACCCCGACTGGAGCACCTCTGTGGGGAGCACCCCAACTGGAGCACCTCTGTGGGGGTCACGATCAAAGGGGAAGGAGAGTTCAGACTGTAGTTCATAATTTTAGTCATGAGACTTTTCCTAAGCAAACTTCTTTCTCTCCCAGCTTTCAAAAGAATTTTCTGTCATTTGGTGATAGGAATCCTCACCATAAAGGCATCAACAAATCACCCTTGAGGGATCTTACCACATACCACACCTGGTCACCAGCAGTAGTACTCTGTACCACCCTGACAATGTGGCTGTCTCATCTTGTCCTGCAGGCTGCCGTCTCCCAGAATACCCTGACTCGATTCAAACGTAAGAAGGTACCATCCCGGCACCACAGTGGCTGGGCAAAGACCTCTGGGCTGGGGCTGGATTTCCCCTCAGGGAAGTTATAGCTGCTGTAGGCTGTCAGGGCAGTTCTGGTCAGGCTGCTTCAGCCCTGTCTGGTACAGACAGGTAGGCACAGGTCTTTGATAAGGCTCATCTTCTCTGTCCACTTGTACAAGTGTCCTATCTGCTCAGATTCTGGGAGAGAAAAAAAGTCCCTTTCTAGAGGGATATTTGGGAGATTCTAATCTGAGACCCTTCATGGGAATTTTTTCTTCCCATATCACTGCCCCTACTTTAGGTGTTGATTCTGGATTTTTCTCTCTTACCCCAATTTTCTTGAGTTTGGAACTAGCCACTTTCTTTTCTTTTCATTTTAAAAAGAGAACATTCCACATACATGTGGAGTCAGAGGAGCTTGCTGGTATTAGTTAGCTTTCTCTTTCCACCAGGTGGGTCCCAGGGCCTGAGTTCGCATCAGGCTTGGTCGGAAGTGCATCTATATGCTGAGCTTCCAAGTCCTCTCTCTGTCTCTGCCTACCTCTCCTCCCTGTGCTGAGATTGAACCCCGGGAGCCTTGTATGTGGTAAGCACATGCTCCACCACTCCAGACTCCCCAGACCTGAGTTTGGAAC
Organism: Mastomys natalensis; assembly: GCA_021653895.1. Lineage (NCBI taxonomy): Eukaryota > Metazoa > Chordata > Mammalia > Rodentia > Muridae > Mastomys > Mastomys natalensis. The sequence continues at coordinate 3,114,733 of JAJTUV010000024.1, read as the reverse complement.
TATTGATCTAAAATTAAAGGCAAGAAATTAATCAATGATAATGATAAAATATTGCAATTAAAGATTTTTTTCCTGTCCAAATGCTTTTCTTCAATGCAAAATAAAGCATTCTTGTGTGTGTTTCTGTTTAGATATAAGTCTAAATATTTTAAAGAACATTTTACTTTAAAGCTTGCCATTAAGGTGACAAAGAACTTTCTCCCCTTTGTGCTCACATGAAGCTATAAAATGCCGAAGGAGACACAGTGTTTTAGAAAATAGAAAGCGCTAAACCATATGGTGAAATTCTTGGCAGGAAAAAGCAAGAGGAAACTCTGTAGAATTTTTCTCTGATGACTTTTAAAGTCATCTCCCCACCCCTCTTTTTTTTTTTTTTTTTTTTTTTTTGGTGATGAAATTGAACCCAGGGCCCCATGCCCTCTAAGTAAGTCATCTACCAATTGGTGACACGCCCAGCTCCTCCCAAGTGTTTTTACTTGAAAAGCAGAGAAAATGAGAATCTACCTAAAATTTAATGCAAGTTTCAGAGTTCTAGGACAAGTCAGAAGAGTCATTTTCAAAGAAAAGAAAAGATGTTTCATTTTTGACAATAGGGCTCTTCCGTCAGCATGCATATTCCCAGAAGCGACTTGGAGAAGCTCTAAGAAGCTGCCCTGAATGCATTCCACAGACGGAGACTAGTTAAGTTTGGCAATTAACTCTACAGTTGAGCCTCCGACGTTTCATCGCCCAGCAAGAGATTGTAATCTGACACACATTCCACTGAGCATGCTCATAAGAGCCTCACATTCTAGAAGCGCTGAGATGCATGCATTGAACACACGCCCTCACCCCAAACTGCTCCGGACATGTATTTGAACACAGGTACAACACAGCATGCTTCTGAGCCTGCAAGCTTTTACAGTTCTCAGCCAATAAGACGCCCAAGCAGCAGTGGAAGCCTGACCTCTAGTGCCTTACACCTCTCTGAGAACTTCCTGTGACCCAGGGCTCTGGGAGGGAGGCAACAGCTGCCAGATGTGCTCTGGACCGACATCCATTCTGCCTGTCCCCCACTTTCCTCACATTTTCATCTCTCTCTGACTATAACTCTGTTGGAGGAGCTGAGAAAGGGTGTGCCATCCAGTCATAACCTCTAGTAGAATAATGTTCTATCCTTCTGTTGTGAGTGGACTAGTGTGTTTAAGTCACACGGTTGTGATGTGAAGAGCTGGTTTCCAACTCCTTCCTAATGCTACAGTGGCTTAAAGCGACTGACTCTTATCGGTTTATTGGGCACAGTTAACTGAAACTCCAAGCCCAAATTGCCATTGTCTTCTGTATAATTATTATTTTTTAAGTGTGTCTGTGCATGTGGTATATGTGTGTTTGGGTATGCATACCTTTTGTCTGTGTGTGTGTGTTTGGGTATGCATACCTTTTGTTTGTGTGTGTGTGTTTGGGTGTGCATACCTTTTGTCTGTGTGTGTGTTTGGGTATGCATACCTTTTGTCTGTGTGTGTGTGTGTGAAGAGACCAGAACGTGATGTTGGTGTCTTCCTCTGCTGCCCTTGCCTTACAGCTTTGAGTCGGTCTCTTGGTGAAGGGTGAGCTCACAGCTCTGGAGAGACCACTGAGCATTCTGACCTGCTCCCCCAGCTCCTAATCCCCAGTGCTGGGGCTATAGGCCTGTTGCTGTGTCCAGCTTTTTATGTGGGTGCTGGGGTTCAGATTCAGGTCTCCATGGTTACGAAGCAAGCACTCTCATCCCCTGAGCCATTGCCCAGCTCTGATTCTTGTGCTTTGATGGGCATGAAACAGATTGGAGAGGCTTATATAAAGTTCTTCTTTGATGTGACTATGCAGGGGCCTGGAACATGGGCTCTCTGTTGGGCTTTGACATGATTAATTTTACTCATCTCTCTCTCTCTCTCTCTCTCTCTCTCTCTCTCTCTCTCTCTCTCTCTCCTGTCTCCTTTGGAGCACATTACCTGAACCTTTTTCCTGTTCATTTGTTTTTATGGTATGAGTGAGTGTGTGTGTGTGTGATTATGTGTGTATGTCTGGTGTGTGTGTGTGTACACATGTGTGCATGTGTTGAGTGTGTCTGTGTATGTGTGCCCATGTGTATGTGTGTGTCCGTCTGTGTAGGACCTGCACATACTAAGTACACACCCTGCCACTGAGCTACATCCCAGTCCTCCATGTTTTCTTTCTTTAGTATACAGCATTCTTTATGCCATTGGTATTAGAACACTGCCTTGCCATCTTTGGGACTGGGTTTGCAGTCAGTGGTGGCACTAAACCCACAACGGGGACTGAACCTTCCACCTGGATCTCTTGGTCTCAGGAATGAGTTCCTAAGCTCCCTTGAGTCTCTTAACTTTCGGGCTCTGTCCCTTCTGTTCCTTGGCTCAAGCCGCCTCTTCTCTTCAAGCCTCTCCCCGGCTCCATGCCCCCCCTGCAAGCTGTAAAACTCACCAGAAACCCACCACTCCCTCCAAACAGCCTCCCCTGAAAGGATGAAGACAGCTTCTGCGCATGACTGGCACATTCCCAACGAACAGGAAACACCCCAAAACAAGCAAGAGACCCACAAAAGGAAGTGTCACATTTTGAACTATAAAGACCCTAAGAGGGGAAGAGCATCAATTTTTAAAATACCAATTAATCACTATCACTTCAGGTAATGAGAGATGTTTTGTTATTGCTGGTTTTCAGGGTCTTACAGGCCTCTCTATCACACTCGGGCTGAACAAGAACTTGCTATGTAGCCCAGGCTGGTCTCAAACTCATGAATCTCCTACCTCAGCCTTCTGAGGGCTGGGGTTACAGGAAAGTGCTGAGCTATTTGTAGCATTCCTAGGCATTCCTCAGCAAAATGTGCTGCGGCGTCATTGATTTTGTATTTTCTTTGTTTTACCTATTAATTGTTTTGTTTTGGTGCCAGAGAAGGGGGCTCAGGGCCTTAAATAACAGAAGGAAATCATTACTCATTAACTAGAGAACACAAAGTTGGCCCCCTAAAACAGCTTTTTTTTTTTTTTTTTTGAGACAAAGTCTCATGTAGACTAAGCTGTTTTAAATTTTTCGTTGGATCCTCTTTGTCTTCACTTCCCACACTAGGATTATAGGCATGCACCACCATGCTAGGCCTTGCCTATAGCATGTTGTGGTAGACAGAGCACCCAAGAACTTGCTATTTGATTGACAAGTATTACTGGCCTGGGAGCCTAAATGATTCTGCATGCCCACATGCTTCCCAGGGAAACAGGCTCACTGTGTGGACACAAATGAGTAAGGCTCTGCTGGAAAGTGTTAGGGCCACAGGCTCCCCTACAGGCCTTCATAACCACACGGGCTCTGGAGCCAGTGACTCTTCAGGAGCTCGGGATGTGAGGCAGTCACACAAGGAAATACAGACAGACATGTTCTCCCCGTGACGCTGTCCTCGCAGGACTGCTGGGGTCACGGTGGAGGCTGGGAGACTTGTGGTATCACATGACCAGAACGAGGAGAAACAGACAAAACGGCAGCAGCTGGCAACCGGAACATGGCGTCAAACACCGGCCACAGAAGCTTGCTAGCTATGGCCCACGCTGTGCGGCCTTGAAGCAAAACAGTATCGATTTTGTGGTTGTAAAACAAAACGTACCTTCAACGGCAGAACTCAGTTTTATGACACCTTGAATAAAAACAGAAGATGGGAGTTATATAATGGACCCTGGTTACCTTTTTTTTTTCCCCAAGTTTTCACATAACACACGTACATTTCAGGTCTGGATATTTTTGTTGTTGCTGGCATTTTGAGAAATTAAACAATTTCAAAAATGAAAGACAGCGGCTATCAGCACTTCTGCTTCCCCCCCCCCCCACTCGTCCTAGGGATCATTTTACACAGGTTAGGGCAGAGTTTGTGTTGAAATATATAATAGGTGGTTGAAGACCAAGACTTAGCATCCTCCTCTGAGCTGGCTGGGTAAGAAGCCATTTGCTCAGTCTTCAGGTTTAACATTTGTCTTTGCAGGTGGGCAATGCGTAGGCTACCTGGGTATGTCAAGTCATGGAGAAAATAGATAGTGCCCATGACTGGACCATTGTTTGTTTTCCCCTAAATGTAAAGACAGAAATGGTAAGATAAAATAAATTAGACCTGGTCCAGCAGTTTGTTTTTTGTTTTTTGTTTGTTTCTTTGTTTGTTTTTGGTAAGCCATAGCTATAAACAATTAACATGCTCTAATTTCCAGCATCTCCGAATGTATGACATATGTGTGTGCTAGTTCATGAGTGTGGATACAGGTTTGCCCTTTTGGTCAGGAGAGAACTGCACGTATTTGTCTCCTTCTACCTAAGCTTTAGACGGCATCTTGTTCTGTGCTGTGTTTGCCAGGCCAGTTGGCTTGAACCTTCTGGGATGTTCTTGAGTCTCTGCTTCTCTTCTTGCCTGGGGCCTCGGGATTATAATGCCTGCTACAGAATGAGCTTTCTGTGGGTTCTGTGGGATCTGATGTCAGGTCTGCAGGAAGTGCTTTTGCTCACCAGGGCACCACAGTAATCCATACTGTCTAATTCTGTGTCACAACTGTGATCTGTTACTGGGTGCCACAGTGTCTATAGCACTGGGTGGTTGAAGATGCACTTGCTTCTCTTTTAAACTGGGAAGATTTCTAATTTAAATGGAAGCAAAAGTCTTTTCCATACTACCAAACCTCAGCTGGTATTGGCCAGCTGACACACTGCTTTCAAGGCATACCTGTATGTATGCTCATTGTTAAGGTCGCTTTGCTGACATGAAATGTGTGTAGCATATGATCATTGTTAAGGTCGCTTCGCTGACATGAATTGTGTGTAGCATATGATCTACAAACCATAAAGAAGGCACATTGATCTTTAGGTAACATCCCTATAGCAACCGGTCTTTTAAAATGAATGACGTCTTAGCTTAGCAGCCGGCAATTCAAACCAAACTGGCAGCCCCCTTCCAAATCATACATTGATTTAAACACCAACCTCTGATTTACACACCAACCTTTCTCCAACAAATTACTGTCATTACATCATTTATAATCTTAACCCATTTCTTATATATAAATTGTTTTTAAAGCCTTGTTCAGTTTTAATAACTGTAAACACTTGGATTATGAGAAGTCCCACTGGATGAGGGGCTAGGTAGCCACAGCACACAGCTGTAAATAGCTCCAGGAATAGGAGGTAACGAGTTATGGTTAGAAATTTTAGGATTTCAGTAATCCGTGACCATTGTTCCAGCAATGCTGGGCATTGAGTAAAATACACTGTCAAGTCACTGAGAGGCACAAGTAAGTGGTCAAGGACTTAAGAAGGATTAATGAGACCTAGGTTCAATCCTTGGTATCACTCAAACATAGTGTATTGTCTGTCTATGAACTATCTCACCAGCCCATTTTTCTTTTCTTTTTTAAGATTTATTTATTTTATGTGTATGAGTGCTCTATTTGCATGTATGCCTGCATGACACCGGAGGACTCATCGGAGAACATCATATCTCAGTATAGGTGGTCGAGTCACCATGCGGTTGCTGGGAGTTGAACTCAGGACCACTGTGAGAGCAATCAGTGTTCTTAACTGCTGAGCCATCTCTCTAGCCCACCTTACATGTGTTTTTAATGTAACTTATTTAATTGTGAATTTATGTAATTTAATGGTAACAGTGGGCTCACAGCTTCCTGGAAAGGCAGGAAATAGAGAGCTGGCTTCTGCAAGCTGTGAGGAGCCAGGCTTTGGGTACCTCTGTCATAACGGACTGTCCTGTCACTCAGGTTCAGAGATTAAAAGCTTACTTATGCTCAATGATGTAGCTTCAGTGTAACCAAATGAGCCAGGTGTGAGCATTCATATTCATGACCGCTTGTCAGCATCTCTCTTTTTTTTTTGGTTTTTTTCGAGACAGATTTTCTCTGTGTAGCCCTGGTTGTCCTGGAACTCACTCTGTAGGACCAGGCTGGCCTCCAACTCAGAAATCCACCTGCCTCTGCCTCCCAAGTGCTGGGATTAAAGGCGTGCGTCACCACCGCCCAGCTTACAAATTCTAAAATTACTGTTTTTTGTGTGATACACGATGTATGAGTGTGAGCGTGCGTGTCAGAGTGTGTGCACATGTCAGAGGACAACTTTGTGAATTCTGCTCTCTCCTCCCTTAAGGCAGATTCCTGGAATCAAACTCAGGTCATCAGGACGGTACTTGATCTTTACCCTGAGTCATCTTGCTCACTCCTCAACCATAGTCCTTTCTGTATGTAACTGTGGTATCAGCAAATGTCACTCATTAAAACAATGTACATTAAGAGTGTGCAGAGACAGTCTCTGGAAGAGCACCTAGACAAATCCTAGAACTGGAGTGGCCTTGGAGGGGAGCCCAATATTGCACTTACTGCGTGAAAGAAAAAACTTTAATTTAAGAAACAAACAATCATCTGATTCTAGAACTTTCATTACGAACATTATTTTCATGGGAGCATTAACGAGTCATTAGCTTCAAATGGCTGTTTCTTAGTTTTGAAACAAGAAATTAGATTTTTTTCCTCTATGCTAATGTAGATCTTTCTGTTGTAAAGTAACTATATTATAGTGAAAAACTCTAAGCTCAATTAAAGCTAGATCTATGGCTAATATTAACACATATATGTGTACAGGTTGGTTTTGTGTGCCAACTTGACACAAATTGGAGTTATCACAGAGAAAGGAGCCTCCCTTGAGGAAATACATCCATGAGATTCAGCTGTAAAGCATTTTCTCAATTAGTGATCAAGGGTGGGAGGACCCATTGTGTGTAGGTGGTGCCATTCCTGGGCTGGTAGTCCTGGGTTCTATAAGAAAGCAAGCTGAGCAAGCCAGGGGAAGCAAGACAGTAAGCAGCATCCTTCCATGGCCTCTGCATCAGCTCCTGCTTCCTGACCTGCTTGAGTTCCAGTCCTGACTTCCTTTGGTGATGAATAGCAATGTGGAAGTGTAAGCTGAATAAACCCTTTCCTTCCCAACTTGCTTCTTGGTCATGATGTTTTGTGCAGGAATAGAAACCCTGACTAAGACAATATGTTTATAGAACAACAGAAAAGGTCTCTTTTATCTTAAAATATGCATATTCTAAAAGTCTTGGAATACTTAAGTGACAGGTGTTGATGTTTTAAAGCACACAGTGTCGCTGACCTGCAGGATACAAGCTTGACATGACTTTGTGAGCAGTCAACATTGACGCTGCCTGGAATTCAGATAAGCCACAGCATGGACACGTATGCAGATACACAGAATGGACCCCGCCACTCCCCACCAAATTCTTCACAGGTTATGGGAGGTTTTGAAAACTAGAAACAAAAAGATGAAAAGAAGAGAAACCCTACTTCTTCCCTGAACTGGGCATCTCACAAGAAAAGCTTCTAATCAGACAGTGTAGCCCACCTCATCACTGTCCTGAGGGTAGGAGCCAGCAGCCAGCCATACCTGGTTCTATCCTCAGTCGACCGATTCCAAAAGCATCTTTCTCTCCTGTATGCCTTTCCTAGGTTGTGTTTGCTCTAGTGCAGTACTAGCGGTTGAACTATTTCAATGTCATGCATATGAGGCAACGTTCTCCCAGAGGGCTAGGCCTTGGCTCTCTTTCTACTTTGGTTGATGAGACAGTTTTATAAGATGACTGGATTGACCTTGAATTCACTGTGTAGCTCACGCAGGTCTACACTCCAGCCTCAGTTTCTAGGACAGTTAGATGACAGGCCTATACAGCCAGACCCATCCTCCTTTACTACTTCACCGATTCATGGAATGATCCTGTCCTCATCCTCTCTGCCCACTTTCTGGTGCTGAAGATTAAGCCTGGGAGTTTCCATATACTAAGTTTATGCTCTACCTCTGACCTACAACTCGACTGCCATCTGCAGCGATCGATTCCAACTATTCTAAAAGAACTCATAGGAGAAAGGACCAGGTTAATCGTGCTGAAGTGTGAATGACTAGAGCTCACTAGGATCCTGCAAGAGCATATCACTGCTGGTGAAATACAGAGCCACTTTTCAGTCTTAGCATTAAGGTTCTGACACATCTCTACCTCTCTGTACATATACTTATTCACAATACTCTCTATGCTAGCCAATGCTTGCTCCTTTCTTTCCGGAGCTAGCCGAATTGCTGTTCCACCTGAGCTGTGGAATCTTGCTGTACTACTTTCTCTTCATGCAGAGTCTACTCCAAGGCCCCTTCCTTGGAGTTCTTCCAATGACTTCGTTCAGAGAACCCACAAACCACCCTCTGAATAGAGTTCTCTATCTTAAATGTTCTCATGTGGTCCCTGGTTTACCTGTCTTCTTTATCGGGGCCCAGGGCAGTGAGATCTGTCTGTCTTGCTTGTTTCTGGAACCTCTTGCCCAGTAGAATTCCTCCCATAAAATGAACACCCAGTAAATCCCTTTAAAATACATATATATATATTTGAGACAGAAACTCATGTAGCCAGCCTGGCCATGAACTCAACATGTACTGAAGATGCCCTCTAACTTGTCATCCTCCTGCCTCTGTTTGCTAAGATCTGGGATTATGAGCATGTACCACTGACTGTGTCTGCCTAGTAAATACTTACTGAATGAACTAACTGAATGATCTTTGACGAGGTTCTGAATTAAGGCGGTTCTCAGTTCCAGAAAGCTTATTTCCAGTGTATTATTTAATTGTGGATAGTACTGAATTGCATTGTTCACTGTCTGCCTATTTCTACTCAAAGACTGATGTGTGTGTGTGTGTGTGTGTTTTAATAGATATAAGGTACTTCCGGTGGTAACAGTAACAATATCTGTAAGATATCTGATTGGCTCACTACTTATAACAAGATTGTGCCCCAATTAGGTGAGAAATATTAGTGAGTTAGTTTTACACCCAAATACCTCAAGAATCTGTAGCTCTCAGTGCTATCACCCTGTTCCTAACTATAGCAGTGTCTGTGTGATAAGGTATAGACAGATACAAAGAAGGTCTCATAAGGAATGGCTAGGGTCTCCTGAAGGCTGGGGTCACAGGTGTGTGTTACCATGCCTGGCTGAGGACCGTTCAGTTTTTAATATCCTGCTTCTCTTAATTAATTGCTGCCCTGCAGCTGGCAGGGCCCCTCGGAAGGGTCGTCACCTCTTCAGACTTCTTCAACGGTGTTTCATTATGTCCTAAGATAAAGACAAAAAGTCTTAACGCAAGTTTCAGAGCCTTTCAGGATGTCACCTCCAGCAGAATAAAAGACTTAGACATTCTTTCTCACTCATTCCACAGAGGGGTGGAGATTCTCCGGGCTCCTGAAGCTGCTCAAAGTTCTGCCTCCTCTGAATATCTGGGCAGAGGGAAGGGCAAACTCCGGCCCACCCTGTGTCCAGCTTCATGGGCCTGAGAGTGCCCTCTTCCTGCCTCAGGGGTTAGGAGCCCAGATGAATGAGAGTGGAGGCAGGTCTTCATGAGAGCCTGAGGGCAGAGGCTTTAAGACCCTGTTGATGAGGATAGGAGAGTCGGGGAAGAAGCCATTACTGGAGAGACATTGATCCTTTTATGTAGTGGGAAGGATTTCAGTCATATATCCCTCTAGCAGAGAGGGAAATAGACCTAGGAAATGTATGTTTTTGTCTTGTATTGTTGAGATCAAGCCCAGGCCTTCAGATGTGCCAGGGAAGGACTCTCCCTTAGAGATGTCCTCAGCCCACAAGATATCCAACTTCAGTGTCTAAAATGCCCCCTGCATCCCCATTCGAGCTATGTATGATGAGTCCCAGGTCAAGAAAGAATAATTTAAAAAAAATAAAGAAACAAACAAGTCAAAACATGTATTTTAAAAATCATGTAGAGGAAATACAAAAACTTGCTAAGCCAAAATACCAGAGTAAAATAAAAATATAAAAAATTAACTATTGGTCCTGCATTTCAAGAGATGGCCATTATGATCCTTTTTTTTTTTAAAAAGTCATCACGTCAGAAATATTTAATCATGTGTCTGTCCTCTGGAGGTCCTAGAATCAATAAAAAGACTTTTTAAGGGATTCCAAAGATTCTGCTTCCCAGCTCCATTTTGAAGAGAACTGTACTCATGTCTTGTTTAGCAGAGAGACGTCCAGTAAGACCCAGCAGAAGGCCACAAAGATGAACGGAATCAGAGGCCACACCATTAGATGGACAAAGCTCAGGGCAAGTTCAAAGCACAGTCATAAAATGGGCAAAGAAGTTTATGGAAAACAGATAATTCAGAACATGTGACAGAAGTCTGACGAGTGGACCCAGGAGCTGTGAAAAATCAATCCCCAAAAGCAGGCCTGGGCCGCTCAGTTGAGGAATCAGAAGCCGGTGGCTGTCAGAGCTTCTGTGGGCGACCAGTGCCTCCTTTTGAGTGGAAGTGTTTGTTCTAATTTGGACAGGCATGCCCTCCAAAGGCACATGTGTTGAAAGCTTGGTCTCCAAGATGATGTTTAGGGCTGGAATTTCAAGAGTGATCAGATCAGAAGGATACTCCGCTAATCAGTAAGTGTCTTAAGCCACTGATGGATTCATAATTGAATAGACTGCTGGTGGGGGTGGTGGATGTTGTGAGAGGAAGTGGGTCTGTGCTGGTCTGCTGTATCATGGTGGGGGGGCACACTGAAGGGGATTGCTCACCTTAAAGCAGCTAAAAAGAAGTGGGGTGGTGGAAGGAGAGAAGGAGAGAGGAGATAGAGAGACAGACAGAGAGAACCAAGAGTTCTGGGATGCAGTCCCAGGACCGCCTGCAGCAGCTTGCCCATACTAGCTTCCCAGAGTTCCATTGTCTTCTAGTAGAGCCACAGGCTGATGACTAAACCCTCCTGTATGAGACCCTGGGACATTTCTGATTCAAATTACAGAATTGATAAAACAAATTGCAGAATCTGATAAAACAAAACAAAACAAAGCAACATGGCTATTGATGAGTCACTATGCATTGCAGGGTGATAACGTTTCTTACACCAACAGCTCGTAAGAATCATCTTTGGGACCTGACACTGGTCTCACCTCAGATTGTCCCCACACTCTGGCAATGCCATTCTTTTGTGTCCCTGAAAGCTAGCTAGCTGGAACTTCCTCTCTCCCTTCATCCATCATTGCCTGCTTAGTGCATGAGGGTTTTTTTCCAGAAGTTTCCCCAAGCCTCTGCTTTAGCTGCCTCCTTGCAGTGACTCTCTTATCGGCCCTGAGTTCTCTTCCGTGAGCGTAGTCATCTTTGATGATTTGATTTGTGTCAGTCCTCACCTCTAGACTGTGAACCCCGTGAGAACGGAGAAAGAGACTCTCTTTGATCACTGTGGAATTCCTGGCTTCAGCAAGTGCTGGATAAATATTTGTCAGGCAGATGAATCGAATATCCGATGTTGCTGATAAGGGTTCCCTCCTCACCACGGCCTTAATAACTCGACACTATTCTTTTTGCTCATGTGCTGTGCAAACCTGGATACCCAGCCACAGGAAGTGGGCAAGACGAGTGACTTATTAATCGCTCAGCTGTGGTCTGTGGGGCAGCTGGTCACACTCCTGAAAACTCTAGAAGCCCAGGAAAAGAAGCCATGAGAAGACCCTGGAAATGAGTGGGTTTGGGGTTGCAAGGGTCAGGGGCAATTTGTGCCCTCTCTCTATTTATGGTTTAAGGGGAAACAGGGGGGTGGGGAGCGTAGGGAGCTTTCTTGAGAGTCCTGAGAAGTTAGTGATGGTCAGACAGAAGCACTTCTAAGTTGAAGTTACAAACTGCTTTTTGCTGGGTCAGAGAGCTATTTCCCACCCCACATCTACAGTAACAGGAAGCTGGTATCTCAGAGCAAGGCAAAGCTGCCACTTGCCACAGTATCTGGGCTCAGAATTTTATTCACCCCCTCTTGAGAATGCACCTTGACTTATTGTTCCCATAGATACGGGAAATGTGGCTTCACTAGAAACGCTCTCTACAGTTTTTCTGCATCGTTTGTCGTTGTTCCCATTAGTGACACAAGGGAATGCCTTCATCCTTCAGTGGTGTCTTTATAACTTCCTTTTTTTTTCCTGTTATTTATTTCATGTTATGAGAACACTGTAGCTGTCTTCAGACACACCAGAAGAGGGCATCGGATCCCATTACAAAGATGGTTGTGAGCCACCATGTGGTTGCTGGGAATTGAAATCAGGACCTCTGGAAGAGCAGTCAGTACTCTTAACCGCTGAGCCATCTCTTCAGCCTCCTAAAACTTCCATTTTATAATTTCAAAGTGTCTTCCTTTATACCTTTTATTCCCTATACTACACACACACACCTGTACACATATACACACCTGTACACACATACACACACAAGCACACTGCACACATCCATATACATACAAACACACACATGCACATACACACACATACAGAACACATTTGCACATACATACACATCCATCACACATCATACATGCATACATATGTACACACACATATCCACACATACACACACAGGTACACACACAAACACACACAGTCAGTACACACATATATACACATACACACATGCACACACACACAAACCTACATATACACACATATCAGTACACATACACAAACACACATGTACATGCACACAGACACACTCGTACACACACATCTGTATACACACATACACACACAGACACAGACACAGCACACACACACACACACAACTACATAGGACATGGAATCCAGAGCCTTGACACAAAAACACAGCTCTCACCTCAAAGGGAATGAGAGTTTACTCTGGAGTCAGCTACGAATGACCATGGTAAACACCTCTCTCCAATGTGGTAACAGTTTGATGAAGTTTTTATAGTTACAGAACAAAGTCATAAATCAAGACACTTAAAAACATATTGACGAGAATATTAGGTATGACTGCTGAGGGGAATAACTCCGCTCTTAGACATAAGTGCTATCTGACGGCATTCTTAGTCTCTGGGTTGGCGGAAGCTTGTGGCCTGTTAATACATTCCAAAAGGATTGACCTGAATAGTCACAAGGGTGTTAGGTCAAACATGGGTGGGCAATGAATGACTGTTAAGGGGCTAAAGATAGACCAAGGGACTTGGGGTCCAGATCTACAGCATTCCAGCTTTTCACTATGCCCAAGCTCTTACCAGTCAACCAGCTTTGTGCACGTCTCTCTCTCTCTCTCTCTCTCTCTCTCTCTCTCTCTCTCTCTTCTCTCTCTCTCTCTTCTCTCCTCTCGCAAGGTTTCATTAAGTAGCCCTGCCTGGCCAAGAACTCGGGACTCAGATCTACTAGTGTCTGTCTCTGGCAGGCACGGACACACCAAGCCTTGTGGATGCTTTAAGACTGTGAGGTTTATTTATTTATTTTTCCTGGGCGCTCACTTCCCATAGGCAGGCTCTCTAACATCGAGTCACACTCGCCACCTGGTTCTGTGGACCCGATTTCTTGAGGTAGGTTTAGCATGTCTGCAGTTGGAGATAGAGAGTACACCCATCCATGTAAGTCTTTGTGTTTTAAGGAGAACGCCTCACCGGTTAGAGCTTCGGAGCTGCAGACATTGCTCTCCTCATTTTCTAATAGCCACGTGTTCCGAAACGGTGCCGCTGCCACCTCTGATCCGTGCCCCACCACTCCCTCTGGGAGCACAATACCGCATTTATCTCCTTTGAAGGTATACCACGTGAAAGCGCAGGACAGGAGGCAGATGCAGGCACACCTTTGATCTTTCATCCTTGCGGGTTAAGGGAGGGCAGACACCTGGCGACTGCGAACTGGAAACAAAATGATGGCTCGGACCGGAATGATCAGAAACGCTGCGGTGACTAGGCCACAGGGGTATCAGAGGGCCTGATTTGGGGGTAGCACTCTGAACGACCGAGCTGGGGCTGGCTGGGGCACAAGGACATCCACTTATTAGGCAAGAGGCCAGGAAAGATCCGGCAGCTGCATTAAGCAAAGTCAACAACCGATGCAGAGGTGGCAGCTGTGCACCGTGCCGACGACAGGCTATTCCGGTGAAAGTGAATTTAGAGTGCTCTCCTTCGGGGAACTCTAAAAGGATTTCTCCTTGGCACTGAGATGTCAGAAGGCTTCAGGTTCCCAAGTCCTCGGCGGGACTGTATTGCCCCCTGGCGTCCATGTGCTGTTATTACGCCTTTGCCCGGGAAGTCAGAGCCAGTCACACTCAGGAAAGACTCAGTTTCTAGTTTTCCTTCCCCACATGGAGAAGTCTGTCTGGCAGTACAAGATTGAAAGCCAGTTTTAAACCCCAAGCCAGACCTGGAGGGAACTTCGGCCTGGACTGGAAAAGCTTTCCTGACTTCTCTTCAGCAATTGCCACGTGATAGATATTGATGCTCCTCTGCTGTCAAGCTTTTCCGACTGTATGGGAAGGCATGGGATATTCCTGAACTGCATGCGCAGCCAGCGTGATGAGGCTTCTGTTCAGTAAAAAAGCGTCCAGTAATACACGGTTGCTTATTGTCCACATGTAATAACTCTTTCCAACAGAGCATCAGATGCTTGACTAACCACAACACAGCAACCCTACCGGAGGCAAGACGTCAGCTTCTGGGGTGGGACAGAGAGGTGTATTGTGTTGTTTGTGTGTGTGTGTGTGTGTGTTGTGTGTATACAGGCGTGTGGAGGTCAGAGGACAGCCTCCCGTTCGCCTGGCACCTTCCCTTTTAGCCTGAGACAGGCATCTTGCTATCAGGGGGATGACAAGTGCTCAGATATTTACACAGGTTCTGGGGATCGAACTTGAGGCCAGCATCTTACTAACAGAAACTTCTTTGAGACAGGATTTCTCTGTGTAGCCCTGGCTGTCCTAGTACTTGATCTATAGACTAGGCTGGCCTTGAACTCATGGAGATCTTCCTGTTTCTGGCTTCTGAGTGCTGGGATTGAAGGTCTGAGCTACAGGCTACAGTCAGTATTTCTTTTTTCTTTTTTTTCTTTTTTTTTTAGGGGAATGTTTAGAATAGCTTAAAATTATAAACTACATAGTTGCAATAACTGGAAATCCATGAAGCTATTTACACTGGCTTGCGGCCTCCTAAGAGGATAGTCTCCATGAGATCCCCAGTATCATCTTTGGACAGTATTTGTGGGAGTTAGTGTTGTTGTTTTCTTAGATGATGTCATTGAATGTACTGTGGCACCTGGGATGGGGCCTTGAGCACATGCTCTGCCCTGAGGAGTACTATTGTTCTCCATTAGACTAGGGACCCGTTTCTCTATCTCTCAACAAAACCATGCTTGACTCTCCCTTGAACTCCTGATCCTCTGCCTCTGTTGCCCAGGTGCTGGGATTACAGACATCTGGTACCGTGCTTTCCCTGCTCACATGTTACACGTTTATTTACTAATCAGCATCACAGCAGAAGGCTGACATAGCAGAGCATGATTCCTGGCTGTCAAGGGCTTGAATTTTAGACTCATACCGAACCAATACTGTACCAATATTGACTGCTATCCATGTGACTTTGGGAAAAAAAAATCACTTGATCTTTTTGTTTCTTTTTCCGCAGCTGTCAAAATGAGGCCGATGTTAGCTGTGTATCAGCCTGGGGCCTCTAAATGCTTCGTGCTCCACAGGGACTGGCTAATGAGGAGAGCCATATGGATCTTCTACCAGCAGAGGTTAAAGATATTCAGAATTGGTTGTAGGTGAGTGTTAAAGTTTCTTCCCTGCTCGTGCAAAGCCCTGGGTCCCATCCCCAGCATGGAAAAACAAAACAAACCCAAACTGTTGAAGGGTTAGGCTCCTATCCATTCTGTAAGGTATTGTTAAATCCGCAGGTGTGGACGTCCCAACAGGCAAAGGTGTGTACTGCCCAGCCTGAGGTTTTGATTCCCAGGATCAACAGGGCAGGTGGAGAGAGCTGTTGTCTTATGACCTCCACATGTGTGCTGTGGTATAAATGCAGAGAGACACACTGGAGAGTGCACGTACACACACACACATGCACACCCACAGTAATAACAATGGCAAATTCCCAACGATGGAGCCACGGCTCAGCTGGTGGGGTCTTCAGTGTTGGTGTCATCCTTGAGACTGGTCTAGAACCGCTTTTCTGACACAGATTACTGTACTTTGAGTGTGTGCTGGGCCTGGGCTCTTTCCCTGCTCCAGGTCACAGCTCCATCCCAGGTCACATCTGGGCCACTAAGAACAGGGGTAAAGGGTCTATCTCTGGCTCCTTTGGAGGAGCCAGCACAGAGTGTATGCTACTGCTGCACCAACATGTCTGAGAACTGGAGACATCTGAGCAGAGCCTCTCCAAATGACTCATTCTTTGAAACCTCTCCTAGAACTAACTAGTGCAGACGGACCGTTACCTTCAGAGAGAAGTCAGCTACACGTCTGACAGCAGCTACAAATTACCATCTCTCCTCCATTTTCCTAAATGTCTATTTATCTTTGTGTTTTTCTTAATTTTTTTTCTGTTTGTTTTTGTTTCGTTTGACAGGGTCTTACTCTGTAGCTCTGGAGGTTCTAGAATTCATTATGTAGACCAGGCTGTCCTGGAACGCACAGATCTGCCTGTCTCTGCCTCCCAAGTGCTGAAATTAAAGGCCTGTGCCACCACCCCTGGTTTCTTTCTTTCCTCTGTCTCTGTCTCTCAAAAGTTTTATTTTAAGCTGTGTGTATCAGTGTCCACTATGTGTGGGTTGTGACACGAACAGAGGTTTTGCAGATGCCCAAAGAGGGCATTGGATTTCCTGGAGCTGAAGGTGCAGCTAGTTGCAAACCACTGATGTAGGTACTGGGAACCGCATTCTGTTCCTGGGAGAGCATCTTGTGTTCTTAACCTGGAGCCTTCTCTCCAGTCCTCATTTATCTTGCTAATAGGTAATTTGTGTTTCCTTAAGTGTCCTTCTCACCTGCTCTCATGAAGATGGTTTGTAAGTCCCCAGTTATAGGCCTTTGCTAAGACAAGCTTTTCCGTAAACTCCCACATGTACAGAATGTTCTTTAATCCCCCTTGCTAACCTATCTTGTGTAAGTTTAACTTCAGCCCCTCAAACCATAAACTAGGAGCGAGAGAGAAAAGCTTTTCCTTTGTGTCTCTGACCAAATGTTAAATTCCAGTGTGCTATCTCCCAGTCCTCATTTGAGTCAGGATATTCTGTTCAAGTGCTGTCACAAACAAGTTGATCAGAATGCTTCACTAATGGCTAATGTGTTAACACTTGAAAAAAAATATTATCTCCCCCTTTTGTCATGCTGGAAATCAATATCAAAGTCTTGAGCATGCTAGGCAAACATCCTACCACTGAGCCACCACACCTTGGCTTGTGTAACATGTCTAACACTCATGTCTACACTAACAGAAGTACCAGATAACAGGACCTGACAGAAACGGTGTAACAGTTTCATTCTTCTTTCTGGATCTGTGAAGTTGCTGACCAGATGTTACCTTTCCTGAGCTGTGGTGATTTGTCTTAGACACTTTCAACCCTCCAGGCTCCAGTTCCTCCTGGCCACCTCTGTGTTCAGCAGTTCTGACCCAGTCTAAGGCCCTCCACTTCTTATTTTCCTTCCTGTCCCTGGAACTCCTGGAGGAAGAGAACATTCATTTTCTCTGCCCTTATAGCTCACAGAAACATGGGAATTAGCTCATGGGTACATGGAAATAAGCGTTTCTTAGTCCTGAAATCCAGAGCCCTTGTCACTGGGGAACACAATGCGCCTATACATTACACAGAAGTCTTCCTGATGTGGCAATGCCCTTATGTGCAGCCTGGTGACTGGCTCATGGTGGGTGCACGTGTTTGAGTAAATGTCCCCATGAAGCCCTAGGCTTTGTCCTAGCCTGGAACACTGTTGGGATATAGTGAAGACTTTAAGACATGAGACCCAGTGGAAGGATTTAAATCTTTGAGGAGCGAGTGTGTGCTGTCTAGTTTTATGTCAACTTGATATACATTAAGTTACCTGAAAGGAGGGAGCCTCCATTGAGAAAATGCTTCCATAAGATCTGACTGTAGGGCATTTTCTTAATAGTGAGTGATGGGGAGGACCCAACCCATGGTGGGTAGTGCCACTCCTGGGCTGGTGATCCTGGGTTTTACAAGACAGCAGCCTGAGGAAGGCATGCAGAGCAAACCTTAAGTAGCAGCCTTCCATGGCTTCTGCATCAGCTCCTGCCTCCAGGTTCCTGCCCTGCTTGAGTTCCTGCCCTCACTGCTTTTGTGATGAACTGTTACGTGGAACTGTGAGGGAAACAAACCTTTTCCTCCCCAAGTTGCTTTTGGTCATGATGTTTTGTCACAGCAATAGTAATCCTGGATAAGACAGCATGCATGACCTTGAAGGTGATGTTGGCATCTCTCTCCCCCTCTCTCTCTCCCCCCCTCCCCTCTTCCTCTCTCCTTCCCTCTCTCCCTCCTCACACCCACCCACAAAGTGAGCAGTTTCTTCCACTATAGGATATGCTGCATCACCACAGGCCTAAAAGATCCTCAAAACCCAAAGCAACCTTTCTCTTTCTAAGTTGACTCGTCTCAGATATTTGCTACAGCAATGGGAAGTTAACCCAGTACAAGAGAAGTGCTTGGTAAAGAAAGGAGAGAACTGTCAGCTGCCAGGCCATGCATGGCTGAGTCTAGCTGAAAAGACCATTCAACTCATGGAAACTGATTATGTCAGTTGGAGATAGAGCTGATTATTTTTATAAAGGTAAAAACAGGTTTTTTTTTCCTTTTTTTTTCCCCTAGGCAAACTAAGCTACATCCAGAGCCCAAGAAAACAGATTTAACAGGTTTTGAATTTATTTTCCATTTTTATTTACTTCTTTTTTTTCTTCTTTTGAGATACGATCTCACTATGTAGCTCTGACTGACCTGGAATTCACTATGTAGACCAGGCTGACCTGTCTCTGCTTCCTGAGTGCTGGGATTAAAGGCATGCACCTCCACGCCTCTCTTGAACTTGCTTTTTCAACAGATATTTTCTCCCCAAACTCATGCAGGACGGAAGGAAGTCTGATGTAAGGAGACTGAAGCAAATATAGAATTAATGAAGTCATTCCACTTTTAGAATCTATTTTAAGGGCTTTTATCTTAACACTCAGACAAGTCAGTTGCCAGTGAGCAACAAGAATGATTCTCTAAAATCTGGGATCATGCAGCCTCTTTGTTGAAATCGAGAAGTGACTCCTATTTAACTTATCACAGGAGAAGGAATCTCTCCACTGCCAACCCATGTTAGAGTAGCAATGGAGGAGCACCCATGAAGGAAATAAATAAATAATAAATAAATAATAGTAAAAGAATTTTAAAAAGACTCTGAGCCTTTCTTTTTCTGGAAGGCTTAAAACTTAAAAAAAAAAAAGGAATTTATTTATTTTTATTTGTGTGATTGATCTGCCTGATTATGTATGCATGTATACATGCATGTTCTGTATGTATGTATGCATGTATACATGCATGTATGTATGTATGTATACATGTTGCATGTACATGTATGTATGTATGTATACATGTATGTATGTATGTATGCCTGGTGCCATAGAGGTCAGAAGGAGGCATGAGGTATTGGATCCAATAGACCTGAAGTTACCTTTGCTTCTCTTCTTCCCTCTCTCTCTCTTGCCCTACTCTTCTGTCCTGGAACTCACTCTGTAGACCAGCTGGCCTCGGGAACATCAGAGATCCCTGACTTTGCCTCCTGTGTGATAGAATTAAAGGCGTGCACCACCACTACCCAGCTCATTTCCTTTCTTAAAAGCTAATGAGAATCCCACAACACCAAGGAGTAATTAAGACTTTAGAGACTGTACATTGCTAAACATCTCTCTCTTACTTTGTACTGCTTTAGTGCATTTTCTTTCTTCTTTCCTTCCTTCCTTTCTTCCTCCTCCTCCGCTCTTCTACATTTTATTTTAGGTGTTTTAGGGTGTTTTGCCAGCATGTATCTATGTACCATGTGGGTGCCCCACTGCCCATCGTGGTCAGAAGAGAGCATCATATCCCTTAGAATGGAGTTGTGATCGGCCACAGATGGAAGGAATTGAACCTGGGTCCTCTGGAAGAGCAGTCAGTGCTAACTGCTGGGTCATCCCTCCAGCACTCCTCCACCTCCCCCGGGACAAGCTTCTGTTTGTTTACCTTTGCATCCTCTGTGATGTCAACCCTCATGTCTGTCCCCCACATTTCCCCGACTGTAACTGTGTTTATCTGTATTCTTTCTAGTTCCTCAGGGACCAGCCCGTCATTCTTCAGACATCTCAAGTTTTCCCTTCAAATGGACTCCACTGAGGGGGGTGGAGAGGAAAAGCCCTTTTGACAGAGTCCCTTCCTCCTGCATCTCCACCCTCTTTGTTGAATTGTCTGGTGCCCTCTGCAGACTCCAGCATGCCTTCATTTTGGCTCAGTTCTGGCTACATCCTTAGGGTTAACCATTTCAGCAAAGGAGTTTTCTGTCTTCTTGCTGAGCTATTGTTTAATTTATTCTAATTCACTCATTAACTGTTTCTGCATTTGAAATCCTTTGTCGGGGGGGTGGGGGGGGGGGGCTTGCCAGGAACTGAGAATCAAGAATTCTTCTGTCTCTGTTGTGGGAGGTTCTTGCTTCTGATGTGTCTGTAACTGTGATGGATCTGGCAGTTCAGTCAAATCTAATAATGGGCTTGAATGCGTAACGTTCTCTGGATTTTCCATATCTGGCCATTGGTCTGACTAATTGTTTTAGGTGGAATCATTTCTCTCCCTCACCTGTTGGAGGTCCATCAGATTTGGTGGTGCTGGGGATCGAACCCAGAGTATCTCTCATGTTAAGCAAATGCTCTACCTCTGAGATACATCCCTATCCCCTGAAGGACCCAGACTTTTCAGGCCTTCATTAGCTCAGCTCAAAGCATCCACCCCACATTCTCACTTCCCCTTTCCCTTCTGCAAATCCTCATAGTTGATCCTCTGAATTTCATTCATTCACTTATTCTTTCCTTCCTTCCCTCCCTCCCCTCCCTTCCCTCCCTCCCTCCCTTCCTCCCTTCCTTCCTTCTGATCACGGTCTCACTTTGTAGCCACAGCTAGCCTAGAAGTCACTTTATAGACCAAGCTGGCCTCAGACTTGTAGCAATCTGTACCACCATGCCCAGCCATGTGAACTTCTCTTAAGAAACAATACACATTTCGCAAAATATGATATTTATTAGTGTCCTATCTTCTCAATAGTGTCCATAATTTAATTACTTTATACATTGATAGAATACTTAAATTTTTTTTCTAGTAGAAACTAACAAAGATCAGAAATGAAAAATCAAAATAGGAGGCTTGAAGAGAGGGTTCAGTGGTTACGAGCAGTACTGCTCCTACAGAGGACCCAGTCACATGGCTGCTCACCGCCAACTGTAACTACAGTTCCAGGGGACCTGACACTGCTTCTGAGCCTGCGCACCACGCACGCACGCACAACGCACGAACACAAATAATCAAGAAAGGAAAAATAGGGTCAAATTAATATTACAACATTCTCAAGAATATTGTTAACTAATTAATTGATTGACTAATTAATCAATCTGTTTCTTAGTGTGTGTGTTGGACCCGAGGAACCTAGGCCTCATGCACACTAGATATGAAGTCTCCCACTGAGCTACCTCCTTAGTCCCTGTTCTGAAATTTGATAGAAAATTCAGAATAGTAGGAATTTTCTCTCTCTGATGTGCCTTCTACCTAACAACAGAGTAAAACTCTAGAAGGAAATTTAGCCACTTTCTTCTGCCATCCTTTACAGCAGTAGGACATTTACGGGACAAACAGGTGTGTGTGACACCTCTGTCTGCATGCTTATTGGAGCAGTTGGTGAGTATCTGAAATGGCTGCTGATGACTTAAACTTTAGTTGGGGGCAACTGTGCTCTTTCTATGTCTTCTTTTTCTTTCTCTTTTAATTTTTGTGGTGCTGGGATCAAACCCTGCATCTGGGGCTATGTTCTGCCAGTGAGGTACACCCCAAGTCTACAATGGTAATCTTTATAGACATAACCATTGTATATTTACAACTAATGTTGAGTTCTCATTTCCCATCCATCCAATGGATTTTCACATTTTTGTTGACTTCCATTCTCTTCCTTTTCAAAAAAAAAAAAACAAAAAACTCTTTTTTTTTTTTTTTTTTTTTTTTTTTGAGACAGGGTTTCTCTGTGTAGCCCTGGCTGTCCTGGACCTCACTCTGTAGACCAGGCTGGCATCAAACTCAGAAATCCACCTGCCTCTGCCTCCCAAGTGCTGGGATTAAAGGCATGCACCACCACTGCCCGACCAAAAAAAAATTCCTAATTTATTTATTTTGTTGTACACGTATGAGTGTTTTGCCTGCATTTATGTGTGTACATCACACGTATGCCTGGTGCCCTCAGAGTTCAGAAGATGGCATCAGACCCCTGGGACTGGAGTTATGGGTGGTTGTGAGCCACCATGTTGGTTCTGGGAACAAAACCCAGGTCTTCTATGAGAGCAAAAGGTGTTCCTAACCACTGATCCATCCATCCCTCAAGCTCTCTCTTCTGTTATTGCTTGATTCTGTACCAGTTGGCTTTCCCGACAGAAACAACAGTGTGGTCTCCGAAGGTATCTATCAAACAGCCCGTGTGACACATTATCATTCCTTCTCGGGAGGGAGTTAATATCAACCCTTATGTTCAGAAAAGCACAGTTCTGGCTAGCACACATCCAGCATATACAATGTCATCAGGAATGATTTGAGTGCAAAGTATCAGGCACGTCACTGACCTGTGCAGCAAGTATTATAGCACATGCGAGCTGTGAGAACAACCTGTGGATTCAGTGGTGTCCTGGGCTCTTAAAGGTGGTGTGGAAGAAATTCACAGGCAGTAAAAGCCATTTATAGAATTTTGATCTTTTTGATAAATTATTTGAATTATCCTAAACTTTAAGAAATGTAGGTTTTGTGCTAGATGATTCTGTCAAAGTTCAGGATTGTGTAAGTGTTCTAAACACATTTAAGGTTGGGTAGCCTAAGCTTTGATGTTTGGTTGGTTTAATTAAGTTGATTGCATCTCTAAAATGGGGAGGGAGTTGCTTCTGGAAGTTCAACTCAGCTAAGCAAACCCCTGATAATGAATATCATTTATGACCCCCAAATACACCTCGACATAATATTTTCAAGTTACCATGGGATCTCTCCCTCTCCCCTCTCTCTTTCTTGTGTGTGTGTGTGTGTGTGTGTGTGTATGTGTGTGTGTCCTATATTTAGGCATTGAACCCAGTGCTTTATAAATCTGGGAACACACTCTTTTGATGAACAGGTTATTCCTATGAGCGTTATGTGGTTAAAGACTAGACTCAAAAGCTTTGAGGGGTATATTGAGT
Organism: Mastomys natalensis; assembly: GCA_021653895.1. Taxonomy (NCBI): domain Eukaryota; kingdom Metazoa; phylum Chordata; class Mammalia; order Rodentia; family Muridae; genus Mastomys; species Mastomys natalensis. The sequence goes on along the minus strand of JAJTUV010000024.1, from coordinate 3,091,436 downwards.
GCTACTTTATGAGTGTTCCGACTGGGGAATTATGGTGAAGTCAGGAGCAGGAAGGTCAGCTATATATAAAACACCAGCTCAGCTTAGTTTTTCTTATAATACACAACTCAAACTAAAAATATTGACACTATATCAGCAAAACTGTCCTGATACCAAGTTATAAAAATAAATAACTGAAATCTGGCCTGAGGTTTTATGGAATAAAAAAGATTAAACTCAGATAGTCTCCTAATCTGTGAAAAAAAGAAGCCCCTTTTTTCTTTTCTTCTGTAGGGATGATATATGGTAGAGTTTCATATTCAGAGACTCAGCTGCAAAACCAAGAGTAAAACAGGAAGTGCTTAGGAAGACTTCACAGGAACAGAGAGCTACTGTTTCCTCCATATGAGGAACGTGTAACAAGGAGACCAGGGAGAGGAGCACCATCATGGAGAGGAAATGAGGCATTGAACAAATAGGTAAAGAGCATTGGATCATCTTGTAGGTGCTTGTAAGACTAAAAAAAACCTGCACCTGTAGCTGTATGGTTTAGAAAGACAGTAACAAAGAGCAGACTGGGGTTGGTGAGATGGCTTAGCAGGGGTGTGTTTGTGTGTGTGAGAAGGTGTGTGTGTCTCTCTGTGTGTGTGTGAGTGTATGTGTATGTATGTGTATACATGAGTTGTGTGCAAATGTGTGTGTATATATATGTGTGTATATTTATGAGAGGTACGTGTGAGTGTATGTGAGTGTGTGTTTATGTATATGTGTATGTATGTGTGAATGTGTGAGGGAGTGTATGTGTAAGTGTGTATATGTATGTGTAAGTGTGTGAGTTAGTGTATGTATATGTGTGTATGTATGTGTGAGGAGTGTGTGTGTGTATGTATAAGTGTGTGAGTGTGTATGTATATGTGTGTGAGGTGTGTATTGTATGTATGTGTGTGTGTAAGCATATTATATGTATGAGTGTGTGTGAGTGAGTGTGTGTATGTGTGTATGTTTATGTGTGTATGAGTATGTGTATGTATGTGTGAGTGTATGTAGTGTGTGTTTATGTATATGTGTGTATGTATGTGTGAATGTGTGAGGGAGTGTGTGAGTGTATATGCATGTGTGTGTGAGGTGTGTATGGTGAGTGTTTTTATATGCATATATGTGTGTGTATGAGTGTGTGTGAGCAAGTTGTGTGTGTATATGTGTGTATGAGTGTGTGTGTATATATGTGTGTGAGGTGTGTATGTGTATGTATGTGTGAGGGAGTGTGTGTGTGTGTGTGTGAGTGTATATGTATGTATGTACGTGTGAGTGTGGGAGTGAATGTATGTGTGTATGTTTGTATGAATGTGTATGTGTGTGAATGTGTGTGTGTGTATGTGAGTGTGTGTGTATATATGTATATGAGTGTGTATAGGTATGTATGAGTGCGAATGTGTGTATGAGTGTGTGTGTGTGTGTGTGTGTGTGCGCGTGCCTTCAGGTTCTTGCTTGATTTTGTCAAGTGGCAAATTGTGCTGAGACTCTCTTGTCTCAAGTTTGTATAAACAATTGTCTGTATAAGCATTATAATGGCGTGTCTGGATTGAGACAAGATACAAAGTCAGAGGAGTCAACATTTGAATAACCCAAGGGTAAACTTTACATAGTGTGCAAAAACATTATGCTTACAACAGGTCATTCTCTTTAGGAGAAAAATTGCTGAGACTCTGGTGGAAGAGAATTTTCCTTGGGTTACATTTATGTGAAAGGGTAAGGTAGTATTATTCTCATAGTACTATGAGTAGCTTCATATAGTAATATGCATTGCCAACCTCCAAAGGAGGAAAGAGAGCAGAATTTGCCACTTGACAAAATCAAGCAAGAACTTGAACATAGCAGAAGTCTTCAAAGGATTAATCACACAAGAAACCTGCAGTTATATGGTATTCTCGCGCTGAGTATTCTGTAGTCAAAGTGTGAGCTTTGGCGTTGTTTCTAAAGCATTGATTTTCTCTCTGAGCATTTGAAACAAAGACAACATTGCCCAGAAGCCTGTGTAACCCTGTAAATATTAACTGTCTTCCCTGCTCTTTGATTTACTTGTTGTCTTGACACAATTTCTTTGAATACTCAACACATGGAGAAGAATCAAATAGAAGCAGGATGTATCAGGAGATAGAGAGAAAGCAGACAGAAGGGAAGATGGAAAACTGCATCTCTGTACTCTCCAGTCTCTTGCTGCAAAGCCAAAGAGGTGCTGAAGCTCTTTGTACAGTGTGAAAGAGTTGATTCAAGCTCCTTGTCACTATCTGACGAGGAATGGTGGCAGGCTTAGCAGGGAAAGCTGTGTAAGGGTGTTTCTTGGGAGCCTGATCACATGGTTGAAATATGAAGACCTTTTCTAAATAAACCTGGAAGTTCTAACAGTGACCAATGAAGTGTAGACATGACTGTTCATAAAACTCCTTTGAAATCTATAGCAAGGCACACCATCCATGTTGTATCTTTACTGCAGTTGGCATTTGCTGCTGCATGTATGGTGTGCACCTCTAGGTGGCAGACCTGAGGAGGACACTGGGTGTCTTCCCTTTTGCATTTCACCTTATATTTTGAGACAGGATCTTTCACTCAATATGAAACTTACCATTTCAGCCAGGCTGTTTGGCCATGGAGGTCTTATGATCTGCCCATCTCTGCTTCCCAGACACCAAGGCTCCAGGCAAATAAGGTCATACTTTGGCTTTTACATGGGTAATGCAGATTTAAACTCAAGTCCTCTTGTGTGCATGGCAAGTGCACTTACCCACTGAGCCATCTCCACAGCCCCTTACAGTATTATTTAAAGAATGTATTAACAATAGTAATATCCACCATAGTAACAGTAATTCCATCTTTTTATCCATTTTTGTAGGTTATGGAGCAAACACACTGTTCCCTTACATCAATGCTGGATAGCCCTGAGGATTTTACATGAAAGTGTTTCTTCCCTGCCATTTTCTTGTCCCCTATAGGTTCAGCAAGGAACAAGAGACTAATTGCCTTCAAAGGAACAGGCAGCCAGGCAAGATCAAAGAGAAGCGTCAGTGCTGAGGCTCTGGGATCCCGCATAGATACAACGCACCAGGAGTTCTAGAGAAATCAGAGTAAGGTATACAAAGACATTAGAGTCTTATCCCCTGCAACTGCAAATGTCATCTAGCAAAAGGGACATTGAAGAAACAATTAAGGATCTAGGGATGGGGAAATGAGCCTGGATGATAGGGTGGATCTAACCTCAATTCAGAGATCCTCATGTATGAAAGGAGTGAAGCCGGAGAGGTGGTGTCCAAGCGTGAAGTCACCTGGTTGTGGTTGGCTTTGAGAATGGAAAGAAAGAGGCCATGAGCATACGAACTCAACAGCTTCTAGAAGATAGGAAAGGTCTAGGATATTTGCTCGCTCTGTGAACCCCAAGATTGTGTTGTTTGCTGGAAAACCTGTTTCTAGTTGTGGTGTGGCTCAGCCCTAGCACACACCTTTAATCCCTCTGGCTGGAATACAGATGTGTCCTTAGTACACACCTTCAATCCCATGCGATCCAATGAAAGTAAAGTTAGTTTGCAGAAGGAAGCACCCATGTTTGAAAGTGATGTCTAATTGAGTGGCAGAAAAAGCAACAAATCAGAGAATGATTGGACAGACTAGGATATGCCCAACTTTTATAAGGACACAGAGATAAGAGAGGCTACTTAAGAGAGAGCAACACTGAGAGAGAAGAGAAGTTTTATCAGGAGATTTAGAGACAGGTTGAAGAGAGAACAAGTTAGACACAGGTGAAGACAAAATCAGCCATAGAAACGTAAAGGAGCCAGAAGATTAAAACAGATTTCCAGAGTTAGTTTGAGGCTGAGCAGAACAAAAATTCTGGAGAAGCCAAGAGAGGCGCTAGACCAAATCAGTTGGCCAGAAGAGCTGAGTTGAACCAGCCAGCCAGAGGTCAGAAAGAACTAGGAAGGGTGAACTTACTCAGCAGCAAATCTGAGACTGAAACCATCAGAGCAGTGAAAGATGCCTCTATACAGAGGGAATGTAACCCTGTTGCTATCACGACTTCAGTCTTCAGAGTCTACACCAGACTTTCGATCTTTGAGTACTCCACAACAATGCATTGGTGCTGTTTTCAGGCACCACTTCTGTGAACTGTATCACAGTCACAGTAGGAAACCAATATAGGCTCCACTCTCACGCTCGACTCCTTTTGATATGCTTCATATTGTGGATGCTCACTTAGCAAGATTTTTTTCTCTTGATTATCTTATTACGTTTTCTCTAAATCAATTAAGGGGCTAGGTCCTTTAAAAAGATAAATGTTGTGGCCAGGGATGTAGTTCAGGTGCTAGAATGTCTTGTCTTGTAAGCATAAGGCTGTGGGTTTGATATAAGTACCATAGAACTCTCTCTCCCTCCCACCCCCTCTAGACACACATATAAACACACACACATACACACTCACACACTCACGCACACACTCTCACACACACTCACACACTCTCACACATACATACACTCTCACACACATACTCACACACACAAAGAAAAGGAATATCAATGCCAATAACATAAACACATGTAGGGAACACAGCAGCAGAACTAACTAATTCAGTACAATCTTTCATTAGTTGCTTTAGATTCAACTCGATGCTAATAGTATCAGAGCTGACAAGAGATTGGTCTCCAGCTTAAAATGATCAAGGACAAAGAAGAATATTTACTTTTTAAAATGGGGAGTTGGGTTTTATCTTACATCATTACCATTATGATTGATTAATTTCTTTTCAAGACAGGGTCTCACTATGTAGCCTTGGCTGGCCAGGAGCAGGCTGGCCTCAGACTTATAGAGATTTGCCTGCCTCTGGGCTGAGCGCTGAGATTAAAGTTGTTTAAGTCACCATGCCTGGCTTTTATCTTACTTTAGTTTAGTTTAACGTTTTTTGCAAGAGGGTCTCCTACAGCCCAGGCTGTGTTGAAGCTGCTATGTAGCTGAACGTGACTTTGAATTTCTGATCGTCCTGCTTCCACTTCTGGAGTGCTGAGCCTGTGCCATTCCATCTGTAGGGATGGGACCCAGGCCTCTGTGCATGCCTGGCAGGTGCTCTCCCTACTGAACTATGCTCTTGGTCCCTAGGCTTTTTAACATATCAAACCTTGTTAGTAAATTACATAAAATCGTTACAATGAAGAAGTACTCTTAAAAACACAAAGTATACACCGTAGCTAGGAATCAACAGTAAAGTATTTACACCGTAGCTAGGAATTAACAGTGAGTCCAAAGAAAACTGGACTAAGTAGCAGCTGTGTAACAATAACTGTGTGTGTGGGACCCCATCCTTTATAGACTTATACAATGTAACCATATTGTTAAACAGAATTTTTTCCCTTCCAAAATAACTGTGCTTAGTAGTTACCAAATATTAACCCCTTGGTTCATACACAATAAGCCCCATGATCTAAATTCAGACAGAGTTGAGATGCAAAGTATAAATTCAGCGTCATAAACAGAAGCAGAGAGAGGGTGGCCTGGGGATGGATGTACCTCAATCATCTAACGAAAACAAAACGAGAAATTGAATGCTGAAAAGCTATAGAAAGAGAACAGAAAACTGTATAAAAGCTATGGAAAACATCTCGGTAAAGTTTTGGATGTTACTGTTGATAATAATTGTATTTCTTTCATCAGATAAAGGTCTTAGAGTTTAGATGGAAGGAAAAAAAGACAAAGCAAAATAAAAAAGAGAAAGATCTGCTTTAGGCAAGATGGCAAATGGCTACAGCGTCATTAACATCTGCCTTCGATCGTGTTCCCTCCCCCCCAGATTCTTAACACGGTTGCAGACACTTCACCAACCACACAACGAAGGCCACTTGCCGCCTCCTTCCTACAGCCTTCTCCCTGGTGTCTAGAGCCTTCCAAGGTTTTTCCCTACTCAGAATTTCCTGTTCACTGTACGGACATGCTAATCGTAAACAGACTACACCGAAAACACTGCCATTTAGGACCCCGGATTTGGCTTCTACTCTGTTAGGAAGCTTCCCCCTACCCTGGCTTCCTACTTCCCCCATACACAGATTTTTAAGACCTAACCCCATGTTTAAGCTCCCCTAAGTGATGTCCCCAGGACAGTGTCCACTAAACTACAAAACCACCTTTGAAGCAGGCCCCTTGTATCGCTTATTGCTGTGTGATCTGTAAAGTCAGCTCTGTGGTTTCAAGGAAGAGTTTAAATGCATTTATTTATCTCTCCATTCACGTTCAAACCGAATTAGTCCCAAACCTCAGGCTATAATTGATATCCTTGAACAACTAAACCTTTTCATCGGCTGGAGCAACGAAGTTAAAAACCTTGCTGATGAATCCGACCTTCCCTGCGTTGGAGTGTTGATGGAGTTTGAGAAATGTAATTTTAGATTTCCCAGCACCAGGGTTGGCTTGCCCGCGCCCTGGTGGCCCTCTCAATAATCTTTGTCCTTGTGATTATCAGACAACACATATCGTGTGTCCTTTGAAAGCAGACCTATCTTTTCCCTCCTTTAAATGGCACACGATTAAGAAGAAAGGTGATCACAGTTTCAATGGAAAGCTGATATATACTGAGAATTGCTACCAGCCTCAGCAATCCAAAACATGGGTAATGGACAGAAAGGTCTACTTTCCAGGCCCACACAAACGCACCAGGCCAGTGTGGTGTGATGGATGTTCAAATATCACGTTGTGTGTGTGTGTGTTTGTTTTTGCCTTGGAAGTCATGCCCTTGAGAAACAGAAAAGAAGGTGTCGAGATATAAACAAGCAAACAAACAATTAATTAATTTTGTAGTTGAAGCAACTTGGAAATTCTGGAAGAATTAAAAAGACAATTCTTAAGAGCCTTCAATAAGGTAACAAGGATATGACCCTCCTACCTCCTAAGGTTTACAGCATGGGATGGCCATGAGATTTTTTTTTTTTTTTTTAAAGTTTGAGTCTAAAACACATCATGACCTCCTGAGACATAGCTTGGGCAATGCTCACAATCACCCCCGTCTACCTCATTTTCAAGGGGGAGATTGTAAAGTTCTAGTTCTTAAATTCTGGGAGACTAGCGGAAACAAGGTCTAGCCTAGGATTTAAGTGGAGCAGCCAAAGTGGGGGCTGTTTACCTTGTATTTGGGCAGCACATACATGCAGAGAAGGTCAGTTTGGGATTGTGTTACAGGTGCAGAAGGAGTAAGATACTCTTAGAGCATTTGATGCACTAATGGTTTGTATTTTCTACTGTCTTACCGAAGTTAGTCCCCGGCCCACATTTCATCTATATCTGAAGGAAGCTATCATTAGGAGAACTTTGAAAAACTTACTAATTATTTTAACATATTATCAAAACAATACCCAAGGAAACAAGTTCCTGGCTGTGTGCATGCTGCCTCCCGGTGATGTAATTTAGCTAGAGATCAAAGGTTAAGTACCTCTTAGCCAAGGCTAAGTAATCATCCCCATTAAGTGTGTTTTTGGAAGTGTTTTTATTGTTAATACAAAGTGAAATGGACATTCTCACTCCTACGAACCATTGATAGTCGTGAGTCTGCATCTTGAGCCCATTAGAAGAGGCAATTAGGAAGTTCTTACGGTCTCCAGAGTTCAAACGCAATTTTGTCATTTCAATTAGAAGTTTATTCTTTTTACCAGGCTTCAGAGCATCTGGTGTTGAGGCACAGTGAAATAAAGAGACACTGCTTTTCAAGGTTGCTCGGCACCTTTCCCCATCTATTTACCCTGGCAGAGGCAGCCTGGTAAGCCAACATTACACTTCTGCAATAGAGGCTTCCATGGTTAGACCCTGACGCTCACATGAGGAGCTGCTTACTAGCCTCTCCGCAGTCTCCAATCACCGTCCTGTCACCAAGTTCCGTGCTCACAGGATCATGGGTATTAGGTCTCAGCTACTGTCTCTAACTAACTTTGTCTATTAGCTTTCCCCTTCTCCTTTAGGAAATGAAGACATGTTCCCCGCATTCCAATTGGTCTAGTGTTCCAGAGCAAGTGATGAAGTGGGGTTGGGAGACGGGAAGGACTACGATCCAGTTTGATAGTTCGGCATGGGGAATCTCAATACTCTGGTCATGGTAATGAGTGGCACTAAGTCTGGCTGCCATAGAGCCAGCATCTGGGATGGCTATTAAAGCTGTCTGGCTCTTCGCTTGAGGGATTTTTGGTTCCTCAGCATAAAAGCCTCTGTATTTCCTTTCACTGCTAACATCAAGAAATAAATATGAGGCAAAATGTAGTTTCTGACATTTGCTTTTCTTCTTTCCCACATATATAAATCTACATGGTGGAAAATGTAAAACATTTAATTATACTGTACAGAACAGAAACTGGTTAGGGAATGGATCTTAATGTGAAAGCAACCACAGCTTAGATGTACACGGGTCAGAGGAGTGGACAGATTCCTGCTAGAGATGATTATCTCACGAGGAAAGGGAAACCCAGATAGTCTAGCATTAGTGACTCATGACAACTTGGGATATAATTGTGCAGAGCCATGATTCCTCTGTAGTTCAACAGCTTGAGTCATGGTGCCCGATGCATTCAAAGTCCCAGGAAAGAGTTCAAAGTGGGAATTGGGCCTTTTAAGTGATCAGGCCACTTGGCAGGACAGGCAGAAGCAAAGGCTATTGGGAGGGTACTTTTGGTTTTGTGGTACAGACCACCCCAGGACTTTAGAAAGTGAAGGCCTGTTAGTTCTGGTTGCTTACAACCATTTAAGAATTAGGAGAGAGGACGGGGACCCAGGGACCAGATGGTGGATCCAGGCACCCATAGCACTAAAAGGTCTTAGGCTCCAAACTGCAGAATCTTCAAGTTTCTGGGAAGGCTGCGGCTTGGGAAAACTTGGGGGAGGGAGCTTTGGAGTGATCCCAACATAAGGTTAAACTCCCTGACAGCTGGTAGGCTTTCATTTTGAATTTTACTGTATTGATTTCAAACGCTGTTGGACAGTATAAGGGAAAAGCTTGGAGAACATGATCATAATGGCGAGAAAACCACAAGAACTACAGATAAATGTGGAGTGACCGAGCTGATAGCAATTTAAGACAGACAGAAATTGCCAGAGAGGCTCAGAGTGGGAAGATTATGCTGTATATCTGAACGCAAGTGCGGAGTGCCAGGAGGCTGCTGTTCAGAGTGAGTGACTGTTCTCTCTTGTTTTCCTTTAGAAGGGAGAGCTGTTCGGAAGCTCACAAGCTATGGACACGTTCCTTGGCACCTGTTTTTAATCACACTAACTTTACAGATGATTGCCTTGTGGCTGGCATTCACTTTTTTCCCCATGCACATAAACATAGTGGCCACCAGAGGGCGGCGTTGTACGCGAGCAAGCAGAGATCTGGGATTACCGTGCCCTACACTGCATAATTTCCTCCATGTCCCCTTTATGCCCCTGATCTGACAGTTCCCCCTAGCACCAGGCATGGGTCTCTGTGGACAATGGCACATTCTGGAACATTCTGGCTGCTTTGTAAAACCATAAGCACCTAAGAACAGATGCTTTTGAAATGTAAAAGCAGAAGGCCAAGCTCACAGAGAGGAAGGCTGCTGCTGAGTCACCCTATTGCTTTTCCAGGGGCCACAGTGCAGAGCTCCCTGAAGGAGTTCCGGAAGTTGGGGTTGTCTAGACATGTTCCCTCTTGGTATACGTATTCTCTTTCTCTCTTTAAAGAAAATCTAGTTTCATGACTCAGAGAGAAATGGTCAGTTTGGGAATCTATCGCTAGATTTTCTTTTTAAAATTTCCTCTACGTAACTGAATTAAAATGACAGAGAGAACGCTAGGATTTATGATCCCAGCTGAGCAGCATGGGGTCACAGGGACTTTGCTTTGGGGAGGAATCTCCATTTGGGATTTACCTTGATTCTGCTGGAGCTTTACGTATTCCTGAGTTGCTGTCATGAGACCTGGGGGATGCTTGCAGGTAGGGCGAACATCTCCAGGACTTATTAATATCGGTATTTCATGTCTTTTGGATATTTTGGGCAGCTAACATGCAAACAAGAATAATCAACATCTATAGTACTGTATTTTTGGATTCTAGAATGAAGTAATAGAAGGCAAAGGTGTGACTCTAAAGAATTGTTTCTGTAGTTCGGTTCACAAAACTCAGGGCAGAATGTGATTAATAAACAGGGAAAAGAAATTCAGATAAAAGTCAATTAATTAATTAATTAATTAACTTTGTATCCGTGCAGAGAGGCACCATGGTGTACTTGTCCAAGCCAAGGAACAACTCAACTCATGGGAGTCATTTTTTCTCTTTCTGCCATGTGGGTCCCAGGGATGAAATTCAGGTCTCCAGGCTTGGCTGCAAGTCACATTTACCCCTTGAGCCATCTCATCAGGCCTCATATTTTTTAAGATGGCGAATGTGGTCCCCATGTTGGCCAGGCTGGCCTTAAAGGATTCTACCACTCAAGATCTGGGACTATAGCCATGCCTCATTCCATCCAACTAAGAAATTCAGATAATCATTAGAAGATAAAGGCACATAAATATGGTAGGGTTCCTTAATTTTTTGAGCCAAACAGATTTGTTGGCATGACGACTTCAGCCAACCATCTGTGAGGCTATCTGAAGAGAATCTAAAATAAATGAACGAATTAATCCAATTTATTTTGGGGAAGGAAACATTTTCAACGTTTCAGACTGCTGGTTGGTTTAAGTGGAGGCTAGCCTTTACGTTGGCGACAGTTAACCGGTGTTATCTGCTGGAAGGAGTTTGTCTTGACAGTGGCTAAAACAGGGTGCTCAGTCTGAACCATCAGCAAACAGGGGAGGGGGCAGAACACGGTTTCATGGAGTGCCTTCAGCAAAGGAGGGCTAGAACATGGTTTTATGAAGTACCTTCAACGTTAATACAATTCTAGCCTTAAAATGACATTTACTCCAGTATAGTCACTAATGTCCTGGTTTGGATGACAAGCTAAGTGCCCATTGTACTCCTCTCCATAGCTCCTGAGCCTGAAGGAAGATGAACACAGATGGCGCCTTCTGTGATCAGGCTCGGGACCTTCTGGAACCTGAGCCTCCCTGCAGAGTTTACACACCCACGGTTCCAGAGCAAAGGCAATACGGAGAGGGCAGAAGATAGGATGAAATAAAAGTCTCTTACCCAAAGTACTTATAGAGATGTGCCATATTCTGCCTCTGGAATTTCCACAGAGGTCCCCCTCCTCTGTGCTAATGATTGGTCCTCTAGTCTATGACACTACTGGGTGATCGCAGAACCTTCAGGGGGCGTGGCATAATGGAAGGAAGGTCACTGGGGTAGGTCTCTGGAGGATATATTGGCTTTCAGTGATCCCAGGATGCTTTGGCTTGCCATGTGGGACCATAGGCCTCACCAACACATGCCCTAAAAACATGGGCTGACTGATAAAATCAACTACTGTCTCTGAAACATGGGTCAAACTAAGTCTTACCTACTTTAAGTTGATAATTCCAGTGTCCTGTTAATGGGAATCTGACTAACATAGCATGAAAAATATTTTAAAGATTTATTTCATGTATATATGAGTATACTGTAACTGTCTTCAGACACTCAGACACACCAGAAGAATGCATTGGATCCCATTACAGATGGTTATGACACACCATGTGCTTGTAGGGAACTGAACTCAGGACCTTTGGAAGACCAGTCAGTGCTCTTAACTGCTGAGCCATCTCTCCAGGTCCCAAGTATGAGAATTTAATGGAAATTCTGGTTCTGAGTTAAGGAAGTATGGTGATAAGCCCAGAGAATGCCTGTATATGGGAGACACAGAGACAATGCTAATGGCTGGCTGAGTGACATTTGATCTGTGTGTACAGAGAAACTCAGGAGAGTCAGATAATGGGTCTAGGACTCTAATCTGAGGCCAAGGACAAGGCCACAGAAGCAAGAAGTACAGGAAAGCAAGCCCTCACTGAATCCCAGTCTCACCTAAGTTCTGTGGTATTGGTTACCTATACTCAACAGGATGTTAACTGGAAAGACCCAGAAATACACAACTTATAAGTACATTTATTTTTATTTTTATGATGTGGGTTTTAGTACTAGGAATCCCTCAGGTCCTTGTGCGTAGCAGGAAGAATCCTACCAGTCAGCTATACTCCAAGTCCTTCGTTTTTTTTTGTTTTTTGTTTTTTTTCCAGAGAGGGCTTTGCTCAGTCTGGCCTTGAACTTGCAATTCTCCTGCTTGTGCTCCTAATTCCTGAGATTGCTGGCAAGAGCCACCATGCCTGGCTCATATTTTAGTGTTATCATTAATCTCTTATTGTGCATCGATGTGGCAAAATAGTTGAGAGAAATCACTTCAGGGAGGAAGCATTTGTTTTATTTTATTCACAGTGCAAAGGCACTGGAGTGGTTTAGTCCATGGTGGGAACTTGCAACAGTGGCCTCACATGGTGCCCACATGGCAGAGATAGGACAAGGAGCAAGGCTGGGATATAACACCTAAGGCCACCCAAGAGGCCTACTTCTGGAGCAAGGCCTTACCTCTTAAAGATCTACACCTTCCAAATATAGTAAGTATCTGGAAGTTCAATGCTCAAAGTTCAAGCCCAATGGGACATCTAGATTCAAACCATTACACACACACACACACACACACACACACACACACACACACACGAAGTTTCTGTCATGTGTGTAGAGTCAAACATCCATGTGGGTCTGATCCCATGTAGAAAAGACGGGGAGAGACTGACATACATCATGTTAGGAAAAAAATTCCTAAATGAGAAGTTGGTAGAGATTTCTATTAAGAAGAATGTCAACATTGTTGGTCCCAATGGATCTGGAATGTGGGCAAAAAAGGAATTTTGCTATGAAATTGAAGAGGAGAATTGAGTTCAACCAGGAAGAACTGAATGCCAACCAGGGAATTACAGAGGGAGTTGGATATTATGTGAAAATAAAGCTGGGAAGGGTATAGTGTTTGTTTGCTGTTTCTTAAAAAGTTGCTAATTTGTGTGTGTGTGTGTTGTTAGAGTGGTGTGTGATGTGTTGTGTTTTATGCCACACAGAGATGACCAAGTATTGCTACTTTCTAAATATTAATTAACAAAGAAGTCATAGCCCAAGTCATTTTCATGTCTAAGCCTATTTTCTTGTTCTAGCCTAAAATTTAGATTCCTGCCTGAAAGTACTTCTTGTTCTAGTCTAATATTTAGATTCCCGCCTGAAATTACTTCTTTGTTCTAGCCTAAGATTTAGATTCCTACTTGAAATTACTTCCTTGTTCTAGCCTAATGTCAGATTCCTTTCTTGTCCTTGGCCAATGTCATATTCCTGCCAAGCAGCCCAAAAGCTCTCTGCCTCTCCCCTTTTTTATTTTCATAAACAAGACTGAGCCTGTCTTAGGTTGTTCTGACAAGAATACCTTCCTTACCCAGCATGGAATATGCATTATCAAAAGCATGCACTTCTGTCTTAGGTTCTGTGCAGATTCTTACCGTCCTTGGCTTGCCAGCCTGTTAATTTAATAACTTGTCTGGGGGTGCAGATGTATTCTTAACTGTGGAGCCATCTCTCCAGTCCCTATAGATTCCTAATTTACCCAGTTCTACCTCCTGTATGAATATGCTTTATGTCTGAATATTTTACATCCATGCAAACTCTCTGACTACTGTGACTGTGTGTCAGTCTAAGAAAAGAAAAGGAGAAAGATAGGTATGAAGGTCTCCACCTTGGAGAAATATTCTTTATTTAACTGCAATCAGGCTGTTCTTGAACATAAAGCAGATCTTTCTTTAGCCTCCCAGTTCTGGAATTAACTACTATGCCTGGATTCTCATGAGTGTATTTCTTTTCTATCTTTTTTCTACTTCTTTCCTTTCCCTTCTTCTCCCTTCCTCCTTTCCTCTTTTCCTCTTGCCTCTTCTTCTTCTTTTTTTTTTTTTTTTTGAGACAAGGTCTGTCTAAGTAGTTTAGGCTGACCTGGAATTCACTGTGCAACATATGCTGGTGTCAGACTTGTGGTAACTCTTCTGCTTCTTAAGTTGGGATTACAGGTGTGAACTAATATGCCCACCTTCTCATGTAGATGTGATGGAGGTGGATTCCTCTGTGCATTTTCGATGGTTACACCCATAGTGGTGCCCTGTGGTCCCTGATTCATGTGTTGCTTCACTTCTGCAGTGTGAGAACCATATTTTCAATGAAGTTGAGGAAAATGTTTGGCTGGTTGACAGGGGTCCCTTGGAGTCAGGAGGGTGAGGGCTGGTGTTGTGATGGGCATCAGGACCTAAGCGACTTTTAATTTTTCTACCTGCTTCTCAAAGAAGGAGCAAGTCTGAAGGAGATGCAGCCATGGACGTGTTAAAGCTGAGCAATGGCAGTGGAGTCAAAGGTGCACCTGACGGCAACTGGAAGAGGACTCGGACCCCTGGAAAGCGGCTTAGGCAAGCATTTTGAAGCTTCTCTTCTGGCTTTCTAGTTGGAAGAGGAGTAACATTACAGATTTTAGGAGTGACAGCACAGCTTCCGTCCATTGTAAACCTCTCATCCTTGTGATACCTTGAACTTGAGAAGTTGTAATTTGGTCAAATATAATTTACAAAGAAACAGGAAACAAAACCTGTATGAAGTTGAATTGTTTAATGACTTAATTCAACAAACATCTGCCAGGTACCCACACTGAGTCTACGATGGGTAATACCCTCCTTTAAATCAATCATATGAATATATATTTGCCAATAATGGTAAGAGGACTAAAGTTTACCTGTAAGGAAACTCAAATCTCTGCCTGGCCCTAAATAAGAATTGAAAGTTGTAGTATCACCCAACTCCTTACCAAGGTCTTCCATCTTATTCTGTCTACCCACTCCAGATATTTACTGAAGACACCAATCAGCACTCACCTATGACTGGAAGGATGGGTTCTAAGAACCCATCATTGTAATCAGTAATCAATCAGCAATACTGAGTCAAGATTTGATAAGCTGGAGCCAAATTCCCACAAAATGCCAATGGAGCTGAAAATAACTGCACCAGTCAACCCCGTGAATCCTACCATTATTCAGGGAGTCAGCAATACCTGAGCCCTGGCACCTCTTCCGTATGCCGAGAATATGTACTGGGGTCCTGCAGGCTCTGCCATTATAAAACAGCAGTGCAGAAACCGAGGACTTAGTATGTGGTATAGATTTGAGGAGGTGGATTCCCTGCAGGTGGTATTGATGAGAAGTAGGGTTCCTTGCCAACTGTCCATGCCTGTAGTCATGTTCTTACCATATTGAGCTTCCTCATCTTCAACTTGAAGCTTAGCACAGAGCAATGATCAGTGGTTCCCGGTCTGAATGATCAGACAGCACAGTCAGTCTTCTGTAGCTACAGGTTCTGTATCCTTTAAACCGTCTGGGCAAGGACTAAAAAATTATTTGGTAAAAGATAATTTCCTCTTGAGCAGGAACTTTTCTTGTGTTTGTAATAATTTGTGTCTGTGTAGATTGTAAAGTTGAGTGCAGGTACCCTCACAAGACCAGAGCTTCAGATACTCGTAGCTGGGTTACAGGTAGGTTTGATCTGTGAGGTGCTGGGATGAGAACTCAAGTCCTTTGTAGAGGGCACCTCAACAACTCTTAACCACGGATCCAGTTCTCCAGCCATTGCTACTATTTCCTAAGCATTCAAGTACAGTTGTGCTTGCAGGGTATTGGTCTTATTTTATTTGTGGTGCTGGGGATTGAATCCAGGGGCTTACGGATGTGTGCGTGTACTCACTCCTGAGCGACACCTCTAGTAGTCCAATATATTTGGACTGTATTAGGCACTTTGATTTCTAACCATCTAGAGATGCTGGAGCAAGTGTGTAGGTTATCTGGTACTAACTACTATCTTATAGATGGAGTTTGGGCACCTGTGGGCGTGGTGGTCTTGAGAACAGAGGGATAACACTATTTAGCACACGTCTTTCCTTTTATCTCTATATCTTCCAGGCCTAGCTACCACTGGAATCAGAAACAGAGTAGAGACAGAGGTAAACTTCTCTGTCTCTGAAATCCAAAGAGTCAGTGGGGTCAGAATTTGGTTTTCTTTCTAAATCAACACTCAAACAAAAGATAGATCCACTAAGAGTGAGTTGGTTTCTGCCAGTCTCCGAGAAGCCCGGATCCCCTGCTCAATTGTATGGCAGAGGGAGTGATTCCTCCTGTGTCCTTGAGTTTAGGACACACGGCTGAGCAGTGTGTGGATGGATCTGTACTATTTGCAAATAAATATCCCACGGCTCTTTATTTTGTACCAGGAGGGACCAACTACCGCCCACATGCTCTCCCATCTCATATTTACAGAAAAGAGAGGACTCTTAGAGATGATGGTAAGAAAGGCTTGTGGCCTGTTGCTCCTTTTGTCAAAAAGTCAAAAGCTTCATCTTCCCCTGTGGATTTCCAGGTGGGGGTTTGGGGGCACTTCATTACTTTTGTCTTACTCACCGCAGAAGAAAACCTCTTCTCTCTCTTCTCTCTCTCTTCTCTCTCTCTTAAAAAACAAACAAACAAACAAACAAACAAACAAACAAAAAACCAGTACCACCACCACCACCACCACCAAAACCTTGACGAAAAGAGGCAGGAATTATATAGTTTATAGAGACTAACCCAAATGTTTTTAGATGGTTCCAGGAAATCTCCTACCAGAATCTTTGTTTTTTTTTTTTTTTTTTTTTAAAGACAAGGTCTCAGTATATAGTTCTGGCTGTCCTGGAACTCACTATGTAGATCAGGCTGGTCTTGAACTCACAGAGACCTCTCTCTATTGGAGTACTGGAATTCATTTCCTGCCTCCATGTATGTTTAAAAAAAAAAATATATATATATATCTGGTACAGATTCAAGATTCTAAGCTCCGAGAACACAGTAGTAAGAGAAGAGCTCCCAATAGGACTGACATGGAAGATGCCATGGCACGTTCAGGAAGTGTCCTGAAGACAAAGAAAGCATCTGAAGGGACAGGAGGTATTGTGGGTGGGACTTAGAGCTGGGAATGGGGGTATTGGGAGCTGGGAGAAATGCAGACACAGGAGGCAGCATTGTTAGAGCCTGGGAGAGGGGTGTGGGGAGTAGGAGGGTGTGGGGTAGTGGGTGTGAAGGGTGGAGCTTGCTGGGTTCAGGAAGGTCAGAACTGCAGCTCTATGGGTGGTTACCTGTTACAGGTATCCCAGGGAGGCACAAACTCAGGAAGAAGGCCGGAATGGGCACTCACAGCAGCAGGCTGGGAAAGCAGGGTGGGTGAGGGGCAACAAGAGGCCAGTATGCTTGCAAGAGAAGGCCCCAGAAAGATGCAAGAGAGCTCAAAGAGGAGGGCATAAAGGACCTGGTCTGACAAGGGCTTGGTCCTCGTACAAATACAATGACCCCAGCTGCAAAGTGTGCCCAGCCAACCTGCAAGGAAGAGAACGACCAAGGAAGCATTGCCTGGCTTGTTTAAATCTGATAAGACAGTGCTGACCAGGACGATAAAAGTCAGAATAAAAGCTGGAGCAGATTCCCCCCCCCATACCAATGATTCCAGTGACAGCCTGTTTTTATCACAGCTGTGAATCAGCTCCTACGAATGATAAGAATCACACTAAAAGAGTAGCCAGGTGAACTGGCCTGTTCGTGGAATGTTTATGCAGAGTAGGTTGCATGGGAACAAAGAGGCAAATGTAGACAAAAGTGAAAACATCCATCCACGTGTGACCAGGTGAGCTGTTTATAGGTTAACTACCCAAAAGTGGTCCCATTACCCGCTCACACAATTGGCTAGGCTGTGGCTGGGAATAAGACATAAATCCATCTGATTATGATCATGTGACTCTTGGGAGGGAGGTGTCAGGTCAGGCCAGAAAGCTCTCCCTTCCTCTGGGCACCAAAGGTCCATATGTTGCAAGCTTAGCCCCAGCCTGAGAGGTGGTTGGAAGCCTTAAGAGGAGGGGCCAAGTTGGAGAATGTTAGGTACTGGTGGTGTGGGGTTGGATAGCCCTTTCTCCCTGAGTCTCTTTATTTTCCAGTTGCCATACAGTGAACCGACCCCTTGAAATCCTTGTTACAATGTACTGGGCTGTTGTTCGCCTAAAGGCCATGTGAGCACACATAGAAACAGTGAGTCAAAGTAAACCTTCCACTGATGGAGCTGATTGCCCCAGGCATTTTGGTATAGTGGCAGAAAGCGACTACTACAGAAATATACACAGAGGAATTTACACACACACACACACACACACACACACACACACACACACAAGGAATATATATAGCAATATACATTCTACTACCCATGTCTGTAGATTCAACCAAGTAAACCCTTTGTTGTCTGGCCTGAATGTTACTTCCCAAATAATAATGTATGCACAACTTGCATAGAACTTATACTGCACTAGGTATATGTAATTCAGACTTAAATGAAAGTATACTGGAAGGCATGCATAGCTTACATGCAAACATGATGCTGTATAAGGTAAGAGAGACTTGAGTATGCTCTTGAGTGAGTGGCTACTGGGGTAGTGTGGATGCTAGAATCAGTTCCCACAATACCTAATGTACATATGCCACTGGATATGATATGGGTCTGAAGAATCTATGACTCACAGAGACTGAGGGAGGGGCCTGGCCAGTTAAGGGATAGAGTTTGCTTTCTAACAGGCTCTCCTCTAACCACTGAGGCTGTAAAGCCATCATGAACATTTACCGAATGGGTTTCCCTGAACTTCACACACCCTCAGTTCCTCTTGAAAATGGGCCTATCGTTTGCTTCTAGAGTTTCTGGGATGCCCTGGTCCATGGCGAGGTTTATGTTATGTATGTATGTATGTATGTATGTATGTATGTATGTATTGGTTTTTCGAGACAGGGTTTCTCTGTGTAGCCCTGGCTGTCCTGGAACTCACTCTGTAGACCAGGCTGGTCTCGAACTCACATGGCAAGGTTTATACTAGAAGATATTATGGTGGGGACAGAGCTGGACTCGTGGAGCCTGGGACTGTGTTGGCTGTGGGATCTACCTCTCAGCTGCTCACTGTCCTTAGTCTGACCCTCCCTTCTATAAAGGCCACCAGAATCTCTTGTACTTGGAATGGGTCCTTAGGCTCCTGGCCACCTATGGCTTCTATGCAAATCTTACCAGGGTCCTTGTGTTTCCTGTTCTTCTGCCTGTTAGTCCCCAAAGAGTTCTCTTGAAATATCTGATGCTGTCATTAAACCTTCATATTAAGAGCTGATATCTGCGTGATGGGATTTTTTTCCCCCCAATAGCCAATGGGCTCTGATTTAAGCAGGCTTGCTAAACAGAACCAAAGGAGGCAGATTTGGGCACGGGGGCAGAATCTGGAGTACAGTCAGGCTGAATTTGGAATCCAGACAATTCTACTAACTCTTCTTGTCTTTTCCTTTTCTCCCATCTACAACTGTAGCAGCTGGGCTAGTGTTAGCCACCCGTGACTGACTAAGCCCCTGACTGTCTTTGACAGGACCTGAAGACGATAGGAAAGAGAGATGTGAAGGCAAGTCCTATGGAAGATGATGGAGTTAATGTCTGTGAACACAGTATTCAGGGAACAGATATTTCAGACCCAATTGGGAAGATTCAGCAAGCCAGGGGAAGGTTTGGCTTAAAAGGGAGTGAGTACATGTTACAGTAGTTGGAATTGTGAGTATGTGTAATTGCCTCTTTGGATGAAATCAGGTATATGGTGTTGGTAGATTTGGAGAGATATGAGGTAATCAGCAAGTAGTTGGCTTATATCTGTGCTTACACTTCTGTTCTTAGAATCGGAGACTGCTTTGAGCCCTGGCCCCATTCCCCAATTGTAGCCCATATCACATGATAAGTATTTGGTAGTTCACCATCAACTGTTCTACGTGGCATTTGTGTGATGCTAAGTCGTGCTATCTGTGGGAAGCCCAGCGTGCCACAGATGTTCAGTGGGTGGCCATGGTTTGGCTGTCTTTGAAGAAGGCTTAGAACTGACAGATATTTTAAGTCAATCATCAGTTACTTATCTGAGTCTATCCTGGGCCTATGACATACATGCATACAGAAAATGAATATATGGGAAATTCAAAACGATTGAATCGGATGGACTTCATGGAATGGTGGATATGTGCATTTTAGCAAATGGAACAAGGTTTCACAGCAGTTTCATGGCCCTGTCCTGAACTCACTGCTGGGACAGCCCCATGAAATGCCGCATGGCTTCTCCAGAGAGCTGATTAAGGCGTACTATCGCGGTCTGCAGACCCACCTTTCTAAAAATAAGATTACTTTATTTTTAATTATGTGTATGTATGTTAGTATGCATGTGAGGATGTGTGTGTGTGTGTGTGTGGTGTAGTAATGCAGGTGTCTGTAACGTCAGTGGGGTTGGATTCCCCTGAAGTTGGCATTATAGGCAGCTGTGAGCCATTTCTCCAACTTCTTTAACACATTAAAAAAAGATGCATAATTTTGATATGTTTGAGGGAAAAGGGTATATGTATGTCGATAATAAATATAATTTGAGAACATCACTTCAGGCCCACACCTTCCTTACCCCTTGGAGAGATGGCTCAGCAATTAAGAGAATGAGCTATCCTTTCAGAGCATCTGTGTTCAGTCCCCAGCACCCATGTCAGGCAGCACACAGCTTGCTACTAGTGGTGCTGGGTTGTGGAATCAGTAAGGTGTGCAGCCTATTGGGAGAGTGCACTTTCGTTCACTGCTAGTCTGATCTCAAGGGAAACTCTGGACCTTAATCCATTTTCTTCTTCTCTTTTAATTTCTGCTTGAGATGACTGTTCTATTTTGCCATAGGCCCAAAATAATGAGAACAACCAGTCACAGACCATGAAACAAAATAACCCTGGGATGGTCTGGGATATGCTAGGCCCAGGGAGTGGCACGATTAGAAGGTGTGGCCTTGTTGGAGTAGGTGTGTCACTGTGGGTGTGGGCTATAAAACTTCATCCTAGCTGCCTGGAAATCAGTATTCTGCTAACAGCCTTCAGATAAAAATGTAGAACTCTCAGCTCCTTCTGCACCATGCCTGCCTGGATCTGCCATGTTCCCTCCTGGATGATAATGGACTGAACCTCTGAACCTGTAAGCCAGCCCCAGTTAAATGTTGTCCTTATAAGAGTTGCCTCGGTCATGGTGTCTGTCACAGCAGTAAACCCTAAGACAAACCCTTTTTTTTTTTTTTTTGTTAAAGTTATTGTCTCAGAAAGCTGTCTAACACAAGGATGAAGGTCCACTGCTGGCAATGGATAGAGGTACATCCTCCAAAGGCGACTCTGGATGAGAACACAGATTGATATTAAAGTTAATGCAAAGGCACGAAGCTCAGGGGAATTAGATTGGTCTGGTCAACATCTGTGAGCAAAACCCTTCTGTTAGACACATTCAAATGAGCACAAAGGAGATGCGCTCACAGGTTTAAAGGATCAGGGATATATTGTAGGGTTTCACACATTAAGCTCATAGGGCTGGGGTGGGGGTTTGACTTGGTAGGGAGAGTGCCCGTTGGACAAGCAAGAGAACCAGAGCCTAGATCCTTAGTGCTCATGTAAAAGCTTGGTGCGCTGTGCCTGTCTGTGATCCCAGAGTTGGAGGGTGAAGATTTTTTGGATACTGGAGTTCACTGTCCAGACAGTTTAGCTGAAGTGGTGAGTTCTATGTGAAGTGAGAGTCCCTATCTCAAAACTTTAAGATGGAGAAAGAATAAGGAGACAACCTGACTTGACCTGACGTTGACCTGCGTTGACCTGTCTCATGAAGACAGATTCCTGAGTGCTGTTTTGAATGTAGACTTATCAACACCACTTTTTTTTTTTCCTGCTTCTGAGCTACCTGTCCAGCCAGTGCAGGGCGGATAACAGCAACAGTGGCTTTCTACACTCTTACTCTGCACTTCACTCTTTCCCAAGAAGCTCCCTCCCACTCTGGAAACACAGGTGGCCCACACTTTATAGTATAGCATGGCCAAGATCTCTGTAATTGCTGGGAGTTTTATGGCTGGAACAATGGTAAACCTAAGAACATGTCTCTGAGAACCTTACTTTTGTCAGAACAAGAACCACAAAGACCTGGATTCACCTTTCCAAGACACAGTGGGCTGGTTTGATGTAGCATTAGCCCTTTGTCACAAGCTCCATTCTCTCAGAAGCCACCTGCAACTGCGGTTTGTAAGTCAGCTGCTCCTGACATCTAAAGGGAAAAACCTCCCAAATCCACAAAACCTCAGCAGTTGGCACCATGAGAGCCAAGGAGGGCAAAGGAAGGATGTTTTAAAAATGATTTTATGTATGCAATGGGAGATCGCTTAGGGTGCAAATGTAGGAAGATCTAAGTACTTAGGGTGCAAATGTAGGAAGATTGTAAGCTTTCGGTCAGACTAGGTTTCCTGATGAGACCCTGACTCAAACCAATAGGATGGAACTGCTTGTGTCAGCCCTCCCCAAAGAGGGCTCCTCTTAAAGCCAAGAGGTCATGAAAACATGGCTGTATGCATAAATACCTGGCACTGTGTTCTGGCCTTGGCCCCTGGTTGCATTTTGTTTATTATATTCCACCTCAAGATGGAGGTGCTAAAACAGAATGGGGGATGGTAGCAGGCCTGTGTCTCAATCAGAGTGTAGAAGCAATGAACCCCAAATAAAAGGGTATTTCCCTGGGAATCTCATGCTCACAAAGCCAGCTGTGGGAAGGAGATTTTACAGGGTTAACATCTTGTTGGACCACTTTATAGAAAGAGCTGGAAGCCTAGTGAAGGATAGCCAGTGTCAGTGGTAGGTAGCACCAGTGACCAGGATCACGTAGCTGTGTGTATCCTTGACTCTTTAGTGTTACTCAGGGACCCTGAAGATAAAGACGACATTTGGAGGAGTCCTTGGTTTCTTGTCCCTCTTCCCGATGTGGACACACTGAAGAAATCTCTCTCTCTCTCTCTCCTTTATACTATTTAATTTTTTTTTTATTATCTTAGAATCTTAGTAGTTAAGAGAAAACAATTTAAAGCGTGTTTCTAGACGGGTACCTTTAATTACTCTGCCAGGTACCGAACTCAAGGGATCCTTAGTCATGACTAATTGAAAACTCTCAAACTCACTCCTCCTCTTTTCCTTCTTCCTCTTCCTCCCCCTCTTATCTTTCTCTTCCTTCTCTTCCTCCTCTCCTCCTCCTCTTCCTCTTCCTTCCTCTCTCCTCCTCCTCCTCCTCCTCCATCTTCCTCTTCCTCTTCTCTTCTCTCTTCTCCTCATCTTGCTCCTCCTCATTCCTCCTCCTCCTCTTCCTCCTCCTCTTCCTCCTTCTCTTTTTCCTTCTCTTCCTCCTCCTCCTCCTCCTCCTCCTCATCTTCTTCTGTGTTGTGTACTGAACCTAGCTCTTGGAGCATATAAAATATGTGCTCTGTGAACTCATTTAGGCTGTCAGAATGTGGCCACTGATCTTTATGATAATGAAAGGGGTTGTATCTGGACTGCATGTTGGTTACGGGAATCCACACCAGTGGTAAAATGTGAATTCCTCCATTCCCACTGCACCAATATCACTGTCCTACTTTGGCGTTACAGAACCATCCAGGTTCATAAACGTTACTGATGGAGGAGACTAGGGAAAGTTATAAGAGATCTCTGTACTTTTTGCAATTTCCTATGGATTCACAGTTCTCTCTCTCCCTCTCTTCCCCCTTTCCCTTTCTCCCTTCTCCTTCTTTTCCTCCTCCTTCTTCCTCTCTCCTTCCTTTCCTGCCTCCCTACCCTCCACCCTTCTTTTTCAGGTCAAGTTTAGCTGTGTGGTTTGGACTCATCTAGTACTTGCCGGTCTCCAACTGTCAATCCTCCTGCCTCAGTATCATGACTGCTAGGAGTACAAGAATACATCATCATACCAAATCCAGTTTATGTCTAAATAAAAAGTTTAATACAAAAGATGACAGGAAGAAGTTCCATAAAAATAATTAAAGCAAACATTTAAAGTCTCATTATGATCTTCTGGCCACAACTGACATTTTAAGGAGAGAATAAACTTTCTCTTAAAATGTACGGGGGATGGCGGGTGGTGGGTGCGAGCTTTAATCCAGCATGGAGAGAGCAGATTCTGATTGGCACAGCTACAAGTGAGATCCAGACGCGGGATAAGAGAATTGTTCGAAAACCTAAAAAAAAAACAACAAAAGGGTGGGTTGGTGTACTTAAAGGGATAGCCAGGTGCTAAGTTCAACTATCCAGGATTTGAGATGACCCTCTGTGCTAATGAATTCAATCCATACCCAAATCAACAACTGGTTAAGTAGACTGATGATACTATCAATTCTCCTTGAAGTTATAAAATACTCTAGGCACAAAAATTAAAATTTGGTAGTGTGTCATATTTTTAGAGATAAATTGAACTAGTTATTATGCTCTGTCACTTAAACTAGAAATTACTGAGTTAGTATTATTAGAATTTGCTGGTAATGCTGATAACTGAAAGGAAGAGTCATTAAAGCAGGTCCATGGCAACAGGGCATCAACAGAGAGAAAGGACCCTCAGAGCACCCGTGGACACACAGACATTTACTTGTCATTAAGATAAACACAGGAGCGTTTCATGTGACAAGAGGTCAGAGACCTGGTGCTGTTCAGTTTGGTTTGCCCTGCTTTCAGTCAAGGCCATCGAGGACTGTGAGGTTCACCTAAAGCAGACTGAGAGTCACGTGGGAGGAGTAACAGAAATTCAAAACCTTAGGCCTTGAATTCACCTCCTGGAGCCACGTACACTGCTATCAAAGGGGCTTTAGAGTGCTCTTTAATATCAGCACTAATTATAGGGGTGGTTCCCAACTGAACTACCGTGGTGCATTTGTTAAAACTCATTTTGAATTGGACTGGTCCAATCTGGACTGACTGACTATGGACTGTCTATCTATCTATCTATCTATCTATCTATCTATCTATCTATCTATCTATTCTCTATCTATATCTCATCTATCTCTATCTATCTATATCATCCATCGTCTATCTGTCTATTATCCATCTATTTATCTACCTACATACCTATCCATCATCTGTTTATCTACCCATTCATCCATCATCTGTCTGTCTACTATCTATCTATCTATCCATCCATCCACCTATCCATCATCTATCTACCCATCCATCCTTCATCTATCCATTTCTATCCATCTATCTATCCATCTATCCATCTATCTATCTACGTACTACTACTACCATCCATCATCATCTATCTATCATCTGTCTATCTACCCATCCATCCAACATCTGTCTACTGTCTATTTATATCTATCTACCCATCCATCTTCATCTATCTATCTATCCATCTACTCATCCATCATCATCTATCATCTATCTATCTGTCTATCTATCCATCTGTCTACCCATCCATCTATTTATCTACCTACCTACTTATCTATCATCTATGATCTTTGAGAGTTGAGGAGAAACTTACTATTTCAAAGGGCATTTTCATACATATGTATCATACTTAATTCTTCAGCCTCTCTGCCCTATCTTGCCTGTCCCTTGCATGAAGGACTTTTTTTTTTAAATCATTTTCTGAGAACTTGCTTACAGACAGTTGGTAGAGTATCTGCCCAGCATGTACAAGGCCCTAAATCTGATCCTAAGCACCCCGTAAGTGCTGTGTTCTTGAATGCCTGCACCCCTGGCAATCTAGAGATGGCCTCAGGCTCAGAAGTTTAAGGTCATCCTTGGCTACATAGTACATTGGAGGCTAGCCTGGACTACAATGAGACCCTGTCCCTGCCTTCCCCCCAAAAAAGCTTCTTTTATTTTAAAATGATGTCTAGAGATATATAAAAGTAAAATGGTGGGATTTTAGGTGCTATATTTTCAAATTACTTTTTTTTTTATTTAGAAATTGTCTGTCTGACAAATCACCACACAGAAGCCTCTAATATACTAATTTGTGTTTTCTGACCTTTGTAACTGGGTCATCTTGTGTCTTTGCTTTCTAGCTCTGTAAAGAGACCCACCATGTCAGAATTAAATTACTACAGGACATTTTTTTCTTACTTAACACCAGGAGAGAGATCCTTGTCTTTTTCATCAGCCACAGAGCAGCATTTGCCACACCTTTGTTTACATATTGTTGGCAGAAATTCCTTGTTCCCAGTCCATGTCACCCAGCACCACTGTGGCTAGGTGGGGATTGGACATTTGATCTTTAAATCCACCATACTATCAACACAACAAAATATGATAGGAAATTTTAAACCCAGAGAGTATTTTATTTTTATAGGCTGTTTCTTTATTAATTTAAATTTTTCTCCATTTTTAAACACCTTCAACTTAAACTTTAAACAGCCATTCCACAGGCAAAGCAGCACGAGAAAGAGACTGTGGCAATAATATGTGGGCAAACATTTTCTTTTTGTTTGTTTTTTCAAGACAGGGTCTTACTATGAAGCTTTGGCTATCTTGAAACTCACTATGTAGACCAGGATGGCCTCAAATCCATAGAAATACACTTGAAATATATTTTTTATAAAAGAAAAGGTTTCAGAAAATTTTAAGAAAAATTTAGTTTTCAAATGTGGCAGGAGGTAAATGAATATTTATGAGAAGAACAAATTAGGAAAAAATCTCCCGGGCTTCTTGTTACAGAAAGGATTTAGTTATTTTATAGTATAGCGTACTTTTCAAAATATTTATAGATGGATATAAAAATAACCTGAGAGCCTTCATTGTCACTTGCCATCCATGAAACTTGGTCAAGGTGTATAAACTCTTAATTTTCTGAAAATTTTTAACACTTTTATTTTATTTACCAATTATAGTAAGATTATTATGTCTTCCTTGCCCCTCCACATGCTTGCGTTTCTCTTGGTCCACCTTTAAGGGTTCCAAGGATTGAACTCAGATCTTCAGACCTTCATGCTTTTTTTTTTAACAAGGTACTACCTGCTGAGTCATCTCTTTCACCCTTATTCTTTTTAACTGTATTGTTGGGGAACCCTGCTGTTAAGATCACAGTCCCCCATAACCAGACAGTTCTCTGAGATTGGTGCAAAATGGAGGACTCCCTTTCTCAGTCGGGGGTGGGACTTTCCCTGCCTAACTGTCTAGAGAGAGTCCCTGAACACAGGTGCCTGGCCTTATCTGAAGAACGACCTTGTGCAGACCTGTTTAACTCAACACCTGCGTTGGCTTCCTGCCCACATGACAATTATTAGGTACTGTACTATGACCAATTAGCCCTTTCTACCTGTACCCTAAAAGCCCTTATATACGCTATTCCTGGAACAATAAAGTTGAGCTGTCTACTGAAGCTGATCCCAGAAGTTAATCTGTCGGTACTTGTGGCCTTTGGAATTCTGCCTGGTGTCTGTTCCCTTTGTCCTCACAGGCTCATGGTTGACAGTCCCCCAGGAGAAGGGAGACTCACACTGTATGAAAGTAATATCACACACAATGCCATAGGTATTTGTAGTAGGTTTGGTCTAATGCTGCTTGTATTCTGATGTTAATTTGGGTCCCCAATTATTTTGTTTGCACAAGGGGGTCCACATGTAAGACACTGAGAGACCCTGCCCCTAGTTAATTCTGATTGGTAAAGATGCCAGCAGCTAATAGCTGGGGAAGAGATACTTAGGGTTTCACAGGCTAGAAACCATGAGGAGGAAAAGGGGATCCATGATATCTTAGAAGGACATCTGTGGGGGTGGGAACAACCAAAGCTGCCATGTAAAAGGGCCAAGAGAACTTGGCCGAGTCAGCTGCTCAACTGGGTCAAGAGCAGCCAAGATGGAACATAGAAATTAGTAAGTAGAAACCCAGAGTTATCTGCGGGAAGTGGATCCTAACAGCATGGAGGTTAGGCGGTTGCCCAGTGACTGTGCTGCTTAAGGGATGTTAAAATATAAAGGCTGTGTGTCCTTCATTCGGGAGCATAAATGGTCAAAGATGGGAAGGAAACCCACGCTGGGATTTATTAAAATATTCTCACTACAGATATTCACTGGGAATTCATAACATAATTACACAGTTGGTTCACAATGCCTGTGTCAAGTAGTGTGTGCACAAAAGTTAACTTTGGTCATTATTAATAAACTGAACCAGACGGAGAGCTTTGAAATCAAAGGTAGAGGCCTTCTGATGTGTAATTTGCACAGTGCTCCCCATCTAATCTCCTCTGAGCCTCGCTTTACTTCCAGTCACTCCAGAAGCCCTGTGAAGCCCTTCACTATTCGCCCACAGTCCTCCCTGAGCAAAGGTGCACTCTTGCCTGGCTATATAAGGCATGGCCGCGCCCCTCTCAAGAGAGGACTTTACCCAGGTGAGATGAGAATATCTGGTTCTCTTCAGATTTTAAGGTATGCTTGATGTCAGCCAGGATAATTGCACTTTCGTGATTTTTTTTTTTTTTTTTTTAATATTAAAGAAGAATTTCATCTTGAGTGCTCCAGGGACAAAGGTGAAGTCATTGCGAACTCTGAGATTTACCATTGTCAATTTTCTCAGATATACAATACACCAGGATGGGTTATCTCACAGGTGGAGTCGGCTGCCCCCAATTTTTTCTCATTTTTCTTTCTTTTTGCCTAAGGTTTTCGAGGTGTGTGTGGGTAGATACTCAGTTTTGTGGAGAGGTTCAAAGACAGAAACATCATTAGCAGAGAACAAGGAACCCGGACAGGCAATATCCAAACATTTATTACTTGATTTTATCTTGAATGGAATGCAAAAAGGGCCTCGTTTGAAAAGCTTTTGCTTGACATCTGGCTGTGTGCTTCTGAACTTTCCCTGGCTGCTTTATTAAAAGTTTATTAATTGACTTAGTGCCTGGCAGGAAAAAGTGAGCTCCGAGATCCGAGACTTCGGTAAGTTTGGTGTGAGTAGCTGCATTCTAATCTCATTTTACATACAAAGAGATTCATATTAAATTTATAGTCATGCAAGAAATCACTTGTAGAGCAGGGACCTGTAGGTGCTAAGAGCTATTTCTGAAGACCTGGAAATATTATTCTGATTTTGTGTCTACTTGGAGCCCTAATGCTTGCTGCTGCCACTTCTTCCTCCTCTTCTTCTTCCTCCTCCCTTGGAACAATGTCTCCTGTGTAGCCCAGTCTGGTCTTGAAGTTGTAATCCTGTCTTAGCCTTTGAAGTGCTGAGAGTACAGGTATGTTCCAGTACTGATTTTTTTTCTTTGTCTTTCTCCACACTTATCACCATGTTTCTGTCCCTGCCATGCAGCCACGTACAGCTGTGATGTCATTATTTCCCTCTATTCAGGCTACTGGCATCATCGGAAGTCAGTCTGCGCTCAGACACAGAGCACTTGCCTAGATGTCATCTTGTCTAGCTAAAAGAAGACCCACCCTTAAATGCACATCACCCCATTGGTGTATCCTGCAAGAAGTAGGTTTAGTCCATCCCTCTACGGAGATGTCAGGAATTATTTCAACCATCAAGTTCTACCGTGCTTGTTTTTCTTAGACATGAAGCTGGTCATCTTACTTTTTCATTTTACTTCCCTATCATGGCTCTGATCTCATCCAACAGTAGCTCGTATTAAACCCTGGGCAGGTTTATTCCTGTTGATCCACCTCCCTGTCCTCTCAGCTGCCCACTGTTCCAGTCTCTGCTTCTGTGAGATCCAACTTCTTTAGACTCCACATATGGGTGTGATCAACTAACGTGTATCTTTTTATGTCTGGCTTATTTCACTTAACACAGGCAGGAGGGGAAAGTTCTAAAGCCCCGGTGCACAGTAGGCCTCCTGTAACATTAAACATGTCTTATGTACTTCAGAACAGGTAGAATACTGTTTTTGTTGTGGTTTTATACTGTTTTTGTTGTGGTTTTTGTTTTTGTTTTGAGAATATGGTTTCTCTATGGAGCCCTGGCTGTTCTACGGCTTGCTTTGTAGACCAAGTTGGTTTTGAACTCAGAGATCTCCCTGCCTCTGTTTCTCACATGCTGGGATTAAAGGTGTGCTCCACCATGCTTACTTCAGAAGAATATTCTCATCACAAAGAAACAATAATCTGTGTCGTGGGGGAGGGTGGTGGATACATTAATTGTCAACAACTGACGACAATATGCTCCTGTATCAGGATGGGTGGGTCTCTGTGGTTTTCACTCACTGTCCCTATTCTGGGAAGTCTCCCATACAGACCCTCCTGTTAAAGCTCCCAGGGTCAACTCAGAGCCTCAGTGGGACAACAGGAGACACCCTCCTAGGCAACACTCATCTCCTAACAGTCTTGTTGGATTCTAGTGAAGACTCCAAAGACTCCAAATACTGCACAGTATAGGTATTCCTTGAGGTAGGTAGAGACCACTGCTAAACAGCAAGAGATAGATAAACTCAGGATCTTAAAAACATCAGGGTCAACAAATACCAGACTAGGTCACAGGCCAGAATGTCATGTATCACAGTTCCTTATGACCATGCTAAACCTAGCAGTGTTTGAGATGAGTACACAATGCCAAAGACGAAGTCAACTGCTACCAAGGGAATATACCTCATGCCATGAAATGTCCTTGGTAACCCTTCAGTACCAGTTCAGACACCCCACAACCTGCCTAGCAGAATCTCAGCATTTGTGCCAAGCTGATCAACAGTCACTAATGATAGAGGTCAGACATCTGAGTAATGAATTATCAGCTTCTGCTGGGTGGCTGGAGATACCACTTCTGGTCTGTGGGTTATAATAACGCTAAATTACTTATCAGAAACAGAGAGTCTGCTTTTGTTAAAAGCATTGACTCCTACAGCCATGGCTACCTAATTTCTAATGATTAAATTCTAGTATTAAAATGGGATAAAAGGCCTGGCATCCTTGTCTCCATATTGTGTCTGTTCTTTTGTTGCTATAACCTTTGAGTCCGCCCCCACTCAGGTCTGTATTTAGCCATGTTGATTCTTTGGGAAATGTTTTGTCCAAAACCATAACACAGGGTGAATCTTTTCTACCTCTCTCTGGAGTGGATGGATATGTTTTTTTCTGTCCTGCCCTTCTGTTCTCTTGTCAGCTCAAGCACCCACAACCCCCCATTTCTATCATAATGGCAAACCAAACCATGAGGCCAAGATGCCAGCAGCGGGGGGGGGGGGGGGGGACTTACAGTTCTGAAAATCCTAACATTCTTATGACTACTTACAAGCACGGGGAATAGAAATGCAGGATGCTGTGTCAACAGCAGGAATAATACAGCTTTAAGTCTCTTCCTGATAGTTTGCCAATCCCAGGGGCAGAACAATTGCACATAAAAAGGAAAATACTCAGTGAAACCCCACACCATAACCAAGTGATGCTCACCAAGTCTTAGCCCACTCAAAAAACATTAACAAAAGTCTGACACTTGCTTTGTTCAAGCAAACTGCCCAGTCATCTCTGGACCAACTAGCTGAAGTCAGCCAATACGAATTGAAGTCCTGACACTTACCCTTGCCTGTTCGGTTAAAGTCTGTGGTTCAATCACATTTTCACTGGTCACATGCCACAAGATCCCAGGGTCTGGTTTCCTTCCCTGTCCAACGTTTGGGTTTCTTTTTAAAATGACTCACTATCTACCTGGAATTAACTGGGAAGCTTGGATTTTATTCATCAACTTTATTGTCTGAACTCTGGAGAGTCTCCAGAGAGAGGGAGTCAGCAAGGTCACTGTGTCTGCAGATCTGAGGAGAACTGCTGTGGGGATTGTCTGCTTGTGACAAAAGCTACAAACTGTTCTTCAGAGGTGAGCAAGTCAGTCAGAATCTGCTTGCTACTTTGTGTCGGCAAACCTGAGAACCTCTCCTTCTACAATTCCTCCCTGGCCCAAGTGGACCAAGCTCTGAATTATTTGAATTTAAGGAATGAATGGTGGGCAGGTGCTGTGATTGTTAGAAAGAAATGGGCCCAATACTGGTGTGAAAGGTTGTTTGGGGGCGGGGGTGAGGAATGGGGGACACCAGCAGACACACACTGATAAGCTGTAGGTGAGACCTTCAAAACCACACATATAAGGCATGACATTACACATACAGAATGTGCAGCGACTGCTTTTATTTTATTCATGGGTATTATCTGATGCTGCTCTTGGGAAATTTCCTATGGAGTAAGGTACGTGTAATCCACTATCTTCTGTCTGGACACGAATGGCCAGGGTCACAGTGCTGCTAGGATGTTTATGCCAGAAGCATTTTTCAGTTTGGCATGGCTAAAAAAAAAAATCTGTTCTTTTAATTTATCAATTTATTATTTATCAATCATTTATTGATACCATATCTTGGTACAAGTGTTTCTAATTCATCTATCATTACTTATCTTGTCCCTTAAGTTTGATGGTGTCTTCATAGAATTTCTTTATTGGAGTCAGGCTGAATTTAATCATAAGGTTAAACCCAGTTAAGAGGGAGGGGTTTTCTTCTTGGCGCTCCGTTGTTCTATAGTTGTGTATAACTCAAGGCTGCATCGCTGTGCAGATTCTGTATCACGGAAGCTAGGTAAGCTGTCCCGGGACTCTGCACCTAGAATCTGGCCATAAAAATACATTTCCTCTGGGGAAAAAAAAAATCATTGTCTAGAGGGAAAAAAACTATTTATATATGGCAGGGTTTAAACTAACAAAACAAATCTGCTTTTTGTTGTAATAAAATGCCTAAGTGCCTAGTCAATATTACTGGTCTATCTATCCCCTGCCCCTTTATAATTTATTTATTTAATTTTTAAATTTTAACAGGATATTTTTAGGTCTCCTGGAAGACTCACACCCACCTTGGCATAAAGGAATAAATTTGACTCCAAGAAACAGGTGTTTTTACTCCCATCCCAGAGCTTGCTTATTGAAAATCTAAGTAGGGTGGGATCAATCAGAGGATGCTGGGCTGTCTCTCCCTGACCATAGCGATAGCTGTTTCTGTGGATTCTCACATGATGGTGAAGGGAAGGGTACGCAGGCACGGCAGGAGGGATGTGTAGAGCCAGGTATGGAACTTGTCTTTCTGTGTGGGACATAGGTGGCATTTGTTACTGTTAACCATGTGACTACATCAAGGACACCCAATTCCTTGACAGCTGTGCGCAGCTGCGGCCGGACTGGAGCTCCCAAGCTCACTCACGGTGCTGCTCTGGATGGTCCTCACGGTGGTGGTTGTGCGTGGAGGGGAGGACGACCTCAGCGACACGCACTCATCATCCTGGGAGCAGCCCTTCTCGATGGCCCGCACGTAGCTATGGCTCCGCATACGGAAGCAGCCAGGCATGGGCAGGTCCAGAGCTTCCACCGCCTGCGACTCCAGCTCGCTGAACACAGACTCACACACGGATTCGAACTGTCCGTTCACCTCCATCTCGCTCACCTGCGGCAAGACACAGGCTGGTAAATACCTGACCCGCAGTTCCCCACCAACATCTCCCGCCTAGCATCTGGGAGAAACTTCATTCCCCAGAAGAGGAGCATCGTTTATGTATCATTCCAATGCGTATCTGTCTTAGTCAGGGTTTCTATTCCTGCACAAAATATCACGACCAAGAAGCAAGTTGGGGAGGAAAGGGTTTATTCAGCTTACACTTCCACATTGCTGTTCATCACCAAAGGAAGTCAGGACTGGAACTCAAGCAGGTCAGGAAGCAGGAGCTGATACAGAGACCATGGAGGGGTGCTATTACTGGCTTGCTTCCTCTGGCTTGCTCAGCTTGCTTTCTTATAGAACCCAGGACTACCAGCCCAGGGATGGCCCCACCCACAATGGGCTAGGCCCTCCCCCCTTGATCACTAATTGAGTAAATGCCTTACAGCTGGATCTCATGGAGGCATTTCCTCAAGGGAGGCTCCTTTCTCTGTAATAACTCCAACTTGTGTCAAGTTGACACACAAGACCAGCCAGTACAGTATCATTTCCTTTATGTCACAGATGATGAGTGAATGGCATCTAGCTGATAAAAAGATGACATTTTTAAGGAAGAGAGCTTTGGGGCTGGGAAGATATCTCAGTATGTAAGAACCCTTGCTTTGCGAGCCAGGGGATCTGAGTTGATATGTGAAAAGTGGTTACATGTGTTTGTAGCAGAAGCATTGGGAAACTCAGGCAGCAGAGACAGGCAAATCCTGATACCTCATTGGCCAGCCAGCCTAGCCAACCAGGGAGCTCCAGTTTCAGCGAAAGCCCTTGCTTCTGCTTCAAACAACAACAACAACAAATCCCCCCAAACCAACCAACCAAACCAAACCAAACCAAACCAAACCAAACCAAACCAAACCAAACCAAACAAACCAAACCAAACAAACCAAACCAAACCAAACCAAACCAAACCAAACCAAACCAAACCAGAAAGCAATAGAATAAGACTCCTACCCTTTGGTCTGGAACACACTACTGCATATTTGGGTGTATGTACTTTCTGTCTCCCTCCCAGAATAGAGGTTTGTTTCTAATAGTGAAGAAATGCATGCTGGGAAGGAAGCTTTGCCCAGTGCGTTCTTGACAATTCTATTTACAGTTTCCAGTTAGCTTATGTTTATTTTGCATGACTGGAGATGAAACTCACAGTCTCTTCTGGGTAAGCATTTTACCCCTACACTCTGTTCTCCATGCCCTTTCTTATTGATCAATGGGAGTTTTAAGAGCAAAATTCACTGGCTCGTGGTCAGAGTTCATGTATTTCAGTGTAACTTTTTAGCAACTGCTATTTTTGTAAACTATTTTGCTATGCCTTTTGAAGTTCATTAAATAATTTCAAGGTTGACTGAAGCTGGGTGCACAGTATGAAACATACATTTTTAATTTTATTTTGTTTTGCAAGATATATCCTGTGCTAAATAGGCCAAACCCAGATAATGTCAAAAATCTTAAAAATCACTATTAAGATTTCAAACTATTGTCAGGTTTCACTTTTCATAAAAATCCATAAATTTATTCTATTTATTTATTTATTTATTTATTTATTTATTTATTTATTTATTGGTTCTTTATGTAGTCATGACTGTCCAGGAGTTCTCTATATAGACTAGGCTGGCCTTGATCTCAAAGAAATCCTCCCGCCTTTGCTTCTGGAATGCTGGGATTAAAGATATGTACCACCAGGCCTGACCTCATCCACAAACTTTTTATAAATGCATTTATGAAGATATTTTAAAAAAATCAGATAATTAAACAACAACAACAACAACAACAACAGATTTTAGCCTGATATGATGGTGAATGCCTTTGGTAGAGGCAGGTGAGTTCAAAGTTGCATACTGAGTTGTCTGTCTATTTCTTTGAGGCAGGGTCTCTCTCTAAACCTAGTACTAGCATTTATTTCCTTAGCTGCCACCAGCAAGTCCCAGCTCTCCTATATTTTCTCTGTTCAGAGCTGGCATTAGAGACACGTGCAGATTACATGGCTTGTCACATGGGTGTTGGGATTCAAACTCTGGCCCTTACAATTGAACATCCAGTACTCCTAATTGCTAAGCCGTCTTTCTAGCTTTCTGAATATGTACAGCTTTAAAAAAAACATTAATTAAGTTTTTAAAAATTAATTAATTAATTCTGCGCATGTGCATATGCACACCTGTCATAGTTGCCTGTGGAGGTCAGAGAACAACTTGCCACACTAGATTATCTCCTTCCACCATGAACATCCAGGTATCGAACTCAGGTTATCGAGCTTGGTGGAAAGCACCTTTACCCAGTGAGCCACCTCTTTGGCTCAGCCATTGAATCAGAACCTGAGTTAAGGATCTTCAGGGGTTTGTGTATTTTATATGTGACTCAGTCAAGCCTGAAATAATTTCAAAGCAATTTACTCATGTATGTGCTCATAGCTATAACTTTTCCTTGAGTTTTTTTTTCAATTATTGTTGTAACAAATATCACAAAGAAACAGTGAAATGGCTGTCCTTGTTGAGGTTGCAGGCATGAACCTTGAGTGTCTGTCTTTCCAGAGGATTAACATATCTTCTTTCCTAGTTTTAATAAAACTTGAATCATACAGCAAATATAATTCTGTAACTTGCTTTTATTTTGCTGAATCATCTAGGATAAACACACATTCTTTGTTGTCCCCGTTTCTACATAGGCATAGAAACCAATGTCTAACTTAACAAATAATAATAACCAAATATCCTTGGAAATACTAAAAAAATCAAGAAAGGACATTTCCAAATCACCTTACAGCCCTCCGCATGCCTTATCTTAACAACGAATCATCTCTAATTTCTACTTTATCCATTTTTAAAAATAGATAGATAAAAATTTAAAAAATTTTTTTAAAAGTTTTGTTCACCCAAGTGTGAATCCCTGGGCCCTAAAGTTTACTCATCATAAACAATTTGATACGGAGGTTTTCAAGGGATCAAAACTCAGGGCCTCCTGTATGCTAAGCAAACAGCATTATTAGAGGTGTCCCCAGTCACTAATATGTCATTTGTTTAAAAAATTAATTTACATTTATGTTTAGTATGTATTTATGTACATGTATGTGCATACATGTTATGTGTGTGTGGGGGTGTGCCAGAGTGCACACATGCTCAGAAGATATCTTGTAGGAGTCAGTATATAAGTATCCATTTAGCATATCTTTAGATTGTATTGTGTTAAGAAGGTTTTTATTTTAAATATTGTTATATGAGCTTCATAAATTGCTAATTTTTTTGGGTTGCAATTGGGACACTGTTTAAAGTGGAATTAGACCTATTTCTGCTGTTTATTCTTTATATCTATGTGGAATGAGATTCTCAGCACCAATGCTGGCTCACTCTGAAAAACACCCGCTGTACTCTCAGCCCTGTTATCAAATTATTCAGCTGAGATCTTTAGCATGGCAATTCACGTTCATCTTTAATAAGTGGTACAATTGGATGTATACTAAAGAATTGGTTTCAAACAAATTTATGTTTTATCATCGGTAAGTCTGTACACCTGTTTTATATACTCAGATGCCTGGAGTTGCATGGAAAAAAATTTCAAGCATAAAGGGCTCACATGTTCAAAAAGTTTAAGGAGTCTACTTGAGTGTAATTACTTGGTTTATAAAATTTCATTTGGATCCTTCTTCGGAGCCTTTGGTGAATAATGTCAGATTTTAAATAGGAACAGAGTATAATTTGCTTAAGTTCAATGTTATTCTTCTATTTATATATATTAATATATGTAATACTAGGTGAGAGAATAACTCTCAAAGCAAGTCACAAAAGCAACTTTATTTTGAAAAGTCATTTTCTTACGGTTCAGTGACTTTGAAGAAGAAACTGTTCTCTGAATAATGACAATGTCACAACTGTAACAGGAAGTTTGAAGTTGTCCTTAAAGATAATGTGTTATTTGAAAGTTGAATATGGTGTTGGAAGAAAGATGTGTCATTAGGACTCCATTAAGGATGGTTATTCTTTCTGTTTTTTTACTTAAGGTCAAATGACTACCCTGTGAAATTGCAGTGGTTGACCCAAGGACAGCCTTAGTCTTTTCCATGCCTGATATCTTAGTAAGCTGTAAATGGGAAGTGATGTTACAAGGAAGGTCATATCCACAGCATAGAGGGATCTGAGGTGGCCAGCTGGGGGACATGACATGTTCTCCTGTTCTGAACACATTAAGGTTATAAAGTTATAAATGTGTATAAATTTTTTTTTTACAATTTTATTTTATTTTTTGAGATAGGGTTTTATCATCTAAACCCAACTGGCCTGGAACTCGCTACGTAGACCAGGCTGGCCTCAAACTCATAGAGATCTCTCTGCCTCTGCCTCCTGACTGTGGGATTCAGTACATGTGTTACCATACAGAGGTTTACAAAAGGTTTAAACTCACAGATGCATTCTGTGTGCAAGTCCTGCCTTGATGATTTGCTCAAACTGTAACGCTTTGATGATTATGGTTTTGCCAGTGATGTCTTCCCTAGGCATGCCCCCCCCCCAAAAAAAAAACCCAAAAAACAAAAAACAAAACACTGCAGAAAAAGCCTCCATCAAAACCATCCTGAAAACTGGCTGGTTGTGAATTTCCAAGGATTCCCTCCTTGTGCCTGACCCATCTGCAAAGGGCTCCTCCCCTCCTAGACATCAAGATCAGGGGCTTGCTGGGGATGAACACGTGGTCAATCGGAAGCACCTGGCTGCATTTTTGCAGACTCCATCAGTGGTCTATGCACCCTTGCCCTCCGCGTTCTCCCTGATAACAGCACGTGGCCACGGAGGCTCTGATGAGCTCTCACCTGGCTTATGGTGCTCATGGCTCGCATGTAGCTCTCGTTTCTGGAGCGGAACTTTGGTGATGTGAGCAAGCCTGCAGGGTCCAGGCTGTCCAGGCTCCTGTTGATGGAGACTTCACTTACTGCCCTCAGGTAGCTGTGACTCCGGATCTGGAGTTTGGGGGAGTGTTCGTTGGAGATCCTGCAAGAGAACAGTGGAAACGTTCAGGTGAATGTTCACCAGAGATCCTGGAAGGGACAGACTCAATGAGGACAGTGATAAGCCGTGGCTGTCCTTTGTGCAGGACTCTGAACACCAGGACAAACACTACCGATTTCTATGATTGCTAAAGTTCAATATGGTGGCTCAGGAGAAAAAAAAATCTTCTTTTAGTTTCTAATCTTGTTTCCTTTTAAATTAAAATTTGTATTAATTGATACATAATAATTTTTTGTAACACATAGGGCTTATGGTGTGATATTTTGGTGTATATATTTAATATATGATTATATAAAAATAACTGACATAACCATAACCTTAAACATCTATCATTTCTTTGTGCTGGGAACATTCAAAATCTTCTCTCCTCACTTCTTTAAATGTACATTTTATGGTTGTCAAACATAAGTACCTGACTATCCCACAGGACATTAGATGCTATTTTTTCCTATTTAAGCAGATCTATGTGTGCCTTAGCCATCCTGTCTTTTTTCCCTGCCCATTTCCCCAACCCTCTGGTGTTATATTCACGACTTCTATGAAGTCAGCTTTCTAGGCATCAATACACAAGCGAGAGCAGGTTCTACCCACACGGCCACAAATGACACTCTTTAGTTCCTCATAATAGCTGACTAATATTCCATTGTGTATATGTGACGTGTGTTTTCTTTGTTTATTCTTCAGTTTATGAATTGACATCTAGGTGGATTCTAGATGTTCGATATTTTGAATGAAGCCACAATGAATATTAGAAGGTTGATGTCTTTCTCAATGCACTAATTTTATTTTCTTTGCATATACATAACCTACAACTACTAGGTTATCTGGTAGCTTTTATCTCTACTCTGATGAGGGGCTACCATATTGTTTTCTGTGATGGCTGTGGTGTTGATTTTAAATTTTCAGTAACAGGGTGTGAGACTTTTCTTTTTATTTACAAAAGGAAATCTTTCCCCCCATTAAGACAGGGTATTATGAAGCCCAGGTTAGCCCCTAGATCGTAATGTAGCCAAGGCTGGTCTTTGACTCATGATTCTCCACTTTCCATTTCCCAAATGATAGGATTTCAGATATGTGTTATTACACCCATCTTAGAAGGAAATCTTGTTCCAGGAAATTATTAAGATTGATGACATTAAAGAACAATCAAAAGCCATAACTATATGGAATTTCCCCTGTTAATGCTCAAACATCCTGAGGAGGAAAAAATAACAGTGGCTGATCTATTTCAGAATTCTGTGTTTGCGATATATCAGATTTGCCTTTGTACGCATTTGTTTCCATTTTTTGTCTTTTCACATTAGTAACAGCCAGTAGGTCTGTATCTGTACCTGTCTACACATTCATTGACTTTCACTCACTAAATCAATTATCTATCTAACCTTTAATTCTCTTACA
Organism: Mastomys natalensis; assembly: GCA_021653895.1. NCBI lineage: Eukaryota > Metazoa > Chordata > Mammalia > Rodentia > Muridae > Mastomys > Mastomys natalensis. The sequence continues at coordinate 3,051,727 of JAJTUV010000024.1, read as the reverse complement.
TAATCGAGATTGAACTTAGGGGAAAGAACCCTGAAATCCTAGCCGTTGAAAATGCACATATCTCTGAATCTGATCTATAAAGACAACTCTTCCTATACCTTGCACCCTATAGATTTACCCTAAATGCATTTTAGGAACTTAGAAATTATGAAATTCTCAATGAAAAGTCAAGCCAGGGATGGGGAGATGTCTTACTTAGTCATGTATCTGCCAAACAAGCATGGGCCCTTGAGTTTGGATCCCGAGAACCCACATAGACATCTAGGCCGGATTCACACAGCCAAAGTGCTACAAAGGCTACTGTGAGAGAAACGTTATTAATAGACTTACCCAGCAGTGAGCCTTGTATGCTACAATGCTGACTTGCCAGATAAGATGTGCCTACTGGTAAAATAGTGGCACTGTTATAGGGACAACCAACCGCTTTCTGATTGGCTTTGAGGCTCACTTAACAAGAAGAAATCATGCTTGGCTAATAGTTCATGTATGGTGGGGACAGGCATAGACCCTGAGGGAAGGAAAACCTATAAGCGTTGTTTTACTAAGTGAACATGTTGTCAAACTGCCTTCTAAATAGTTTTGTTTATACCCAGAAAGCAATGCTACTCTTAGCCTCTGCCAGAGACAGTTGTTTGTGTTGTGGGTAGCTCTCAATGCAAAGACTCTTCACTTGTCAAAGCGCTGCGAACAAAAGACTAAAGAATTCTTAGCCCTAAGTGGGACAGTTATACCATACTCTCCAAGATTCAGTGAACATTATGGAAAAGGGGACAGGAAGAATGTCAGGCCCAGAGGATGGGAAGGAACGCTATGGAATGCTATGTGCTGGATACTACATGGCAGGTGCTCTCGTGAACTCACAGTGGTGATTTCCGGCAGGCATCTGAAGAAAAATCAAGTCAGTGAACATTCTAGTACAGACGCGGGAGAGGCCCGGAGGCACTACTGTTTGGGGAGCTATTGGCTGCGGGTGAGTTGATCATGTTCCACGGGATGGATGGTCTCATTCACATAAGCATTCAAATCAGTGGAGATCAACTATTTACTAGTGGCATTAAAAGAACCTAAGAATTCATTCTGGGCAAAGCACATTACTGCTGTCCATGCAGATTAAAAATATTAGAAGCATCTTAAGTAACATCTGGAAAAAAAATCAGATCTAGTCAACTCTGGGAAAAGGTTAGATAGAGGTCATCAAATGAAAATAAATATGAAGGTTCACAGGAAAATAGGTTCATATGCTACCAGGCACATGACAAAGTGTGCAGTCTCACTAGAAACCAGGAAAATGCTGACTAAAAAAAAAAAAATGATGCATGTTTACACAGTATGTACCTGAACACCCGTGGGAGGTGAGAACATTCCAAATATCCTTCAGAAGGCAAAGTATAATATCACACCTACTCATAAAGCTTACACGAAGCTGCTTATTAAACAACAGCTGAGAAATATATTCCAGATAAAATTGAAACCCCAGGATTAGGGGCTGTTTTTTTTTCCCCTATTACTTGTACAGACAAAGAAATGAAAACAGATGTAGGATAACGTGTCCAAAGGAAACGCTGTATTTTATTACAACAAGAAAGAAACAGACCGTTCTAGAAACCTGTCCTGTGGGTTTTCTGGGCAGCTCCGAAGCATGAAGACACCTTTGCAGGGCAAGTGGATATTTTCTATGTGCTACGTGCTGGTCTGGTGATTTATACAAGAGCACTCTACAAAGGCCATGCTGGGAATTCTACCAAACCAGCTTTAGTTCATTTTTCTCAAGGATCCTTTTGCCAAGATGGTTTTAAGCATCTATCAGCTAAAGTTCACATCTGCTTAGAACATGATCGCATGATGACCAATGTGTTTCCTTGGCTATCTTGCAAAATGCCCCAGAGTAATGACATTTCCCAGCGTCGATGACGCCATTGTGTATAGTCATCAGGGAACAATGGGGGTGGGCCTTCATAAACAGAATATATTCAAAAGAAGAAACAAAATCCTGTTTTTGAAAAATAAGCCTCTGCTGGCTGAGATGAGGCATTGTTGTGACAATCACTCTGGCCACTTGTTGTAAAATAAGGCATCATTCCCGAATTTTAAAGTGGGGGAAAAATCATCAAGAGGGAACCGAATAGCTCTGTTTCGGTGAGTTATTTCCGATAAAAACAACGCATACCTTAGCAACCCACTACACGAGAAGAAATGAACATTATCTTATCCAGAAAGTAGAGGCTGCAGCTATCCACACAGAGAGGACAGGACACACTGGATCTGCACTTCCTGGTCCAGAGGAGACATTAATTACTTTTTGGTGTTGGCCTCTTGAAATGAGAACAGTCTTTTCCCACTGTCCTTCCTGGGTCACCTCTGAGACTTATCTTTTTGACGTCCATCAAAACTGAAGCGGGGTTTTGGTATTGCTGGGTCAGAGAATTCCATTCACTATCGAAGCCACTTAAGAGGCAACCCTTAAGGAAGCTCTGGGGTTGATCTTTATGCTGTGATTGCAAAGAAGATTCTAAAAGACTCAGACCAGGAAGTTTCAAACCAATGCCTCAACTTTGTTTTTTTATTTTATTTTATTTATTTATTTATTATTTATTTTTTGTTTTTTTTTCAGTGCCTCAACTTTGTAATATAGAACTAAAAATGACTTCAGGTGATTGGTGGTGGTGGTGGTGGTTCTTCTTCTTCTTCTTCTTCTTCTTCTTCTTCTTCTTCTTCTTCTTCTTCTTCTTCTTCTTCTTCTTCTTCTCCTTCTCCCTTCTCTCTCCTTCTCCTCCTCCTCTCCTTCCCCTTCCCCTTCCTCCTCCTCCTCCTCCTCTTCTTTTTCCTCTTCTTTTTCTTCTTCTCCTCCTCTTCCTTTTCCTCTTCTTCCTCCTCCTCTTTTTCTCCCCCCTCCTCCTTTCTTTCTTGCAAAGAATTGATTTCAGATGACTTCATCTAATGGAAGAGTCTTGGGAGGGGAAGAAGGGTTATCTTTTGTCTTCTTTTCACCTCACCTAGCTCTGACTCCTGCAACATCTGGTACATAAACTGATTCCACATGGCACAGAGGAAATGTCTGGCTTTGCACTATTCTGGAAATGAAGACATTTGACCTTGGCCATGATATCCTTATTAAATTATGCTCACATTTATAGCTTAAGTGGAGAGGTGCTGATTCAGTGGGCTTTAGGGTAGAAAATGGTGCTTTAGTGAGTGACTATACTAGTTTTTGAGACTCTTATGAGTAAAACTGAGGCCAACTTTGTTTTCCTCATCCTGTGTGTCATGCCTTGATGGTGTATCTTTTGATCAAGCTGTTACCTGGATGATTTTCGCCTGACATTTGTTACTATTTGTTAAACACTTAGATATTGCTAATATCCTGCTATGTAGGAGTCTACATAGTGTTAATTTATTTACTTATTATAAAAATTTGATATTGAAACAAGGTCTCACTAATCTATCCAAGGCTGGCCTCGAACTTGAAAGCCTTCTGCCTTAGCTTCCCTCAAGCTGGTATTATTTATGGGCGGGTGCCACCAAGCACAACTTGTTGAAAGCAATTTAAATAGGACCTTTAATTTCTTACCTCTCCACTGTTTTGAATAAGAATGGCCTCCATAGGCTCATACAGTTGAATGAGGAACTGGGAGTGGAACTCTTTGATAGAGTTAGAAGGATTAGGAGGTGTGGCCTTGTTGGAGGAAGTATGTCACTGGGGGTTGGACTTTGAAGGTTCAAAAGCCCATGCCTGGCTCAGAGTCTGTCTCTCTCTCTCTCTCTCTCTCTCTCTCTCTCTCTCTCTCTCTCTCTCTCTCTCCCCCTGCTGATGGATCAGGATGTAGTTCTCAGCTACTTCTCCAGCACCATGCCTGCCTGGATGCTGCCACACTCTCACCATGATGATAATGGATTAAACCTCTGAAACCGTAAGCAAGCCCTCAATTAAATGCTTTCTTTATAAGTGTTGCCTTGGTGATGGTGTCTCTTAACTGCAACTGAAGAGTGACTGAGACATCCATCTTCATTCCTTTCCCTTCTCTTTCTCAGGAACTCTTGTGTAGACAGACATTCATTAATGTTGTTCATCAGACTTGCCATTAAATGCCTTTTTCCCTATGACATTACAATTGTTTATCTTCTTTTTAAAATTTTGTCACCACACCCACCACAACTGTCTATTTTCTCTTTTTATTCTACCCTTTTTCATTGGACAACTTAATCTGACTTTATTCTTGATTTTACACTAACCCTCTCTTCATCTATATGTAGTGTACAGCTCCATCCTAGACCTGGCCATTAACCTTCCCATCAGCTACTGTGCTGTTTCCCCTGGTGCTCTACCAGTCCCAGAACTCATCATGACCTCCAGATGATAAACATCTCTCCCCATAAAATGTCTTGTTCTCCTTTGGTTTACATTCAATGAGTGTACTAAAGCCTACACAATTAAGCAAATGGAAATCCAGGAGCTTTCTCCGGCTTCTTTTAAAGGTCAAAGCCCAGTTGGTCATCACACTTCTTCAGCTTAGCTTCTTACATACATTTACACTTGGCATCTCTCCCCACATCTCCCACTACATGCTCAGTTCAGCCTTCATTGTGCTTTTCCTAACCAAGTCCCCTGCTACTAGCCTACACCCTCTGAGGCCTCTGTGTCTCTTGTTATCTGACACACTCCGGTTTAGAACTGTCTGCAGAAGCCTCATGAAGTGGAAACGTCTGGTTTCTTTGGAGAGTTAGTTATGCCAAATGTTTTGCTGGGGCACACAGGTGAAAGATGTTTTGTTATAGCAAACACATGAAAGGACTCAGGATGTCCATAAGGAATATAAATATGACCCCACAGAGAGCTTGAACATTGTTTTGCTTTGATCTGCCTTGCTATCCTTCACTAACAACAGACATGAATTGATTCACCTTACATTGTGTTGCTGAGCTCTGCTTGTGGTGACACCATAGAGAGACACCAAATAATTTCTCGTGAGGTTCCTGCAGCTTCTTTCCGCTTCTGTGGCCTCAGGCTGGTTGGTGAGCCTTGTGGTCTCTTTTGGATTGAATCGCCATTGCTGGTTTGCGTGTGGTATCTGCTTAGAAAACTGGACTACAGCTGCCAATTCATATTCGGTGTCTGCTACTCGACTGAACTGCTGATATCCTGACAATAAAGATTAGACTCACCCCCCAAAGAACTCTTTTTAAACAGGTCTACTTCCCCTGTGTTCTAATAACTTTTCTACTACCTCTGGTGGGTGTTGAGCTAGAGGGGAGGTTGAACCCTTATTAAAGTAGGGAAAGTTAGAAAAAAATTTATGCCTATAGCTTCCTTTGCTCTCCCTCAGCTGCATACAGTCTTCCCCTGCAGATGCCTTTTCTCTGTCTCTTGCATCAGTTTCCCATCTTTACAGCTATTCTTATTTTCATTTTCACATGCTCATATACTCTTCAGGTTCTTGGGATCTCATATGGCAGAATCAGTATTGCATTCATCTTGGAAGCATGCTATATGGAACTCTTTGTTGAAACAGTCTTACTATGTAGGCCAGGTTAGCCTTTAACTTGTCACCCCCAGCTTCCTTAGTGCCGAGAACATAGGCACCACCACAGGCAGGGGAGTTTTCATCTTAAAGTCACTAAGAGGAATAGCTAACAGTTGTTACAGATTCTGTTATGTCAGGGGCTGTATTTGGATGGTTTCATGAAATGAATGATGTATAACAAAGAAGGAGAATGACATAATTATTGTCACTCTGGACCACAGTTTTCTTCAGAACTTTTCTTCACTTACTAAGATCTCATAAATGGTTTTTATTGCTGTAGATTAACTGCTCAGAGAAGGCTTGTCATGGCATTTTCACACACACACACACACATAAACACACACACACACACACACACACACACACACACACACTCACACAGTCCTTCATTAAGCTTTATCCTGGTATTAGCTGTACATCCTCTTTCCCTTCCAGCTTCCTAGTAGTCCTTCTTCTTCGTGCCTAAAAAAACTCTGTATTATCTGGAAGACAATGTATAATGCTTGATCTTGTGGGTCTGGATTAGTTTGCTTATAAGATGACCCTTACTTCCATTCATCTTACTGCAAATCACACAGTTTGTTCTTCATTCCGACTGAATGATCCTTCATTACGTACATGCATCACATTTCCTTATCCATTCATGTGTTGGTGGGTGTCTAGGCAAATTGTTTGACTTGGCTATGTGAACAGTCACTAAGGATTTTAAAGATACCTGGTGATATGACTCACACTTAAAAGTCTGTGGCTCAACAGTTCTCAACACATTTCAAGAATTCAATAAGCATAGCTGCAATATAAACATCATTTAAACGTCATTATAGGAATGCTACTGAATACCGTTGGCCAATAGGTATTTAGAGAAGACAGCGGGATTCCTTCATCTCAGGCACGTGCATTGCCAGGCACCGAGAGTCTTTTTAAACTTTACTCTCTTTGTGATGCCATATTGTTTCTTTAACATCAAATTTACTTCTATTTTATAGAAATGAAATTTCAGGACAGGATTCACTCAGCCAATGCTCAGCCCCTCAGAAGAGCAACTATATACAAAGGCAACTTCTAAAGAATAAGAAACACATGAAGGAGAAGACTCATATAGGTCTATGCTACATTCTTGGTTGAATTTCCTCTGTAAATGTTTGATGTAGTGGATAAGTGTCAGCATTATTTGCAACGCATCGGAACTGTCAAGTGCTATCGACATTCCTATTTCCCAAAGGCCCCAGGGCTCTGGTCAAAGAAAGTTAAGGGAATGTTTTGGAGAGTCATTTAATGCTGTAGTATTTCATTTGCTCTATTAACTTTTCTCTGTAGGAAAAAAAAAAGACTGATCAAGTTGGAATATTCTGACTGCTCAACTGTGGGCCCTGCTGGAGAGCCAAAAGCCCAGTATATGTGAAGTCATATGTTAAACACTGGGTCTAGTTGTAAGGTGAGACTCATCCAAGCGGCAGATGCAACATTTTTCACAGCAAACCATCTCATGTATAGAAATGATCCATAGCAAATGGAAATTGTCTTGTGTATCAAATGTGTTTATATCTATCACATTTAGGTTCTTGTGATTCTCAGAATTCAAATGTTCTCCTCAGACTTTTAGATTATGCAGCACGGAACACGAAGCGATTATGTCATATGTCATAATGTAATATGTCAAAAGCGCTGTACATAGGGCTTTTGTTGGCTGTAGTAGAGAACAGGTGACTGCTGTCTGCTAGAACTTCAGTGTTCAGATTGAGGCAAGTGTGCAGAAACAACTTCAAGAGAATCTTTGTTAAGCTTTTACCAGCTTTCAAGGAAGTCACATTGGAAATAGGAGAAGAAGAGGCTCACCTAGGGTGTGGAAGACATCTTTGGAGAGACAGGAACTTTGAGTTAGAACCTGAGTGATAAGATTTCACATTGGGCAAATGGCACCAGACACAAGGAATTCCTGACCAGAGATCTATGGGGCAAAAGCTTGAGTAGTGGAAACCCAGAATACTGGGCTGTGCAGTGAGCCTGTGTAGGTGGGAGGGCTATACGTGTTATAACTGCCTGCTGCTCAGTCTGTGTCATCAAACTATAGGTTCCCAAAGAGGGCAGCCCCTGTAGGAGGATGAAAACATCCCATTGTATTCCCAAGCTCAGCCCAGGCCTGACTCATTTAAGATCTACTCAAATAATAGCATGAGAGGGAGACGGTGGTAGAATTCAAAGACCCAGTCAGACACTGGGACAAGAGGCCCTTGGAGGCCATGAGGTCAGGAAGTGAAACAGAGAACCAAAGAAGCCCAGCAAGGATGTGCAGGACAGACACTAAGAATGGGCAGTGACCCAGGGAGCTGTCAAGCACCCTGTCCCTGGATAGATGAAGGAAAGCATATGGTGACACCTTCCCCACTATGAAGAACACAGGTCGAAGGGAATCTGGTTCTCTCTTTGGGAAAAAGAAGTACCCCTTGTTAATACTTGAAGGCATTCAGCACACTATGGGGTTGGTTGACAGAGCAGGGGTTATGCATAGATTTATTTTTTAAAAAAATCACATGCAGGACATTCCTGGCTACAGTCAGGTCTTTTTTTTTTTTGGTTTTTGGTTTTTGGGTTTTGGTTTTGGGTTTTTGGTTTGATTTTTCAAGACAGGGTTTCTCTGTGTAGCCCTGGCTGTCCTGGAACTCACTCTGTAGACCAGACTGGCCTGGAACTCAGAAATCCGCCTGCCTCTGCCTCCCAAGTGCTGGGATTAAAGGCGTGCGCCACCACCGCCCAGCCACAGTCAGCTTTCAAAGGACATAGTGCATAAACATTTGGGCAAGTCACAGGAATCACTACCCATAGTCGAACTACAACTGAAGCAGAGTGAAGCCTCTCCCTGTTTGGGTTTTCCCTGTTCCACGTTCTCCCCCACCTCAAATCGTCATAAATTATCTCTAAATAACACCCGAAATTACCTTTGCTTAAGTTTGCATAGGACCAAACTGAGCACTAAATCAATGAAAATGATCTGGTCAAGGCCTTGGGTGTCTTTAACACTAAGAGCTTTACAGTGGGCAGCTCACTCTGAGAGCTTGGCTCTGAATGTTGGCAAGCCTGAGACCTTCAATTCAAGGCCTGGTTGAATCCGTAGAATTGGGTGAGCCCCATTTTTTTTTTTAAATAAGTAATAATAATATCTACCTTTTAGAGCCCAGGGGATCGTAAACATCTTTCTTTCTTTTACTATGGAGAAAATACACACAACATAAAGTTTACCGTCTTCAGGGAAGTAAAAGTGAACCTGCATAGGGAAACAGGGGCTAATGGGAAGGAGAGGCAGGAGGTGAGGGGTGGAATAGGTTCACTGTACGTCATATACATTCATGAACATGTCCTATGATAACACAGACAGTATGCACAATGAAAAGTTAAAAACCACAGTTGGTTTTTGGTGTACAATTTAGTGGCACTAAGCACATTCGTATCACTGTACCACTCTCCGGAATCACCCCTCTCCACGACACTCCTCTCTTTCACCTGACCTGCTGAATACCAGTTCTCATCCTCCTCCTGTAGCCCCTGGCAACCATCCTTCTACTTCCGGTCTCTGAGTCCAACCGCTCTAGGCATCTCCCGTAAGTGGGGCAAAGCTGTATTTTCTTTCTGTGACTGGCTCTTGATCCTAGCAATGTCCTCAAGGCTCAGCCACATTAGCCCACGATCCCATTTCTGTCCTCCATGGCTAAATACTATCCTGTTGAGTACACCTTGCTTGCCCATCCGTAGATGGGCACTTGAGTTGCTCCCTACCTCTCGGGTATTGTGCAATGCTGCTATGAACACGAGCGTGCACATATCTTCTTGAGTCCGTGTTTTCAATTATTTTGATTATATACCCAGAACCATGAACGTCTCCTTAAAGGAAGCATTTAGTTCTTTTCAATTTCATTTCCTATCAATTTTGCTACCAACCCATTTGAGGACCAATGCAATAAAAACAAGCTATCACTTTCCCCAAGGAGTCACTCCATAGATGATTTATTACAAGTTGAGAATGTTAAATAATATAGTAGTATTTCACAAAGGATTATTGCTGTGGTGAAAATAGAAAAAGATACTTCTATTTTTAGGGACAGAACAGTCATCCCTGGATGCCTGAAGAAGATTGGCTGTATTGTCCCGCAGGCAACAGAATCTGCAAATCCTTGTAAATTCTCAATCTCTCTCTCTCTCTCTCTCTCTCTCTCTCTCTCTCTCTCTCTCTCTCACACACACACACACACACTCACACACACACATACACACACACACCACACAGCACCTCCCTCTCACCTTCAATCATGTCTAAGTTATTCATACCACCAAGTAAAATGAAAATGCAGTATAAATAGTTGCTCTATTGTGCTTTTAAGGAAATAATGACGAGAAAGATTGTACTTTCCCAGCAAGTAACATTTTTGAAACTATTTTTGATCCACAGCTCATTGAATCTGTGCATGAAGAACCCATGAATGATAGCGCCATAAATAAACTGAGTATAATTTTTACTGCTCTAGCAATTGAAAAATAGTAATGCAACTAAAATGATATAATATAATCAAAGGTATATTGTCATGGTTAAGGGTCTAAACCACCAGCCTGGGAGCACATAGGGACCCATGACTCCAGCTGAATGTGTAGGGGAGGATGGCCTTGTCGGCATAGGTGGGAAAGGAGATCCTTGGTCCCATGAAGGCTGGACCCTGTGGGGGGAATTCGAGGGTGGAGAGGTGGGAGTGGGGGGGTATTTGGGGGCACATCCTCATAGAAGCAGGAGGAGTGGGGATTGGATAGGGAGTTCCTGGGCAGGGGGTGGGGAAATGGGGTAAGGGGATAACGTCTGAAATGTAAATAAAATATCCAATAAAAAAAAAAAATTGTATAAAAGCAAAAAGGAGCAGGGGTGATGGGATTGGGGGTTTCTAGGGAGGGGAAATGGGAAAGGGGATGACATAGGAAATGTAAATAAATAAAATATCCCAAAAAAACCCATCAAACGAACAAACAGAAAACAAACAAAAAACCCCACCAATCCCATCAGCGACTAGAGACTGCCAAGAGACTGTAGATGGTCATGTTAGTTAATGGACTGGTTACAAGTGAAGTCATTTCCTATGCACCAGGTACTAGGAGCCCATGTGACAATTCTTGGCAAGGGCACAGAGAAAGTTACCCAGATGCTATTTTGCATTGACTATAGAGAGATTTTTCTTCCCTAATGTAAACATGTCAGAGTGGAGTAAACATTTTCAGAGCTTGACGGGTTCCTGTTACTTGGACAAAATACCCAACAAAAGCAACTCCTGGAAGAAGAATCTATTTCACTCATGGTTTGAGAGGACACAGTCTGTCATGGTGGACAGGCCTGATGACAGGACTGTGAAGGGGTGTCAATTCTGTCAGTCAGGAAGCAGAGGGGTGAGCTCTGGGATGCCTGTCCTTGAGGTTTTATTTCTTCTGGGAGCCCAGCCAATCGAAGGGTGATACCCACATTCAGGGGAGAGTTCTAGCCTCAGTTTTCCCTCTCTGGAAGTAGACTCACATTCTCTAAGCCCAGAGGTTTGTCTCCTAGGCAATTATCAATCTTGTCAAGTGGACAGGACCAACTTCCCCAGACACGTCGACACTAGCTAAGGACTCTTTGGAACTCTTTTGATAGGTTTGGATGAGTGGCTTTGGAGGAAATAATATAGCCAAGATTTTCCAACATCAGTATGACGCTGTGATGAAAATAAACAATAGGCAGAACAATTAGGTATGTGGCTGAATGAAAGACATCAGTCATAATAACCTCTGCTTGGCTTTGTTGCAGGCACCACTTCCCTTCCCATGCCTATGCCTATGGCTTCGTGCACTAAGTTCACTTTATAAGTGATGGATTCTTAAGTCATCCTTTCAATGACAATTTCCTTCTAATCCCCAGGTTGTGGAACCTGTACTCATGCATCGTATGACAAAAGGTCTTGAACACCGAGCATCTGTGTGGAGTTCTTCAGTTCCTTGCACAATCTCCCATGTCCTTGCTGAGTGCCTGCCCCGAAAGCCACAGGTCTTATGCCAAGATCCTGCAGGTTCTTCAGGACCTTGGTGTGTCTTCTCTGAAGTTGGCCCGATTTGTTAGTCTGTTTTTAGCAGCAGGGCACTCAAAGGCACAATCATCTGTTCAGATGTGGGTTGATGGTTTCAGGATGTGGGGCAAACCGTGCCTGTTTGTGTGATTCTGGGATTTCCACCCTTCGTCCCTGTTAAGTTGAAATTGATGGGTAACCGACATCTTTATGCAATGCATGTGCTGTGCCACTCACAGAAGATTTAATTTTTCCTTTATTTATGCTATATGTCATGGTATCCCATGTGTGTCCAGTGGCTGCAGAAACTACAAGAGGGCATCAGATTCCTTGGAGCTGGAGTTACAGTTGGTTGTGAGCTGTCTGACAGGCCTGGGTGTTGGGAACAGAATTCATGTCCTCTGGAAGAGCAGTAATCACTCTTAACCACTGAATAATGCACTATGAAAACAACTGTAAATATTATTATTACTGCTTTCTAGATCAACCAGTCTCAACCTGTGGGTCTCCACCCATTTGGAGGATTGAACGGTCCTTCCACAGGGGTGACCCAAGACCATTGAGAAATGCAGATATTTACATTAGGATTCATAACAGTAGCAAAATTACAGTTATGAAGTAGCGACAAAAAATAATTTTAAGGTTGGGGGTCATCATAACATGAGGGACTGTATTAAAGGGTCATAGCATTAGGAAGGCTGAAAGCCAGTGCTCTATATGAGTAAACAGGCTGGCAAGTGTGTCAGCTTGGAATTGGAAATCAAGCTGATGTCACTCTTAAAGTCTTTGCCAATCAACTTTTACCTTCCTGTCAGACCAGCATCTATTTTCTTACCCAGTTGCTGGTACTCTACTGACTCAGATGGGAAAAATCAGTGATATTCTGAGTTTTCTCAGTCCATCAGTAATGCTGGGACGACATATAATCTTGCGACTCATCTCTCCTTTGTCTGCTTTTGATATTTCCCCCTCTAACTTAATGTGATGCACTGTTTCAGACATGGTTCAAAATGCAGTTGCACGCTTAATAGCCTTGTCTCCACCACGACGAAGAAGGAAGTCAAGGCACGTTTGCTTGTGAGTGAACTTAAACTGCCTGTCTCGTGTCTATAATTTTGTTGAAGATATTTACTGACCCTTTAGGTTGGGAATCTTCACTCTCTTCTATACCTATAATCCTTAGGTTTAGTCTTCTCATTGTGTCTTGGATTTCCTGGATGTTTTGGGTTAGGAGCTTTTTGTATTTTGCATTTTCTTTGACTGTTGTATCAATATTTTTTTATGGTATCTTCTGCACCTGAGATTCTCTTTTCTATCTCTTGCATTCTGTTGGAGATGCTTGCATCTATGACTCCTGATCTCTTTCTTAGGTTTTCTATCTCCAGGGATGTCTCTTTTTGAGATTTCTTTATTGTTTCTATTTCCATTTTTAGACTCTGGATGGTTTTGTTCAATTCCTTCACTTGTTTGGTTGTGTTTTCCTGTAATTCTTTAAGGGATTTTGTGTTTCCTCTTTGAGGTCTTCTACCTGTTTACCTGTGTTCTCCTGTATTTCTTTAAGGGAGTTATTTATGTCCTTCTTAAAGGCCTCTGTCATCATTATTAGATGTGATTTTATATCAGAGTCTTGCTTTCCTGGTGCGTTGGGGTATCCAGGGCTCGTTGTTGTGTGAGAACTGGGTTCTGATGATTCCTTGGTTTCTGTTACTTATGTTCTTGCCCTTGCTTCTTGCCATCTGGTTATCTCTGGTGTTAGCTGATCTTGCTGTCTCTGACTGTGGCTTGTCTGTAAGCCTCTGTGTCAGTAGTACTCCTGGGAGACCAGTTCTCTCCAGGAGGAATTTGGGTTTTGAGAACTGTGGCACAGGATCAGCTCCGGGGTGCAGACAGAAACAGGAAGGATCCTGTCCCCAACTGTTCCTTGGGTCCTGTGTCCTGATGGCTCTGGGTGGGTCCCTCTTGGGCTAGGAATTTGAGCGGAGTGGTGGTCTTAGCTGTGCTCACAGGTGTGTTGGCACTCCTGGGAGACCAGCTCACTCCTGGTGGTGTTTAGATATGGAGCGCTGGGGCACGGGATCAACTCCAGGAGCAGATAGAAGCTGGAAGGCCTGCCTCGTTTCTAAGTCGTCACAAATCATCTCTTGAAACTTCCTTTTAGGATCCCCCAAGACTCTTATTAGGTTAGCTACCTGTAGCTTTTACAATCTTCTCTTTCCTAACCTCAGATAACATGGGCATTTTTTAACTAATGCTAACTGCACACTACCCATCTTAATTAGGGCTTTTGCTGTTGTAATAAAACACCATGACCACGAACAACTTAGGTTTGAAGGGATTTAAATTTAGCTTATAATTCTCAGGTCCCATTCTCTTAAAATAAATTATAAACAATAAAAATAAATTTAAGCTTAATTTAATGTGTTACTTGCTTTAAAAATAAAATAGATTCACAGTTTAAAAAAATTGTTTGTTCTTACACAAATGATCTTGATTGGTGAATTTTTATGCTAATGAAAGAGACCTCGAGTTTTGTTTCTCAATGTTTACTTAAGTGTATCATTATGAGTAATATATTTAAAATAGTCTTTCAGTTTTAATTATTTAAAACCATATTTCCATTTTGAATAGTTTTAGTAAGATTTGTGCTAGGATAGAATGACCCTTTATGTACTTTAACTTGGCATCTCATAAAACACACCCATGCTCCTGAACAAATAAACACACAACGATGTAACAAAACCATTATGTGGAATACTTTATACATATTTCCTCACGATACCGTAGGAATGTCACATTTCAGTGTGTGTGTCCTATCCTTTCTGCACCACCACCTGAAGTTCTTAGTCAGCCAACACAGACACTTCAGCTGTTATCATACTAGTTATTCCAACTTGACAAACCATGCCCGACAAGTCACATGTGTCTGCTAGGTACCCTGATGCACGCTATGAATGCTGTTCTCCTGGAGAAATCTGAGTAGGCAGCCAGAATTTGTTTTCCTGAGGTACACAGGGGGCCTTATGATTCCTCTTTGTGATTTCTTTTCTTTAGGTGATGTGATGTTACATCTTGATTGTCACAAAGGAGCCAAGTCATCTCTCCAGCCAATTATATGACTTCAAGCTCCCACATGGAGACTTCCTCACCATGATGGACCAAACCCTGTGCACCAAAGCAAACCCTTTCTTCTTAAGTTGCTTTGTCAGGGTATTTTATCACAGCAACAGGAAACAGGTTACTAACTATCATTGCAAGCATGGGAACAAATAGCCCGGAACATACTATGAACAATTAAGAACACATTGTTTCAAATGTTTCTTTTGTCTCAAAATGAAAAAAGAAACTGTTCCACCAAATTAATCAGACAATCTTGGCTGATAAATAGATATAAAGAGGAATCAGATACAAATTTCAGAACTGGAAAAAAAAAATTAAGCAACTGAAACCCAAATTTTGGCAGGCGGCCTCAGCAGTAGAATGGAAATGGGGAGAAAAGAGCCAGAGTCCTGGGAGACAGAGTGGAGGAATTCGCCTAATCTGCATAGACAAAATAAACTAAAATCAAAAGATTTTGAGATCTTGGACCTGTGAGGCTGTAAGGAAAGACTGGCCTTTCTGTCCTTAGAATTTGGGGGGTGTAGCTTGCATTATTTTTTTTAAAAAATTACTCTTCTTTAATATATTTGTTTTACAGTCTAGTCATTATCTCCTCCCTTCTGGTCTGCCCTCCAACAGTTCCTTTCTCATCCCATTCCTCCTCCCCTATCTCCAAGAGGATGTCGTCAACCATCCCACCCCACCAGACCTCCCTACCCCTTGGAGCCTCCAGTCTCTTGAGGGTTAGGTGCGTCTTCTCTCACAGAGGCCAGATCAGGCAGTCCTCTGCTGTATATGTGTTGGGGGCCTCATATCAGCTGGTGTATGCTGCTTGGTTGGCAGCTCAGTGTCTGAGAGATCTTGGGGGTCCAGGTTAGTTGAGAGTGCTAGTCTTCCTATGGGGTCGCCCTCTTCCTCATAGCTTGCATTCTTTATGGAAAAAAAGAAAGGCTCAGCAGGAGGGGGAAGAATAGAAGAGGGCAATAGGCCCTTAGGACCACAATATTGCACAAAATTGTTAAAAAGAAAAAAAATTCTTAAAAAAGTGCCTAAAAAGTGTTAAAAATGGCTGAACACTCTGAACTTATCAAGATACAAAACCATGGACACAAGGGGCTGAGTTAACTCCAAGCAGGACAGTTGTGGAGGGATCTATGTCGAGACATCACAGGTCAGCAGCCCCAACCCAAGGACAACGAAAACATGTAGAGATAACCAAAGAAAACTGACACCCTGCTTTAGGGGGAAACCAATTCCAGTCATATAGGTTTGTATTCTGGAGCCACAGCCGTGAGAAGGAAATGCAGTCCCGTTTTCAAATGCTCAAGAAAAAGAACTGGTGGCCCCAATTTTTTTGTATCCATAAAATCTACCTTCGAGAATGAAAAAGAAACGAAGACACTCTCAGGTAAAGGAAAACTAACTCTTGGTCACCAGAATGGCTCCAGAATGTACACATTTGTTAAACATCTTCAAAGTTGATCGATCAATCATCAATCAATCAATCAATCAATCGCAAACTGCACAAGAACTGTCACCATAGTGTCTACAGACAGGAACAACTGTAAAGGACTACTATAGGGACTTAATGATGCATGGCTGGCTAAACACTTCAAAGTCAGTGTAATCTACCATACTGACAGGACCAAAAAGGCACATGATTAACTGATACAGAAAATGTATCTGACAGGATTCAGCACGTAGTCACAAGACGCAGCAATATCACCAGTCACCCTGTTTGATACAGAGCCTCAAATAAATACTGTTGATAGCTAGCAATGTAGCTGATGGAGAAAGATTTGTCTGGTTCCCTGTGCAATCATGAAGAAGGTGTGAGGACACTGATTCAGTTCTTGTTAATTCAGTGCTGAGCTTGCTGGGCAGTGGGATAGGGGCATAAAAGGCTCAGTGGTCGAAAGAAAGAAATAAAACTGTCCCCTCTTTGACACTATAGCCTACATAGAAAATCCCAAAGACTACCAAAAACCTCGTTGGTGTATTCAGCAAAGTCGCAGGATATTAATACCCATGTGAAAATGAAGTGGATTGATCTAGTTAGGAACACAGAAATTAAAAAACACAGTATCATTTACAGTAACTCAAAAATGAAACATTTAGGTCCAAATCTAGCAAATTAAGTGTAGAGCCATGGGTTAAAACTGTACAATATTGATGAAGAAATGAAAGAGTTAAATACACATAAATGTCTGGTATGCTTATGAGCAAGGATACTTAA
This sequence comes from Mastomys natalensis, assembly GCA_021653895.1. Classification (NCBI taxonomy): domain Eukaryota; kingdom Metazoa; phylum Chordata; class Mammalia; order Rodentia; family Muridae; genus Mastomys; species Mastomys natalensis. The sequence goes on along the minus strand of JAJTUV010000024.1, from coordinate 3,034,808 downwards.
CAAATCAGAAATGTTCATTTCTTCATATTAATGTGCAGGTTCAAGAGGGTCCCTGTCAAATTCCATAAAGACTCTTTTCTATTTCTTTTCTTTCTTTTCTTCTTTCTTCTTTCTTTCTTTCTTTCTTTCTTTCTTTCTTTCTTTTCTTTCTTTCTTTCTTTCTTCTTTCTTCTTTCTTTCTTTCTTCTTTCTTTCTTTCTTCTTTCTTTCCTTCTCCTTCCTCCTTCCTTCCTTCCTTCCTTCTTCCTCCTTCCTTCCTTCCTTTCTTCCTTCTTTTCTTTCTCTGTTTCTTTTGTTTCTTCATTTGTTTCTTATTTCTACAATATTTCTCTCTTATGAAGCTCTGGCTGTCCTAGAAGTCCCTATATACAGACTAGACTGCCTTGAACTCTAGAGATCCACCTGCCTCTGCCTCCAAGTGCAGGGATTAAAGGTGTGTGCCACTATGCCTGGCTGCTCATAAAGACTTTTACTGGTGTAAATACAACCATTTTTTACAATTCTAGGCAGATACAGGAACAAAAACATCTCAAATTGATTTTTGAAAAAAAAAATACAGTTTTAGTTTTACTTCAAAGACTCATACGGGTACAGCCGGCAAGACACACTCTGTCACATAACAATCAAGAGGTAGGGGCAAGTGAGATGGAATGAGGAGCCCAAGGAGACATCCACAGGTCTCCAACTGTAAGGGCAATGTGACAGAGGCAGGGCCATCTTTTAGACAATGGTGCTGGGTGTGCATACAAACTCTGGCAGGGAGAATTTTGATCCAATTATTTATATAAAAAACAGATCCTTGGTCTTAATGTAAACCAATGGAAATAGTGAAGAAAAATTTTTTACAAGGAACACTGAAGAAGGATCTAGGATTTTATGTGAGGTGAAGCATGGCTCTAAAGACCATGGAAGGAGAATAATAAGTCAGACTTGATAAAACTGTAAAACCTACATCCCTGTGTACTATCTGATCAGAGCAGAGCTGCATGCTATGCACAAGCTATCCAGTGGGGGAGATTCTTTTAAAAGTTACAATTATTAACACATGTGAGTTGGATAGGTTAATGGGTCTGGCTGCATCGTTTGTTTCCATGTACAAACACAGTATGCTTTGATCACGTGACTCTCCCACTGCCCTCCCCATCTCTCTCCTGGCTCCCTCTCTGCTTCTCTAGTGGCCCTTTAGGAGGAGCTATTGAAAGTCATTCATCTCACAATGGTCTATGATCACAAAATCCAAAGCTAAAAAACACAGTTCAATTAAGATGTGGGCAATGAGATGCTTCGCCAATGAGCACAGGAGTATTGATTCATCACTAAAATGAAAATGAGATCCATGGTGACCTAGCACCGCATCCTTATCAAAATGGATAAAATACACAACAGTGGCAACAGCAAATGTGGGTCACGCATAATATCATATAATGTTAACTAGTTTATTAAAAACACTAAATGTCCAATCACCATACAACCTTGTCCCTGACCTCCTGTAATTTATTTTAGACAAAGAACTCAAAACTCTTTACAGGAATGTTTATTTGGGTTTGATTTATAAAAGCCACCAGATAGGAAACAATAGAGTGATCTGTCCACGACTGAAGTCTGAACAAACTATGGTATCCATAGCGTGGGACAGAGGAAAAAGAAGTAAACTTGAGAAAGCTCCATATGGTGTGAGTCTCCTTACATGGGATGAAAACTTCGGAGGAATGGAGAAGAGATTAGCGGTTGCCAGAAGGAGAGAGGGGCAGGGGACAGACAGGGAGGTCTGTCCAAGGACAGGAAGACATCCAGGGCAGCCTAGATGGTCCTGGTGGAGAGAGAAGCAACATGTTTACTATGGGGTCAACCCCGTTTATGGAATTCTACTACGGTTTTCTAAGATGGAATTGTGGGAGGCAGGAAGGGAAATCAGGGAACTGAAGAAAGGCTATATGTCTGTGTTGACACGTGCTCCACGTGTTCTACAGTATCTTAAGATGAAAGTTTGGTCCAGAACGATTTCACTTGCAGGCAATCCAGGCACATACGGTCTATAGCAAAACACAAAAGTCATAAACTTACTTAAAACCACACACACACACACACACACACACACACACACACAGAGAGAGAGAGAGAGAGAGAGAGAGAGAGAGAGAGAGAGAGAGAGAGAGAGGGTTGTACAGGTCCATGTACACAAAGTTGATCATAGGTCTTGCATGTAAACTTTGTAAACAGCGACACAGTGTTGCTATGTGGTTGGATACATCCAAAGGAGACAGTACAAGCTGCCAAAACAATCTGACACTGACAATTCTGTGCCGGAGTAAGTAGACTCGTGTTACTTTCCAAAATTTTAAAGTTGGTCCTGTGAACCAGGGGTCTCTGTGTGTAGCATAGGTGAAGTTAAGGATCTGCTCTCAGGACTGGATTCATGGACCTGGTTAGCTCACTGTGCTGGCCCTGAATCAGTTTCCTCTATAGAACTGGTTAGTGTCGCTGTGAACGGAAGCCAAGAAAGGCAGGAGGAGAGAGGACGGGGCTGGCATTTCCTGTTTATTCTTCTCCCTGTCTTTGGAAAGTCGAGTGACTCATAATGACTGCACCGGTTCCCTGAGCACCATCCCTGTCTTGTCCACATGGCTGTGAAGACACGAGAAAACTGGAGGTGGCCACAGGAAAAGGCATTTGAGAGACAGTGTTGGGTGCAGTTGAAGGCACACACATCCATTGAATTCTCCCTCCGCTTCAGCTGTATAGTTATGGCGGTTTTGAAACCCAGAGAAGGACGATCTCATTCATCTCCGCGACAACAAAATGGTTTCCAGGAAACGTGGAGAGTTGTCTACTTCACAGATTCTGAAGTTACACGAGCTGTAACTGCCAATGGTACAAGGCAGGGACACACGTCAAAGCTTTGTGAGCAAAACAGAACTATGGTCTGCTGATACACTGTCAGTTGAATAAAGACAGTATTTAAATGACCACAGGCACTCTGACTAAATCAATTAAGTACAAAAAGAGAATAATAACTAGCCTCCCTGGCTTTCCCTGTTATGTGCTTTGGCGTTGAAAAGATAACTTCTACTCACCTGTGTTAATGTCATGTTGAGATAAATTATACTAATTTTTTTGTGCTTTGGGTCATAGAAAATGAAACGATAGTTGTCTTAGTTAGGGTTTTTATTGCTGTGACAAAACACCATGACCAAAAGCAGGTTGGGGAGGAAGGATTTATTTTGCTCCCACTTTCACATCATAGTTCGTGCTTGAAGGAATCAGGACTGGAGCTCAAACAGGACAGAGGGACGGGGCGGGAGCTGATGCAGAGGCCATAGAGGGGTGCTGCTTACTGGCTTGCTCATTATGGCTTACACAGCCTGCTTTTTTTTTTTTTTTTTTTTTTTTTTTTATAGCACTCAGGACCACCAGCCCAGGGCTAGCCCACATCAATCATTAATTAAGAAAATGCTCGACAGGGTTGCCCGCAGCCCAGTCTTATGGAAGCATTTTCCTAATTGAGAGTCTCTCTTCCCAATGACTCTAGCTTGTGTCAAGTTGACCTAAAACTAGCCAGGACGATAATAGTCACCTGTTGAATATGGACTAACATCTCCACAAAGAATCACTTAAGAGCCTTTTACTAACCCATGAAAAGGGAGAAATCTTTCTGGTTAAAATGTTTTCTGCTATGGTAGCAGCAGAATAGACTATACACACACTGAAGCAGAAAATTCCAAGATCGCAATGAGTAAAGCGCATGAAACGTAAGTGCACTGGTGCCCGAGGGTAGACGGTTAATACACAAAGCTCCTCTTTCATGTGGGGCAGGCTAGACTATTAAGACACGGTCTGTCCTTCCCTCTTCTGACCCAGGGAGCTCTCCTCTTCTGTGGGTCTTTATGAACTGGCCTTTGTCTCGAATGAAAGAGGCGCTTATGTTCTGTCCTACTCTTTCTGGTGCCCAATGGAAGCCCAGTGGTGGGAAAAAAAAAATAACTGTAGGTCTAAAGGAAGACTGGAGTGTTTCCAAGGTGACGCGCTCTGGTTTCCACACTGCTGGAGTGTCAGTTCCGGGAAGCGCCTGCAGGGGGCGGTGTATACTGAAGAATAAGCAGTGGTTGGTGCAGCCACAGGGACCCTTAGGGAAATGCAGGGTAATTTTCTCACTCAGTTTTAAAAATGTTTCTTTCATGGGTGATTTAAGGAAAGAGTCAGAGAACGTTAGGAACTTGAGTTTCTGTGATTATCTTTTCTAAGGCTTCCATTTCTCACGTGAGGAATTAAGCCTTAAAGATAAGGAATTAAACCACGAAGCTTCGGGTTTAAGTAATTCCACGGCAGCTTTGATGTCCAGGCTGAGATAGGGTGACCACCTGCTGCAGAAGACCTCTAACTAGCCATTGTCAACTTTGTTGAAAAGATAAACATCCAATGGTAAAATACCCCCAGACTCTCTCCCACTCCTGAACTAGCATTTCTACGGTTCAGGATGAAAAATGGCCAACAGCCTTCAGAGGAAAACGTGGAAACGAAAGTAGATAGAATTATGAAGGCAGTGCTGTGTTTGTTGTTTTACCATGGGGTCTGGTGTAAAAGTAGCAAACAAAGGTTTTCTTATTGCTTTCTGTCTCTCTGTCTCTCTGTGTGTCTCTGACTCCCTCTCCTCCTCCTCCTCCTTTCTTCCTCCTCCTCCTCTCCATTTCCCTCCCTTTCCTCCTCCTCTTTCTCCTCCCCCTCTTCTCTCGATAGGGAAATCCTGGCTATGTAGCCCTGGTTGGCCCACAGACCAGACTGGCCTCAGAGATCCACTGCGTGCCTCAGGGGCTGGTATCGGAGAGCGCTAGGATTTGCAGAGTGGCATGCCTGGCTGTTTCTGTCTTCTTAATTTAAGTTTTGTAGTCATAAATGTCTCAAAATTTATTTACTTCTTCTACATTTTCCAATTTTAGAAATATGTTTTAAAAGCATTTCCCAATGATCCTCTGAATTTTACTGGATTCCTTGGAAACTCTTTTCATCCTCAATTTTATTAATTTAGGTCTTCTCTTCCCTTGATTAATTTGGCTAAGGGTCTGCCAGTCTTGTTTTTATTTCCAAGGAATGAACTTTTGCCTCACTGATTCTAGGTACTACTCATGTACTTTCGTTTCAGTAATTTCCGTCCTGACCTCCATTATTCCTTGCTGTTTAGTAATTTGAGTTTCACTTGTTCTTGTTTTTCTAGGACATTAAAGTACATTGTTAAGTTATTTGAGATGCCCCCATTTTTTATTTATCTATTTGAGATGAGGTCTTGCTATATGGCTCTAGCCTGGAACTTACTATGTAGACCAGGCTGGCCTTGAACCCACAGAGATCTGTTTGTGCCACCATCTCCAGCTATCCCTGACTTAAAAAAATGATAAGATTAAAATATGATGACATTCCCCCTTCTCTTTCCTCCTTCCCACCTCTCTCATGTGCTTACCCTCCCTTGTTCCCTCTCAAAATCACATCCTCTTCTTCTTTAGTGGCCATTGTTACCACACACACACACACACACACACACACACACACACACACACACATACACATACACACACACACACATATACACACAGTGCTTAAATATATAAATATTCCCGCTCAGTCTGTATACTGATATTTGTGTATAAGTGGTTTCAGGGCTGATCATTAGTTTTGGATCATCAATTAGGAGCTCATCCTGAAGAAGACTTCCTCTTGCTCTCAGTATTTCTTAGCTGCCTGTAGTTCTTAGTCTCTGGTTGGGGCCCAGTGAAGTTCCCCGTGAGATTAGCATCTTAGTTGGTGCTGTACTTCTTCAGGTCTTTTATAGGCTGGCATGTTGTCTGGAGTAGCTTCCTGTGGTTCCTGAGAGACACAACTGTCACTGCAGTTTTCCTGATCCTATGGCTCTTGCACTCGTCCCACCCTTCTCCCACAGTGTTCCCTGAGTCTTTTTTATTTATTTATTTATTTATTTTTGGTTTTTCGAGACAGGGTTTCTCTGTGTAGCCCTGGCTGTCCTGGAACTCACTCTGTAGACCAGGCTGGCCTCGAACTCAGAAATCCGCCTGCCTCTGCCTCCCAAGTGCTGGGATTAAAGGCGTGCGCCACCACCGCCCGGCGAGTGTTCCCTGAGTCTTAGGTGCAGGAGTTGTGCTGTGGACGTCTATCCTCATACCCACAGAAAAGTGTCACTCTCAACCCTCAGAAAAGTAACTTCTCTTTACATCAGAAGGAAATTGTTAAGGAAAACCAGAACCAGTCAAAATGCAGAGCAAGTGGCCATAGTCCTCAATGTCAAATCTCAATGGCACCAGCCCCAACTCTCCTCCTAGGATGATACTTATCTGTATTCAGAAAGTTCTGCCAAGTCTTGCTTTTATTTAATTCTAGCATTTATAACATTTCTTCCCCAACTTCTTCAAAGCCATGCTTGTCATTCAACAGTGAGTGCTCAGTCTCCAAGAATTTGTTTAGTGCCTTGTTTTTCTTGCTATTGACTTCTGGTTTTGTTCTGTTGTCTTCCTTTTAAAGTGTCTTTTATTTCATTTCACCATCGACTTCAGATGTTAGCTTTGCTGGATAGAGCAGTCTTGGCAATAATTTGCTTTGAGGGCTGGAAATACGTTGTTCCATGCTCTCCTGCTTTTAGGGTTGCCGATGAGAGACCCCATTATTCCAACGTGCTTGCTCCTTAGTTTCTCATAGTGTTTTAAAACAGTTTTTATTTTATTTACGTGTGTGTGTACGCTTATGTGGTGTGTCTCTCCGTGTGTATAGACACATGTGTATGCCGGACCAGCAAAGATCAGCAGAGGTTTGCATGGAGCTATAGTTGCAGACATTAAAAGGTCATGGAAGGGCTTTCCATGTGTGCCGCTAAGTGAAGAAAGCAGAAATGGTTAAATAGCAAGTAAGTTATTCAACTATTTTATGCTAGAGGGGGCCAGAGTGTCCGGGTGAGTGATTGTGAAGGACTTAGAAGGTAGAAAACAGATTTCCAGGGCAGTGAAACTACTTTTTAAATAACTCAACAATTGTTGGATATGTCATTATTTGCTTGTAAAGCTTTTTGCACGCATGAGATGGGGTTTGAGCTGAAATATGAGCCGTGGGCTTTGAATGTCAATGAGGTTTGTGAGCAGGCCACTGATTCTAGCAGTGTGCCATGCCTCTGGGACATGGTGAGGAGGGCGGTTGTGGGTGGGGACGAGAGAGATATGGGAATCGTTTGTATTTTTTTTTTCTTCAACTTTGTTCTGAACTTATAACTACACTGAAAAACAAAGTCTACTTTTAAAAACTGGAGAGAGTCTGTTGAGAAATTGGGTCCATTATGTGGTGAGTCCTAGTAGAAGGTAGTAGTGGCCATCCTCGTTGTGAGAGTATCTCTGTCTCAGGCTGAACTGGACCCATAAGCATGTTAGTCTTTATCCATCATGGTAACCAGGCAAACGTTTCTGTTCACTCAACAAAACACAGTGTGTACCAGCTCTGGGCCAGGAGCCCCGGATAGTCTCATATACATAATCAGAGAAGACAACATGAGCGGGCAGTTACAATCCTGGGGACAAATATTAGGATGGCTATAAGCAGGTTCCTAGAACAACTCTGCACTGAGGATTTGCATGGATGATCTCACTCTCTAGTTTGTTTGGGGAAAGTGACAACTAATTAGCTGCCGGAACCCTTCTGCTAAGCTCACCGCAATTTTCCTAAATAACTTCTTGCCCCACCGATAAACGTCTTGCCAAATTCAGCTTGAACAGATTGGCAAGTGTTATTTATTTTTAAAGGGTTTTATTCTGTTCTGGGAGCAGCAAAGGCAACTGATACGTTAACTCACGCAGAATAGGAGGGAGGCAGACGAAGAGGCTCTGCTAATGTTTCCCTGCAGCCCGACAGCCAGATGTTACAAGTTATAAATTGCCAAGTTTAAAAGTCACAGAGAGAACCAAAATACACTTTTTTTTCTGTGATTGGGACTCCAAGCCAAGAAGTGAGACTCCGTTGCTTAGTCTTTCTCCCCCAAATCAGGCAGCTTTCCTTCCCTGCCATCTCTCAGCACCTGCTACCCCACCTCCTCCCTCCCACTTATTAGAAATGGTCTCAGCAGCTGTTTGAGGAGATGCTGCAGCAACTGCCAGCATTAGGGCTTTAGTGCATCTGTAAGCTGTTCACAGAACTCTGTGCCAGAATGTTTCTTTTGGTGAGTGCTAGGGTACGAAAATTCAGACTTTCCGTTTAAGTCATAAGAAATTCCTTGGTCAATAGCTTGAGATTTCCGGTGCCCAAAGTAGTTTTTCCTCCTTCCCATTCCCCCCTTTAAAAGACAGGCTCTTATGCAGCTCAAGACCACACAACTCTGGCTGACCTGGAACCCACCATGTAGACCATGCTGGTCTTGAACTCACAGAGATCCACTTGCCTCTGCCTCCTGAGTGATGGGATTAAAAGTGTGTACCACCATGCCCAGCTCTGTTTGTTTGTAAAGGAAGACTTTGTTTTAACTTAACTTTATGAGTATGTGTGTTTGTGGGACTGTATGTGCACTCGAGTGCAGGCGCCTGCAGGGCATATGGGTGGAAGTTGGAGCTTAGCCAAATCTTCGTGACAAGGCAACTTTGTAGGAAGAATTTGCAGTGGTCATTGGTAACCAGGGAGTCTGGTAATCCAGAACACTGAGAAGTCATGTGTACTGGGCTGACCACATGGCATGGTATGGGTGGATGGATGGATGGATGGGTGGATGGAATATCCACATGGTTTTTATTTTTTCATCTTTGCTATACTGGAGATCCAACGCATGGCTTTGGACTGGCTAGACAAGTGATTTATTACTAAGCCGCATCCCCAGCCTTTTGTGGTGATGTCCTTTGTACACACGATGTTCAGAATGTCCATATTTGTAGAGGTGAGACTGCCCACATGCCATACATGGAGACCAGGGCTGCCGTATGCATGTTTGTAGGGGTGTTGCTGCCCGTATATGCAGATGTGGAGATTGTGGGTTGACGCTGGGTGTCTTCCTCGATGCTTTCCACTTGAGTCAGGGTCTCTCACCAGATACAGAGCTCATCCTTTGGGCTAACCTGTCTGGCAAGGAGGCCACAGAGATCTGTCTGTCTCTGCCTTCTAGTGCTGAGGCTATACAAATGCTTCCTTCCGCATGTGGCTTTTACAGGTGCAGGGCTAGAAACTCAGATCCCCAATCGGTGGCGATGTCATTACATAACTTATTAAGGATAGTCTGTGTCTGGGATGGTTAAGGAAGTTTTATTCCCGAAGTCGGAGTTATGCAGTGGGAAGAGACAGCTCCTCGTGGTAGAGATGTTTGCCTTGAGGATCTCTGATTTCCCTCTAGCTGCCGAGAGAAGATGCTGATCGTGAAAGGGAAACATCCTCTCGTTTTTTTACCTGCCCTGACATCTTTCCAAGACTCTAAAGGTTATGGGAAGAGGGATAGTAGAATGCAGGCGCTGTGATAGGGGAAAGAGGACTAATGGGAAAGGAGCATTAAGTGGGGACAGGGACGGGAGGGTAGGGAAGGGGACGGTGTGGGAGGAGGGATAGCTAACATTGCAGGATGTTTGAAAAAGCCACATGAAAAGCATACTATTTTACAAGATCTCTAAATATGTGGGCACACTTGTTCATATGAAAGAGCCTAATTGGAGTGACCCTACACGAGATGAAGCTCCTCCCCCAGGTTACAGAATAAGACACAGGTTACAGAATAAGAAGCCCAGTGCTAGGATCAAGATACCTCCCTGGACTGGCTGGTTTTGTGTGTCAACGTGACACAAGCTGGAGTTATCACACAGAAAGGAGCCTCCCTTGAGGAAATGCCTCCATAAGATTCAGCTGTAAGGCATTTTCTCAATTAGTGATCAAGGGTGGGAGAGCCTAGCCCATTGTGGGTGGTGCCATCCCTGGGCTGGTAGTCCTGGGTTCTACAAGAAAGCAAGCTGAGCAAGGCAGGGGAAGCAAGCCAGTAAGTAACATCCCTCCATGGCCTCTCCATCAGCTCCTGCCTCCAGGTTCCTGCCCCGTGTGAGTTCCTGTCCTGACTTCCTTGGGTGATGAACAGCAATGTGGAAGTGTAAGCTGAATAAATCCTTTCCTTCCCAACTTGCTTCTTGGTCGTGATATTTTGTGCAGGAACAGAAACCCTGACTAAGACACTCCCCTAGAGTTGTTAGTCAAAAGTGCCCCAGAGACCCCCAAAACAGTACTGGACATTGCCATTACTATTGGATGCCCATCAGCACTGGATGGCAATATGCTGCTGCTAAAGATACCACGCTCTTTAGATATAGGATATGTAAAAAACTAAGTTGGTACTGACCAAGAAGCTTCCTAACAGAAAGCGCTATGCAGGCTTCCTAGGGAGAAACGTCAATGGCAGTCTCACTCAGCGTGTGAACCCTGTGAGCTTCTGTAATGACTAGTGTGGCAAGGTATGCCCATAGGTTGCACCCATAGTTGCAATAGTGACATAAATGGTATGGGGGGGGAACCAAATGCTTTCTGATTGGATGTAAGGCCTGTCCCATAGGAGGAAATATATGACTAATGTCATAAGTATGGCCAAGAATCCATGGTATTTACAGAGAGCTCACAGGCTCCAGGGATGAACCTACTGGTATTATTTTGCTAAATGGATAAAGTATCAAATTACCAAATAAGTTCTCATCTCTATATTCACATATCCGCACAGCTCTCAGACCTCATCAAAGAAGCTTCTTTGAGATGGTAATTAACAGAGAAACTTACAACCTGTCAGTGCTCAGAGAGCACTGTGGTATGCTCATCCACACTGGGGCATCTATACCATGCTCCCTCCTTCCAGGAATCATGGAACAGTGCAGGAGAGGGGGCAAGAACATTGTAAGAATAAGATGTCAGGGAGAATGTGACCCAAAGATGCCTCTTGATGGGGAAGAGTTGCTGTGCTCATGCATGAACTCTCAGCAGTTGTGGCTTCAAGCAGAAGATCAAGACAGTTCCCATCTCACCATGGAGGGTGATCCACGGCCCCTCGCCTGATCCCTCACCCCTAACTTGAGAGTGTACGAATATCATGTGCTTGGACTCCATAACAGTCCTACACACCTGCCTGTTCTACACCGGAGGTAAGCACAAAAACAGATAGCTTCCCCTATGTCTCTGGGTCTTTTTTTTTTCCTCCCTAGAGGCTTTTATGTCATGTAAGACTTTTATTAAATAAAACTTAACACAGTTTCCTCTTGTTAACCTGTCTTTAGTTGTGTCAGTCTTGGGGTGGGAGAGATGGTTCATTAGTTAAGAACATATACTCTTCTTTTAGAGGAATAATTCCCAGCATTCATGTTAAGCAACTTACAATTTCCTGTAACTTCCAGCTCCAGCTTCCGTGTACATGTGTACATATACACGTGGAGACAATAATGCACACATGATTTAAAATAATAAAATGCATCTTTGGGAAAAATAAAGCATGTAAGTCATGATCCTTAGCGATGGGGAGAGAAAAGTAATCTCTGGGTTCTGCCCATTCCTGTGCACTTACCAAAATTTATTGTGTTGTTGGTAGACATTTCCCACTTTGAAGTTGTTAAAAGCAAGACTGCAATGAATAGTTTACACATTATTTTGGTGCCCACGTGTGCATGTTTCAGTCATGTTTGTATCTAGAAGTGAAGCTGCTGCTTCTGCGACCATCCGCGCTGAACTTCCGCCACCCTTCCGTCCTTTCCGACCATCCACCTGCTGTCGCCTCCCGCCACCCTTCCGTCCTTTCCGACCATCCACGCTGGCCTCCCGCCACCCTTCCGTCCTTTCCGACCATCCACGCTGGCCTCCCGCCACCCTTCCGTCCTTTCCGACCATCCACGCTGGCCTCTCCGCCCACCCTTCTCCGTCCTTTCCGACCATCCACGCTGGACTCCCGCCACCCTTCCGTCCTTTCTAGCCATTTCTAGTCCCAGATAATTTAGCTGTTATTGAAGCTGGTCATGTGGAAGCTGACCAAGTCAGAGCACTGCATGTGACTACCGTTCATGGCTCAGGGGAGGGGACAGCCTTACTGCTGATGACAAATGGTGCCAAGCCCTAAACCATGTGCTTGTCAGTGTTAAAATCTTCTGTGTTAGTGACTCTTCCTGGGGTTCAGAGGGCCTGGAAGTCAGAACATGGAAAGACATGCCAATGCTTCTGCCGTTTGGTGTACTGTAAAGTCAAAACTGTCACAGGGAAGGACGAGGGGGCGGGTCAACTGAAACTAAATATGTATGAAAACACCTTAGGAAACTTGCTTTTTAATACGCCAATGAAACACACACACACACACACACAAACACACACACACATCTCAGCTTTGTTGTAACTTATGATACTCCATAGACTCCTGGCCAGCCATGAAACTTCTGTTTTTTGTCACTGTGGTTTGGACCCAGGGCTTTGTACATATTAGGCAAATGTTCTACCTTTGCGGTGCACCTCCTTTTGCTGTTACATAAGGGTTCTTTCCATGAATCACTCAGTTTGGTCCTCTGTCCCTCCCTCACCCCACCCGCTCTCCTTTTTACTTACATTTTCTATAGAGTCTTGCTATGCAGCCCAAGCTGTCTTGGAAGTCAGCATGTACCTGAGGCTAGTTTTGAACTCCTGCTGTTCTGCCTCCACTTCCAAAGTGTTGGGGCTGCAGGTGTGTGCTGCCACCATCCACTAACACTTGGAAGGCAGAGCTAAACAGCTTTCCAAAGTCGCACATGGGATTCTCATTGCCGTTCTGGTGCTTGCTACACCTGATATTTGATTGGCTAATACATACATCGTGGCTTCATATTCTCAAATTCGGCAGTCCCTACAATTCTGCAGAGTAAAATTTATTCCTATAGGGGACCAATGACAGAGAATTAAAGGCACATTTAATTTTCGTATGACCACGCTAACGGCATTCACCGCAATGCATGGCAATTGTCACCTACATCCTATCAGTCACTGTGGCTGGTGCTTTCCATGTGAACTGCTTCATTACAGTGCAGCGAGGCAAGTGCTGGCTATGACTCTCCATGAGTGAGTCCACACATGATGTCTGTTAATGTTAACTAAGCTGTCCACAGCCACTTAACAGTTAGTGATGGGAAGCGGCCGCCTCCAAGCCTAAGCACGCGTCTGCCTCCATCACATGTCTTATCACGTGGAGAGTGAAAGGGGCACAGGATGAACTCATGCCCTTGGAATCTAGAACAAATGCAATTTCACTGTATTTCTGCCCAAGAAAATTTAACCTTCCATGGTGGGTTTTCCCAGCTCCCTGGGTACATAAGGAATGGCCACATATTAGCCAGGGACAAAGAGGGAAGAGAGTGGAAGGTTTGTCTAATTCTTATACAGGGTCATTCATTGGCCTCTGAGTGGCAGATTGGGAGACTGAACATAAAACTCAGGAACAGCATGTAAGTCCTCAGGCTTTCTGAGAAGATGCAACCCATTGAGAAGCAAACGCTAAGTGTGCCTGAGATGGTTACCTGCATCACAGGTGTAACCAGGAGCTTGTTCTCTTAGTGGAGAAGAAATTATGTGGCGTTGCTCAGTGACTGTCTCAAAAAAAAAAAAAAGTCATAGGTCATTAGGAACATGACATTATTTCTGTGTTTATAAAATCATTTTCAAGGTTCTATACATTCTATACATTAGTACTTAAGAGATAGTTCTGGGCTGGAGAGATGGCTCAGCGGTTAAGAGCACTGACTGCTCTTCCAGAGGTCCTGAGTTCAATTCCCAGCAACCACTTGGTGGCTCACAACCATTTGTAATGGGATCTGATGCCCTCTTCTGCTGTCTCTGAAGATAGTGACAATGTATTCACATGTATAAAATAAATAAATAATATTTAAAAAAAAGAGATAGTTCAAAGTTTCTACACATAGGTGTGTCCTGGATATTTGGAGAGAGTAGGGAAGAAGTTTAAATGGACATTTAGAGAGAAAGCTGATATTTAGAGAAAAAGGTGAACTCTCCAATGAAATCATCCTTAACAGAGATGTGTCACTCAAGTATCAGCAGATGGGCTCCAAAGTGGAAAACTTCAGGAAATACACAGTAAAAAAATTACAGTGGAACCAAGAAGAGGGACTAGAATTAAGATGTGGTAAAGAGAACTTGCTGCTCTCACAGAGGATCCAAGTTATGTTCCTAGCAGATCACAACCACGTATAACTCTGGTTCTTCTGGCCACCATGAACCTACAAATACCACCACAAATCACACACACACACACACACACACACACACACACACACACACACTCACCTTAAAAAATTGAGGAAGGAAATGAAGAGGAAGAAAGTGGGGGGTGATTTCACCAAGGGAGAGGTGGCAGAAGACTGTGCATTTGTGGCAGAGACATGGGACACGGGTTATACAAAATAAATTTCTTGAGTCCTGTCGAATGAGTCAATGCATCGAAATGCTGCATTTCAGTGTTATTAAGAACTATAATTATACAACCGAGCCAGCAATTGGTTCCCAGGTACGGTGGGAAAAGGTTGACCTGTGGGAAAAGGTTGACCTGTGGGAAAAGATGCTCTTCTGATCAGACATATGAGCCCTAGGGGGATGGTTATCTTCAAAGATGGGAGAGTGGCTAGTACATGACAAAATAGCCATTGAATCTTCCCGGAGTATTCAGCCTCTCTCTCTGGTACATTTTTGCTTTTTTATTTTTTGCTACCCTGTTTATTACATTATTATCAATGAGTTTTACCTCTTCTGATTAAAGACATTATATGTGTAAGATAAAATTCAATCATGCATATCAGAGTTTCAAACTCATTAGCATTTATGGTGAGTATCAAAAGCAGGTCATGGCTCTCTCTTTAGCAGATGTAGGAAAGAAAAAGACTTGCTGAGGGAAGGGAGGTTCCAGGTTATCGATAAAGACAGATTCTTGTGACACAGTGTGTGACGGTTACTTACTTGGGTGGCTGAGGATCTCTTTGGAGAACAGTCCAGGGGGGCGGGGAGAAAGAGATGAGATGAGAGAGACAAGACAGACAGAGAGAGAGAGAGAGAGAGAGAGAGAAGAGAGAGAGAGAGAGAGAGGAGAACACAATGGGCTCATAGAAGAGGCGCACCCTGAAAACTCATCCAAGTGGAAGACATCAGAGGCAAGCAATGTGAGATGGAGTGGTAGAATAGTCTGGACAGGTGCGGAGAAGAACAACGACTCATTGTCTGAGATAGTCAGTGGTAAGCAGAAGGGATGGATTGCTCGCAGCAGGGAGATCCTGCCATGGAGACATAACTATACCTTTGATGGGTCCCACCCAGTTATAAAGCTTTGTCAATCACTCCTGTCCCACTGCTTATGTGACATCTACTCAGAAGACTACTGTGTATCAGCCCTCCCCACCCCCTGCACACTGAGTTTTACTTTGACAGGTTGACTCCGTTGCCTGTGGTTAGCTGGTCCTGACTCATCCAGCCAGAGCTGAACTCCATGGTGATTCTCATCTGGATCCTGTTCCTGCCTTGTCCTCCATCCTCAGGCAGAGCCCAGTAGCATGCGCTTACTCTCCCTTGAGCTCCTTGCATGGAAGGATTAATCTCTAGAGACAATGTAATCCTCTCTCTCTCTCTCTCTCTCTGTAACAAATATAAAGAATTCATTGATTTTCACAGACCACTAAATAAAGTTCAAGTCATTCAGCAATCTAATCTAATGCCTGAAGTAGTCCATTCATATACCCTGGGGTCAAACCTAGGCACAGACTGGATGTCCCATACTCTGCTGAACACTACACAGGACAATTGTGCGCCTTTCATTAGGTCTGCCTTGATCCTTCGTCCTGCTGCCCCTCATTTTGATCTCCCTGTATCTTGCTTGCATGCCAGTATTGGTCATAGTGCTTCATCATCACAGCAATAGGAACCCTAACTAGGACAATTACCCTGTGGTTCTGGAGATGAGTATAAGATTAATGTCTCTGGTCTAAAATCAGAAGTTTCACAGTGTGTTCCTTTCTGGAGTCTTTAGGGAAGAGTCTACTTGTTGGCCCTTTCCAGATTCAAGGCTACATACCTTCCTTGACCCTTCTTTCATTTTCAAAACGAGTAATGGCATTTGAATATGTCATGCCAGACTGCTTCACTTATAAGACCCCTTGTATATTCACTGGGAACTCCTGGGTATTCAAGATTCCATCCATCCATCCATCCCCATCCATCCATCCATCCATCCATCCACACATATTATATGCATTACACACACACACACACACACACACACACACACACACACACACAACACACACACTCTTCTTACTATATTGCATAGGCTGGTTTCAAACTCCTTGGATCAAGTGATCCCTCTGTCTTAGCTTCTTGGGTAGCTGCCACCATATGTACTGTAATCCCTTTTTAAAATAACTACCTTAATTTTATCTGCAACTTTAATTACCCTGTGCCATATAGATAACATATTACAAGTTCTGGTATTATGGAGATCTTTGGGGGATTGGAAGGTATTTTTTTTTCCTCAATTACAGGCTCATTCTATCTACTCTTCCTATTTTATACCCATCTGTCAATATGAAAAGAAAGTTATCTATCTTAATATACGACTTTTTAAAGTATAATATATCACTCACACAGTACTCCATTTCTCTGTAGTGCTGAGGCAGAGGCCAGGGTCCTACATGTGTTTTATAGGTGTTCTATCTGAGCTGTACCATCAGGCCCACTCCTTGTTTTTAATAAATAACTTATCCGGTACATCTTCACTGTCAGTTCACTGAGAGGACCTCACTGTTTCTGATTGTTTCAGTGAATTCCATGGGGTAGATGTCTCATTGTTGTTGAAGTCATAGGACATGGAGCAGCCAAGCAGGCACTGGTCAGAAAGCTTCCTCCCTGATGGCTAGTTTTCATAAGTAACAGAAGGTGCTATGGCTGCTGGTGGGGTGTGTGTGTGGGGAGACATTAAAGGTCTTACCCAGATGTGGATCCTATGAGCCTAACAACCAACATGGCAAGAGACTCTCATAGGTGCAATAGTGGCATAAATATTATAGGGAAAACCAACTACTTTTTTTGCTGTATTTAAAGTATGTTTCACAGGAAGAAACACATACCTGTTTTTGTATACCTGGCAAAGGACCCATGGCTTGGAGCTCATAGGTCCTAGTGGTAATTCTAGTACTATTATTTTGCTAAATGGACATAGTTTTAAACTCCTCTCTAAATTAGTGAATGACAATTAACTGAAAAAAAATTCACAAGTGGATGAAGTCCAGAGAATAAGTGTGTGCATGGTTGGTCAGCCACCAATGGGACACTGATATCATTCTTTGTCCACCCAAGGTTCAGGACCACTGCAGAAAATGGGGCAGGAGTGTTTTAAGAGCTGGAGTCAGGGAGGGCGCCAATGTCTTCTTGACATGACAGGACCACTGTCATGAACTCATGGCAGGTGACATTACCTAACAAGACATGACAAGATCAATTCTATTATGGAGGAGGGAGGGGCTTCGTAAACCAGTTAGGGTAGAAATGCCAGCCCTTGAGGCACAATGTGCTACTGGGCTGTGCTTTGAGTTCCTAGAGGTGGCTTGTTGCCTGGTTTTAGGCACCTGTATGGGATATGCTACCTGGGTAATTTCCTCATGAGTTTCTTCAACTGTGGGGCTTCTTTAGCTAGAAACAAGAAGCCAGTAGACATACAACCCTCTTCTGGGAAAGACTCTTCATTTAATGGTTTCTCCATTGACAGGCAGTGCCTTCAGTGGCAAGCTAAGCTACTTGTTATCTTGCTATTTTGAATGATGGATGGAAAAGACAGGGGACTAAGTCTGGGTCTTCTGAGTCGACCACACTCAGAATAACCTACGACATATTTTATGACATTCTGGAACAGAGGAAAAGACAAAGAGATGGCAATGTCCACCACCCCAACTTGACCCCTATGTGCTGTATGCATTTGTCATTACCTCATCCATCCTATCAACATGCACAATTAATCCATGTCAGTTAAAAAAAGCTTGGCCTCCATTTTTTCTTTTTCTTTTCCTTTCTTTCTTTTCCCCCCTCAAGCTGTTACAGTCCTGGGAGAGATTTGAGACTGCCTTATGTTTTTTAAGAAAAAAATCTATTTTTATTCATATGTTCAGGTGTCCAAATGATGAAGTCTCTTTCTCTCTCCCAATCAGTGACAACCCACCCACAATGTCAGTGTGTTCTCTACTTTGGCTTCTTAATGACAGGCCGGATTCCTGCCCAGCTCTGCCGCCTGCGAGCTCTGCAGGGCGCCCACACCAAGCTGCTGCTGAGGGAAAAAGCCTTTTTGGAAGGACTGGTGTGCAGCTAGTGTACTGAGCAAGAGGCTTGGTATGGAGAACTGGCAATGTTTTGTTTTACTAAAAAGTTTATCAAGAGCCTCTCAAGCACCACCTGAAGACAAAGCTGATAACATTGTATTGTGTTGAGATATGCTTCTGTGTAGATGTTTAGCTGCTCTTGTTACACAGTATAACTGTTTGAGAGGGGAGACAGGCTAATCTGCTTCACCATGGTAACAACTGTATCATCTGTATGTGCCTCAAAACATCGTGTTGTAAACCTGAGGTGTATACAATGTGATGAATTTTAAAATGTACTTCGTGAAATTAGAAACAAAGATCTGAGGATGTAGCTCATTTGGCAGAGAACTTGCCTAGCAAGCACAATTTGGGTGCTGTGGTGCATGCCTGGAACCCAGGGAGGCACAGGCAGGAGGGTTAGAAATTAAAGGTCATCCTTGGCTATGTAGGGAGTTCCTGGCCAACCCAGGCTAAATTGTTTAAAAACAAAGCCATTAATGAGCTGTAGGGCTGGTAAACCCTTGGAACTGCATGGGATGGGGCTCATCTTCCTGTACTCACGCAGCACACTGGCTCTCTCCCTGTTGTCTGTGCTCCATTCATGCCAACAGGCCATTTCTGGATTTATGAGCGGTAATCACTTAAAACAAAATCTACCATACTTTATGGCCTGAGCAATGCCAAGTGCTTCCTTTCCCCAGTTTTATGTTGGTACTATGTCTTCTGATAGAAATCAAACCAAACCAGAATTGTGTTAGCTCTCTGTTGCTGCCGTAGTGACATCATAAATTCAGGGCTTACCACACCCACTCGTTTATTCTCATTCTTGAGCTGCAAGTATGAGTGGGTCTTTTGGGGTATTCCTCGGGATGATTTGTTTCACTGATGGATCCTTACCATTGTAGAGGCAGGCTGCCTCCTTGGTTTGAAGACTTACCTCAATCTTTAAAGCTGGAAACTTAGCAGCCTCCAATTCTGCTTCTCTCTGGGACCTCTTCTCTTTGTTTTGTTTTGTTTTTTTTTTTCCTGACTTACTCTACCTGCCTCCCTTTCCTAAGATCACTTGTGATCACACTGGTCCTACCAGGAACTTCAATCGTGCCTGTAAAGTCCTTTTTGTCCTGTATGGAAACACTTTCACAGGGTCTGGGGATTAGGATGTAAATATCTCTTCAGAGGCCTAGAGCCAAGTTAATGAGAATAATTATGGCCTACATAGGGTGCCTATGACCACAGTTGCATATTCAGTATTAAAAGTGGAGACATAGTCATTAAAAATAGAAACAAATCCAGGAGAAATGTCAGGCATATACTGTAGTGCTCCTTCTAAGCTATAGGAAAACCAGCTGATGCGTGCTTGATAGGTTTTGTGGCACGTGAGTTCTCTACTTATTGAAGTCCGATGTCATACAAATGTCAACTTACAGAAAAGCAGGGCATCGGGCTATATTTTCTAGAGGCTTTTAGATTAAAAATTACTTAATTATTATTTGTTGTCTCTGTAACAGTGTGGGACATACATGCCGTTCTTTCGGACAGAAGACAGTGTTTAGGAGCTCTGGGGATAGAACCCAAGTTGTCAGGCTTGGGTGGCAGGCACTTTTACCCACGAGACATCTTATCTACCCTAGGATTTGTTTTTTGTATGTGGCAGTTAAAACATATAATGAGGAAAATAAATAAATATTGCCACAAGGCAGACTTGCGTTGATAAGTTAATCTCTTACTGAAAACAGAAATTTCTCTGGTAGATAAGGCTATTAGTAGCTATGCATCGTCAGGCCATAAGCAGTTTTACAGTATTGACATGATACCCTCTTGTAGTGTGGGCCTTAAATCCAATGAGGAAGCTACTGGTTACCCCATCACACACATACCACCATTGCTTTGATAGGCCTATTTTTGTCAAGTTGCCCTTCCTTGTAGGTAGATGCAGGCACAGCTTGGTAAGTCTATTGATGACTTCTCTCCGAGCTGCCTTGGTACCCCTTCTAGAATTACGAAAGCTATCTGGAAGGGAGAAAACTTCCCCATAAGGATTAGCATGATTTTTTTCCATGTCATATGACCAAAGTATGTGCTGTCCTCAGCAATAGGGTCTTGTCAACAGGTTCTGATTCACCAACTAGAACAATGACAATAGCTTTTTTGTTTTGTTTTTGAGTCTTTGGGACTCCTTTGATCAACAACTCCAATTAATATTTTGTTTTTAGATTCCTTTCTTAGGGAGCTTATTAGATAATATGTTTATAGATTTTTTTAAACATCCTTCATATTACTTATCCTTCACCCTGTGTCTTCTGTCCTCCCTCCCATCCTCTCCGCTCCTGAACCATCCCCTCATTTCCCCATTCCCCCTTCATATCTGTGATCTACACACCCTTTCCCTAGCTGATAATGATACCTTTCTTTCTTCCTGGCTTCAGCACACACACTCCAAATTCAACACAACTCTAAATATTTGAAATTAGGTTTTACACATGAGAGAGGACATTTAACGTTTTTCTTTCTGGGTCTGTTTCTACGATGGGTAGTTTTACATCAATTTAACACAAGTAGAGTCATTTGGGAAGTGGAAAACCCATTTGTGACGATATTCCTGCCAGACCGCCCTGCGGAGGAGCCTGGGATGCGTTTTTCTTTTATTACTGCAAGATCACGTGTGATGTTACCATTTTCTTAACATTTTTTTTTCTAGCTCTGGTATTTTTTTTTTAAATGACTAGCAACCCATCCAAAGTTTTGTGTATCCTTTGATTCCAAACTTCTCCCAGTCACAGGGCACCCCAGAAGGGAGTGAGGCAGCTTAGGAATGCATGGGCTCCCAAGCTGCTTTCCCCTTCCTCAGCTCTTGTCTGAGAAATGTGACATTTGAGCTGGGCAAGCTCGTCAGGTTCCTGTTTATATTGAAATGTTATCATTTCAGGCAGGCCTGGGAGAAAAACAGGGAGTTAACTTTTAAACTTCCTTTTTTGCTTCTTTGTGTATATATGTAGTATGGGTGCATGTGTATGTGTCTTCACATGTGCCTGTGTGTGCATGCATGACCATGTGTGTGTGGAGGCTTGAAGTTGACATTGAATATCTTCTATTTTCTAATTTATTTATAGAGCCAGGGTCCCACAATGAGCCCAGAGCTCACTGATTCCTGCTAATACAGCTAGTCAGCTTGCCCTGGGGATTCCCTCTCTCTGCCTCATCAGTGTCAGGATTGCAGGTGGCTGTCCAGGTTTCACATGGGTTCTGGAGATCCAAACTCTGGCCCTCATACTTATCCACTGAGCCATCTTCACATCCCAGGAAGGAATTTTTAAAAGATGATAATAGTTGACTTCAAAACACAATGGAAGCTCAGTGTTTTTGTCTTGCCTGCCCTGCTAAGTCTTTTCAAACCTCGATGACTGGGAAAGGTAAGTGATCATTAGCCTGCCCTCCCTTCAGAGGAAGAGACAAAGGGAAGCAAGTTATTTCTATCCACCAGCATATTGCAAGCCTGTAATACTAAACTCAGTTTCTACCGCACAACACCCTTTGAGAATGGCAAACAACTATGATTAGGTTCATTTGGCAAATGAGAAAATTTGCTCTTTGAGTTAAGTAGCTTTTCAAAGTTGTTATACTTCGGCTGAAGCCTCTGACACTCAGCTTATGGATTTCAGATGTAATCCTCACGAGGCCGGCCAGGATTGGCAGTCCCATCTCGGTTGTTCTGGAAAAACCTTTGCCATAGAATTCAGCCACCATAAAGGATGATAACAGAACCCTTATAAACAGATGGCTAGATGGTTATAAATCAACATTAAAGGCAAAAGAAATCAGAACACAAAATTATATGTTCTTTATGACTGGGACTACCTAATAGTGTACAGTGATAGTCAAAACACTGGAAAGTCTTGGTAAAAATACAGGTCTCATCTTCAGTTCCAGCCCAAGATTTCTTTACTAGAAAGAGGACATCAGAACATTGTCATGACTCCATGAGAATACTCTGTAACAAGGCTCTGTAAAAGCACCTGATGATGAAGAGTTTATAAGAGATCTATTAGAGGGCATAATTAACAGACATTACTAGTATATTCAGATAGGAGTTGAGGGAAGGCAGGCAGCAGCTGAGACACGAGAAAGCCCTGAGGTCTGATGACTCTGTCAGAGGGAGCTGGAAGCTTCTAGAAGAAGTGGTAGTCAGGTAGAAGACCAGGTCTGAGGAAGTGGATTTGGGAGCCAGAGGCAAACAGACGACAGATGAATCAGCAAGGTTTAGCTGAGCTTGCCTGAAGAGATTATTGAATAAGAAGGACCAAGGTGGGATGACAGAGTACATCAGTATCTAAAGGGACAGTGGAGAAGGGGACCCTCTGAGAGACCAAAGACAAGAGAGTATCATGCAGGTCAGCGGATGAGTTTAAGGAGACAGGATCAACAGTGTAAAGAATTACAGGAATGAAAAAAAAAGACAAGAAGTCAGAAATATTCCTTGACTGCAAAGAGGGACAGGGATCCAAGAATTAATGAGAAATGGAAAGAGATGAATATATCTATCTATCTATATTATATACTATATATGATATATATCATATATATATGATATATATCACATATATTGATATATAGTCATATGACCATACTATATATTACATATTACACATTACATATTATACATATGTATATTACCTATACATATATTCCATATTCCATATTATATGTTATATTATATATTAATTTATATATAGTATATACTTATATATACTATAAATAATAAGAGTATTTATATATAGTATATATAAATATGTATATCATTATATATAGTCATGTATAGAAACACAGTCATATAGACATATGTAGTCATATCCCTATATATATGACTATATGATGATATATGACTATATATATCACTATGTGTCTCTTATGAGATATATTATATTAATTATATGAGAATATAATGCTGTATATTATATATACATATATATAGGAGGAGCTAAGGTGGGAGGAGTAAGGAGAGGAAGAGGAAAAGGAAGAGGAGGAGCTAGGGAGAGCAGAGATGTGCAAGTGATGGAAAGCCACGCAGGTATGGATAGCACTCATGGGGAACAACTTTTGTTTAGGTTAGCTAATTGGGAAATAACTCTCTTTGTATGGGTATATTGTTATTGATCATTACCAAACATATAAAGCCTTTGATTAATCTTTAAGCATTACAGTCTCATTTTATTACTGGGCCCGCATAGATGGCAGGATGGTCTGGGCAATGCCCACCTTGCAGAGAGATCGTGGAAGACTGGCAGAGCCATCTCCCACTGGCATCTCGTGGGTGGCAGGGCTGGTGTTTCTAGCTGGCCATTTCTAGCTGCAGCGCACATGTGGCCTCCAGCTGAGAAACATGACGGCTGAGCTAGGCCACGCCGCTGCAGCTTAGATAGTCGGTTTGACCAGAGGCCGTTTTAAATAATTACTTCAACACGTATATCTATATCTATATATGTATATCTACATATAATAAAAATCTATATATACATTACATGAAACAGGCTTAAAAGAATTAAAAGCAAGCAACAATAACAAAAAGAACTGCTAGTATTTAGGTACTATACCAGCAAAGACACTCTCACAGACACACTCAATGTTTGGGAAATATTGTGAATCACACCCCAGGCACACACATTAATACAGAATCTAAGGAAAACTACTTTAGCTTATGTGTGCATACATGTTTGTGGGTTAGCTCTTCATGGCTTTGAATATCAGCTCGGTTCTGTCATCTTTTAGTTTGCAAAGTTGCTCTTTGATCCTCAAAGGATACACTAGAATAAGCAATAGTTTAATTCTTGTTTCTGTAAAGATTATAGAACTAGGGACCTTCTCTTTGTTCAGCTGTCAAAAAACTGTTGAATGGATGACTGGGCCACATCTTTGTATGGAGAGTTTCACCATCCTCCTCCAGGTACCCCTCCTCTGCTCTCCTCCCTCCCCGACCTCTTCTTCCCTCCCCCCTACTTCCCTTCTTTCCCCCTTGGTTTTCCTTCCCATTCTCCCTTCCTTTTGTGTGTGTGTGTGACAGGGTCTCACTATGTAGCTCAGGCTAGCCTAAAACTCACAGTCCTCCAGCTTCAGCACCTGGAGTTCCGGATCTGCCGTGTGAAAGCTCATTCCAAGCTATTTTGTTGAGGAGTTAGGATTTGGTTTTGTCTCCATGTTGTGATTTACTCAAACACAACATGACAACACACATTGCTTAACAGGAAAAGGAGTCCTGCTTGGTTGCTGTTCTGTATGGTACATTGCAAAAGAGTTCATGGAGTGAAGTGTTTGGGAGCTCGATGCCATTTTTTTCCACACAAGGAAGTGGGTCAGGTTCCCCTGAAGGAGTTGTGAGGACGGCCTTGCAAATCTTCAGCACTCGTCACTGGGGACCCTGGATAGCGAGCTTCTCAGTAGGACCCAATCTTGCTCGCAGCTCAAGCTAACTCACTGCACTTTGCAGACAAATGTGGAAGCTACTTTTGCTTCGCTAAAAACAAAGTACCAACCAGGTTCCCGAAGATGTAGTCTCTGCCTCTTACAAATGACAGAATCAATTAGTGTCGGGTCATCTCAGGTGTGCACCATGGGCAGGCCTTCTGGGTTGAGGGAATAAAGACCTGTCAGCTGTGATGATGTTTTTGAGAACAGTGAGGATCTTGTGACAGCTCATCAGGATATGAAAAATGGTGTCTCGGAAAAGTAGGTTCGGGCACGTAATGATCCACTCAGCAGATGCCTTGTCTTACGTAAATTTTCCAGATGTGATATAATTACAAACGTGGGTTGGCTCAATATGGCAGAATCCAACAGTGAAGGGAAAGTAGAGAATAACGATTCCTCTTATAATATCATCTACATATGTTATTACAGTGGGGTCTTAATACTCAGAGTGGCTTATGGGAAAAAAAAAAAGAGCTCTAGATTCATTCAGTTGGCTTGAATCCAGAGCAGTTAACATTTCACCTGTGTTGTGTGGTTTCATTTATTGAAGCAAGGTTCTCTCTCTCTCTCTCTTCTCTCTCTCTCTCTCTCTCTCTGGGTGTGTGTGCATGTGAAAGAGAGAGAGAAGAGAAGTTTGATGAATATTGACTTAAGATTCAATGATCATCATTAGCTATTATGGGATATTATTCATATCTATACATTTTAATGTGAATTAAATCACATCAGCCCATCACTGCAGAAACAAAACACAGTTTTAAAAGGACAAGGGTGTGTGGGTGTGTGTGTGTGTGTGTGTGTTGTGCAGACAGCTCAGTTGGCAAAGTGCTTGCTGTGCAAGCAGAAGACCTGAGTTCAGTCTCCAGAACTGATGTTAAAACAAAACAAAAAACAAAACAAACACAACAAACAAAAAAAAACCAAGCCAGCTGTGGTAGCCTGCTTGTAATCCTCCTGCTCACAAGCTGACAGACTTCCTATTGAGATTCTAGACGATAAGGTGATCCTGCCTCAAACAATGAGATGGGTATGTCTGAAAGAGCGATAGCTGAGGCTGAGCCCTGAACTCCATAAGCCATGTATTCATGTACATGCATACCCGCTCTGCTACCTTCCACATGAACACATGTACATGAATGTATATACACATATTAGAAAACTAAAATGCAAATGGGCAGTTCGTCGTATCGAACAGAATAGTCATGTCGATCCCTGTTTCCCATCCAACATTAAGCTTTTCACTGCAGTGGCCAGCTAGTGCCTGCCCCAGGGCATATCTAATTGGCAATATCTTTTCCCCTACTCTAGCCTCCAAAATGGTCAGTCTGGACAATCATGAGTTGCAGTCATCGTGAATGCTGGAGACTAAGGGTACTCTGCTTTGAGGCCACACTGCTGTCCATGACGGTGTTCATGACATGCTACAACTTTTCTCTACTTTCTTTACCTCTTTCCACCCTAGGGTTAGGACATCAGCTCCACATGAGGGTTTCTGTGTCCACATGGACCCAAGAAGAGGAGGATTCAGCTAACTGGACAGCCTGTCTCACACTAGTTTGTAGTTGCCTCCTCCAACCCAACCTCTAGACCAACATCAGAGGGTCCCGACTCAGTCTCATTGCCTGAACTGTTAAGATGACATCACGGATTGAGTTTATGTACCTCTCTGAATACTTTGGTCTTGCCTGACCCTGTAGCTTGGACACCTGCCCTGTTTCCTGAACTGAGAGCAGCCTCAGGTGTTCATGCCACACTGCTAGTTGTACAGCTACTACTCCTGCTGTCCTGGGCACTGAGCACTTTTCAACCTTCCTCAGGATGGAGGCTCCACTTTATCCACTCCCTAGGAAACTTGAGGGACCACAGAAGCCAGGCTTCATGAGGAAGTGTGGCACAGCCAGCACCTCATTTTTTAAGTTTGGAAAAAGCAGATAGATACTTGAAGGAAACAGCATGCAGGTTTCTAGCCCTTTCTCTGGTAGACAGGTCTGCACTAGTTCCACATGGCTTACCCAGAGGTGTTACATGTAATCAAATGGGTAGCTCTGTTTTCCTTCAACACTTTGGTCAGCCTGGTAGTGACCCACTGGCTATTTGTTTATCTGGCCTCCACTTTCTCTCAGCCCTTCTTGAGAACAACATGGAGGATTTAGCTCTTGTTCCCTTTCTGGGGACTGGATTATAATAGACAACATGACTTGCTGGGACTAGCACCCTTATGCAAGGACAGTCTGTCACACGCAAAGCACCCTAAGATGGGTCTGCCAATTCACAGACTCTACTATGGTCCTTGCTTGTCTGCTGCTACAAGCCTAGTTCACATCTGACTTAAGACGAAAAGATGGGTAAATTCTTGAACATTTTGGTCATTGCTATGTGTGGTCAGATGCTCTAGAGACTGACTGGGCCAAAGGAGAGAAATTTTGGCTTAATAGTTCTAATATCTGGCAATCCAAATTAGACTATGTGCTCAGACCTGGGGAAGTTCGACACTAATTTTGATGTTTGTTCTTCTAGAAAAGAGGCTTTACAGGGCAAAGGTTACTGACTGCATTATTTCAAGTCCTAGAACAGTCTGGTACCCAGGACATCTTCATCCCTTGCTGAACACACAGATAAATAAGTATGTCATGTACACACAAGCACTTCATCTGCAACTAGATGGGCTCCTCCTTTTCTCCTTTGCTAGAAGGGATTTGGCTGGCACCCATCCCAGACTGTTGGTTAGACTGGCTTGCAATCATACTCCCCAGGTGGTGACATTTCCACCTTTGGTCATTTTCTCACTGCCACAGCACTGATGGAGAAAGAACTTGTCACCTGGGGACCTAACATAAATAAGAGAATCCATGCAAATATCAGCACGAATGAGTGTATCACATGTTCAAAGTTCCCTTTAATTCCAGGCAGTGATTCCTTTTTATCTTTCCGACTTCAGAATTCAAAGTGCCAAAAAAAAAATCTTGTTTCTGATATCTCATTGTCTTGGTTAGGGTTTTATTTCTGCGAAGAGACATCATGACCAAGGCAACTCTTACAAAGGAAAACATTTAATTGGGGCTAGCTTAGCGTTTCAGAGGTTTAGTCCATTATCATCATGGCGGGGAGCATGGCAGCATCCAGGCAGACATGGTGCTGGAGCTGAGAGTTCTACATCTTGATCCACAGGCAGCAGGAGGAGACAGTGTATTATACTAGGCATAGCTTGAGCATATAAGACCTCAAAGCCAGCCTCCACAGTGACATTCTTCCTCCAACAAGGCCACACCTCCTAATAGTGCCACTCCCTATGTACAAGCATTCAAACATAAGTTTTTATTGAGGACATACGTATTCAAACCACCACACTTGTTGAATGTGACTTAGGGTGATGAGAACTGTCTTGTGGGGTAAGGATGTGAACAACCAACTGAAAGTCTGCTTCTGATGCAAGTAGCAAGTTCCTCTGTGTATAAAGAGATCTCCTAATAGTTGAGATTTCTAGGGTACCGAACAGGTTGACACAAGAGATTGAGGGTTCAATCATCCTCCCTTGCATACATAGATGTGGCTTAGCTAACTGCCTCCAGGGGTCAGATTGAGGAAACCGGCAGGTGATTGCTTAATTACCAGATGGCTGTGTGGCTATGGGTTACAGACACATGTGGGCAGCGAGGATGCTGTGCATTTTCAGCATAGGGCGTGGCTGATTCCTAACGAAGGGTAGGGATAAGTGTGCCAGTGTTTTACCCTCCATCACCATCAGAACTGACTTCTGTGGGCTGCTGTACATTTATCTCCCTCGTGAAAGTGTACACCTTCATCCCTCTGCCATTGTGTCTTAGAGTGTAGAATACATCAGTTGAAAACTCATTTATTGTTGAAGGGGAAATTCATTTCAGCCAATTTCCCTTGTGAGTTGGCCACTTATTTCCAAAATGGCATGGCTCCAGTATTTGGCGGATATACATACACATTCTGGCAAGCAAAAGGAAGGTCATGGGACCACATAACGAATGTCAGAAGAGAATAGGAAATTCGGATGCCATAAACGCAAGGGAAAAGCTTGGCTTGAAATACATAAGGAGATTCCCCTACCCCTCCTCTGCCTCCTCCCTCTTTTCTCTCTCCTTTCTATTTTTGAGTAGTAGTTGTCAAAATATTTTAAATATTTTCTGATATAAAAGGTAGTTTGGAGTGCTATTAACAGCTAAAATAGATATGATAAGGGGATTTTCTTACTGGGGGCGAAGGTAGGCACATTAAATAAATATATTTTTGTCCATTTTTTATGGTTTTATGGCTTGTAGAATACACATTCACCGCAGTGAAGCACAAATATCATTTTTCTCCGTAAAACCCAAAGTGAAACTCAGGATCTTTCCTGATATCTCACGGGCATCTGGCAGGTGCCGCAGGCTGAACGGTGGGATGAGCAGAGCCAATGGAGTTGGTCAGTCATGGGGCGGTATTGTTTAACAGTCAAAGGCGTCACAGGACTAGGGAGCTAAGACTCATCGGCTCCCGGGGGGTTCTTGCCGAGTGATACCAGGTTTCCCCAGCAACCTCAGACTGACATCACTGACACTGAGACATCTCACCTCTGAGTCTGTCCTACGGCACTGTGATGCAGTGACAGAGGGAGGAAATGAATTTGTCATGAAATCGGGCACTGAGAACTCCAGACCCAAGGCTGCCTGGAAATTCTTTCATAGCAAATATCGAGGGGAAACAACTCTCACTTCCTCTTCTTCAAAATTATCTCCCTTACCTTCTTCTACTGGCACTTAGTGTAATGGAAAATACGCTGGTTGTTGGGCTACACCCCAGTTTAGCTCATTATCTGAATTATATAGTTGGGATCCTTAATAACCACAGAAGATCCACTTGGCAAAATCTTGGTGTTCTACTTGGTTCTCCTGGGATATGGCAGAACCTTTAAGGTGTTGAGGAGGAATCTTCAGATCACTGGGCTCACACTTCACAGGGAGAGCATGATACCATCCCTTTCTCTTTTTTTTCCCTCATTTTCTGAGTCATTTAAAAACAACAGGGCTAATCAAAAGCTAACTGGAACCCATGAAATGGAGCCAAACACAAACCTTTCCTTTCTATAAATGTATTCTTTATCAGTATTGCAGGTATTTCCTACTGTAATAGAAAGCTGACTAACACAATCTATCACTTAAAGCCAATTCTCCTGGATAAAAAGTTGTTTAACTATCAAGTGAGCAGAAAATAATTAGCTTTTACAACCACAGAAAATATACAATTGTGACACACTCTTAGCTATTGTATATGGAGAGCGTCTTCTTACACCTCAATACTCTATGGGCAGGCAAGACTTAGGCATCATATTCTGTTAAGAAACCAGGATAAGAGGGGTCAATGCACTGAGTTATAGCTTATCTAAGAGATTCTAGGAGGATACAGGTCTGTATCACCTGAGCCAGGTTCACAAATGTGCTACCGACCGGTAGGTCACAATTGTTGAGTCAGGAAGCTAAGCACTGATATTGGCATGAGATGAGACCTACTGGATTCCCAGCATGCCACTGAAGCATATTCCACCATGGGGGGGCCACTGGTACCTGAAAACTGTATTGGCCAATATTTCTGCTTCCTGGAATGCAACAACACTTTTTCTTACATACAAAAAAAAAAAAAAAAAGGCGTTGTAGAACAAAATGTATTCCCTCCACTTTATATTTAAGGCCTCACATCCAAAGGGAAGGATTCTGGAGATGAGGCCTTTGAGAGGAGTGAGTAAGTTTAGATAATGTCACGAGGGTGGGGCCTTCATGATGGGATTAATGTCCTTATAAGAGATTGCCCAGTGCTTCCTCAACCTCTTGGTTTGTAGAAAGAGAGGTCTGTTCACAGTCTCCCACCAGCATCTGACTTTAATGGCACCTTGCTCTCAGACTTCCAACCTTCAGAATGGGGAGAAAGTAGGTTTCTGTTATTTGAATCACCTTGTCTGTGGTGTTTTGTCATGGAAGTCTAAGCACACACAGTTCCAAGAGCAGACTGAATCGTAAGAATAAATACAATGAGTGAGAAAGCCTATAGTTCATGAAAGGGCAGAGAGCACACACAGTATATCCTTAATGTTTTCACTGCTTTTGCTCAGAGAGACCTGTGGTTTACCCAAATTGGTCAAATGTAACAAGGATTCAGTGTCACAGCATATCACAGTGTGTTACAGTGTGTCACAGTGTATCACAGTGTCTCACAATGTGTCACAGCGTATCACAGTGTGTTACAGTGTGTCACAGCATATCACAGCGTGTCACAGTGTATCACAGTGTGTTACAGTGTATCACAGTGTGTTACAGTGTGTCACAGTGTATCACAGTGTGTTACAGTGTATCACAGTATGTTACAGCGTATCACAGTGTGTCACCAGAACAAAGGATCTAGAGAATGTTGGCCCAACTTCATTTCTTACAAGCACAGTAAAGGTGCCAGGTTAGAAAAACACTGGCCTCATTTGTCTGTCCATCAGTCATTGGGGCTTGCTAGGGAATTCTCCCCAGAGAGGAGAGGAGTCAGGGGGAAATGATAGATCTGCAATCAGAGGCAAACTGGACAGGGCTGGAAAAGGTTACTTTGTGTTCTTGGTGTTGGCAAGAGAAAGATTCTCCTTCTGGTAAAGGGGCAAAGAGAAAGAGTAGCATCAGAGGGTGGCTAGCCCAGTCTGGAAGAGTCCTCTAGACTGTCTTGAGCAGACTGGTCCACAGGGAGATTTACAGAGAGCCAGGGGGATCTCCTGGCATACCGTGGTGTACATGGGGTTATGGTGGGGAAGATCTAGTCTTTGTAAATAAATGTATATATAGGTTTTTCCAGTTATCCATTTTCATATGGGCATCCCTGTGTGTCGGTTTGTGTATGTGAGTGTGGTGTCCATGGAGGCAAGAGGAGGGCATTAGGCCACTGGAGCTAGTATTATAAGTGGTTGTGAGCTGCCCAATGTGGGTGCTAGCAGTCAAATTCTGATCCTCTCTCTGTAAAAGCAGTATGCTCTTTCACTGTCCAAGCAGTCTCTCCCCTCACTAAGGTTGTGTGTTTCAAAGTAAAATTTGTTCCTGGTACACAGATGACACAATGCATCCTTACAGTGTGTTCTAAGTTACTAACTAAACCTTCATTAGCAAATTTAATTTTCACAAATATTTACATAAGGATTGCTAATTAGGGCAATTCTACACATGAAAAAAAAAAAAACTCATGAGAAACAAAGAAACAAAATTCATAGAAGGTGGCAGAGTAGTAAGGTCTATCTGTGTACCCATGACTGTCTTCCCTAATTTTTCAGGGTACTTTCCCTGGTGCACAGTCAGCCTGAGGCACACAGCTGGTGGAGCACAGACACTTGGATCTACCAGGAAGAGTGAAGGGAGCAGAGGAAGTTCTGAGCTCTTGTACCTGAGTTTCCTCTCCTATATCTGACAGGACTGACAGGGTGATCAGTGGACCCAACCATAGCAGCTGTTATCATTTTGTATTATTTCTAAAATAGTGTTCTTAAAAATATAAAGAAGAGCAGAGTCTACTGTTATACATTTAAAATATTATTTATATTTTAGTGTAGTTACCTCCAGGGCCCAGAGACTAATCATCCAGGCTAAGACAGAAGAAGCTTGTCAAGGTGTTTCTAGAATACCCAGCTCTTACTTAGGATACTTAGGATGTGGGTGGTTGCTACAGGCAACTACTTAAATAAACTCAGAGAGGGAGGGGGCAGTGAGCCCTGAAGAGCACAAGGATTTAATGAGTTTACCTGATTTTGGAAAATCAAAACAAAAGAGCTGACATGATTTTCCACAAGGGTCGCTATTTCCTCCTTGAATACTACCAGAGATGAATCTACTTGAGATGCAGGTTTTTCTTCAATTGACAGGTAAAGAAACTAGGGAAGGGTGGGGGTGGCAGTGTTATTTTTCAAGCAGTCCAGTCTCAAGATCTACAGTAAGGAAAGATGCTAGAACTTTTCATATATATATATACAATATATATATTAAGCATTTGATGAAATGCCATTAGGATTGTGAGCTTTAAAAGAAACACCAAACACCAAATCTAGTGACTGGTCTCTTGGTTGTTTTCTGGCGATAGATTGCTTATGTCTGCTCCCGAGTGGCAGGTTCTCAGTCCAGTCGTGCCCACTGAGAACAGAAGAGTTAAGTTTCTGTGATCAGCGTTTCTCTTTTAGCCGTTAGGAACACATCTTGCTGTATATCAGGCTTTCTGTTTTATTTTCCTTGCTTTCAAACGACTCAGTGCTCCGAGGTCCTAAGCTATTATGTTTATAGCAATTCCTTTTAAACTGTCACTTCCTTCCTATACTCTCATCCAAGGATTACGTCTCATGACCATTTTGATATGATATGAATATCTCATTTTTCTAAACTTAGGCCCCCATAACTTTGGATACAAATATTCCCCAAAGAGGAAAATGGTTGCATAGATCATGATACATGGACATAATGCAGTGCCCAGAAATTGTGAAGAAGCGTGTAGTCTAGGGTCGGAGAGATGGCTCAGTTGTTAAACTTGTCACAAAGCATTAGAAGTGGAGTTTGGGTTCCCAGAATCCATATAATTCTCTCTGTGTGTGGAAACCTGGCTGAGATTCTAGTTTCCTTTGGAAGACAGAGATAGGGAATCCTTAGAACAAGCTGGCTAGAGACATTGGCCATATTGGTGGGATTTGGGTTTGTTGGGAGACCCTACTTCAATGAATAAGGTGGAAGGGGGATTAAGGATGATTCTTGACATCAACTTCAGGCCCCAAATGCTTCTCACACACATGTACCCTCACAATGCAAACATGTACGTACACACACACACACACAGCATACATGTGTAGTGAGAATTTGGGTTTCTTTGAAAAACAGAAATATTATGGGAATATATTCTCATTATAATTCCAGATGTGGAGCATGGGGCTGCTTCGGATTGTCCACAGCAGCTGACTATGATTAGCCTCGTGCTCTAGCAGAGGTGTGATTTTGCCAGCTGTAGATAGTTTCTGCGAATGTGTGATGTTTGGAATTCTGAGGGTTCTTGAGAACTCCCTGTTGATCTAGGGTGACACTGAAGAGGATACTAGTACCTCCATATCTTCTTTTTTTTTCCTGAGCTGTCACTTGGTAAGCAGTTTGGTCCTAAAGCCACGTTCTCTACCATGATGCAGTCTTACTAGGCCCCAGAGAATGGAACCATCCAATCTCTTACTAAAATCTCAGAAGTCGTGAGCCCAAACATGTATTCTCTTCTTATGCTATGTATATCAGGTACTTTGTCACTGTGCTGAAAAGCTGATTGTGTTGGTTAATTTTGATTGTCTACTTGACTGGATCAATAAACACTTAAAGCATCAGTGGATGGAGCCTCTAGCTACAGGGGATTATTGGGACAAAAGTAGGGGATATGATAGAAACATATTATGTATGTGTATGGAAATGTATTAATGAAACCCATTATTATGTATAATTAATGTATACTAATAAAACATTAGAAAGCCTATCTGGGTGTGTCTCAGATGGTATCTCCATAGTTAATGAGATCGTGAGAGATTTGACTTGATGGATGGATTCATTCACTGACAGACAGATTCATAATCTGATGGCATTAATGGGAGTCATAATCTGATGGCATTACTGGGAGTTATAATCTGATGGCATTACTGGGAGGGGAGAAAGGAAGAGACAGGAGGTCTAGTTATAAGAAGTATGTCTCTGAGTGTGTACTTTGATGCTATATCTTATCCTGGTTCTTTCTATATTTGGTCACCCTCTCTGATTTCTGCCCACCATGAACCCAACGTCTTCCTCCTTTTGCTTGTGTGAGGCATTCAATCCCAACATCAAGAACATAATGAATGTACTGACTAACAGTTAGCTATGCTCATCTCTGGCTTACCTCCATCTTAAACTCTGGCATGCTTTTCTTTTAAAATTTTAAAAATTACATTTATTTATTTACTTACTGTCATGGTTTGAAAATGCTTGGTCCAGGGAATGGCACTATTTGGCCTTGTTGGAGTAGGTGTGTCACTGTGAGTGTGGGCTTTAAGACCCTCATCCTAGCTGCCTGGAAGCCAGTATTCTGCTAGCAGCCTTCAGATGAAGATGTAGAACTCTCAGTTCCTCCTGCACCATGCCTGCCTAGATGCCGCCATGTTCCTGCCTTGATGATAATGGACTGAACCTCTGAACCTGTAAGCCAGCCCCAATTAAATGTTGTCCTTATAAGAGTTGCCTTGGTCACAGTGTCTGTTCACAGAGGTAAAACCCTAACTAAAGCACTTACTTATTTGTGTATGTGCCACAACATATATGTAGAGGTCAGAGGACAGATTGGGAGAGTAGATTCTGCCTTCCATTATATGAGTCTCCGTGGCTGAACTCAGGTTCTCAAGCTGGACAAGTATCTTTATCCATTAAGCCATAACAGAACCTTCTTTCACCGAGTAAGGCCAACCGGTGTTCTCAGTTAGCTTTTTAATCTGAGTCTCTGAAGAGACAGGCTCTAGGACAAGCCAAATCTTAGATTCCTGCACCATCAGTAGAGCAAGAACTTCTGAAGGCTGGCCCAGGGTGACTCAGGTATGGGCAACTTCATATACAGTTGCTAACCTAGATGGGTGCCAAGAGCTGTCAGCCATGCTTTTTCTGGGAAAGAGAAGTTATTCAAAGAGCTGAAGAAGGTTCTAGGCTGAAAGTCAAGAGTGATATCCCAATGGTACAGGCAGTCCTCAGATTGCTCAGGAACTGTTCCATGAGTCACTGAAAGGAAGAGACATAGAAAGCAAGGGGCTAGACCTTACGACACAGGGCAGAACTAGGAACTGGCTGATAAGGAGAAAACTGGTGAATCTTTTTGTTAAAGTCGACTCTGTATTCCTTTTGAGAACACTGAGATCAAACAAGATGCACGGAAGACTCTGAATAGACTGTTATTTGGAACTATTAATCTTGAAAAGAGAGCCACAGAGGAGAGGGGAAATAGCACTGTTTATCTGCACAAAGGATCAGACACCTCTACCCGTCTTGGCTTATGTGGATTCCCAAATAAGTTTTAAGAGTACTGAGCCGTTAGTGTGGACATTGAAGAAGATCTCTCCAATTCTGAAAGGACTCATTAATTAATCAGAATCTTAGGGATTCCCCAGATAAACTAAAGGAAATATGCCAGCATTCAAGGTGGGTGACAGTACTGGGGATGGCTGTGTAGATATTTTTAACACGATAATGTGTACCTGACAGACTGAGCTCCCAACCTCCAGGTGGGCTGGCTGTGCTAAGCAGGGTTGAGAGGAAACAGCTTTTCACAGAACTACAGATTCTGAAGCATGAGGCGGCTGAAGAATCTGAGAGATTACAGGTACACCCGAAAGCTTCCTGGCAGAGCCTGGATGGCCATTCACCTCAAGGGCGGCAGGTTGATGCCTCTGTGGGAAGCTCTTGTTCCACCTACATTAGACATGCAGGAGTGGAGACAGTGTAGTGACCACATATTCAGCAGCTGCTTGGGCCCTGTGCTGGAGGCTGCACAGACATTACATGTCTTCTACACGAGGGAGAAATAATTTATGATAGAAAAGGGCGCAAGGCTAGTTACCTTCGCAAATATTCACCCTGACAATTCTCAGGAAGAAGAGATACTGATCACGGGAAAGTGTTTAAGTTTGAGGGGAAGGTTTAGAAGAATGGAAATGTTCATCTGCTCCACTCTTCGTGGAGGATCTGAAGGATCTGAAGACGGCACTGTGGGACAGTAGCACGTAACAATGTTGTGTTGGGGGGAGGGATGATGATGTCAGCTAAGCTGTAGAGAGCATCTCCCATGGTCTAAGTGCTTCATGCACATCACCTTGAGTCTCCATAGTTGCTAATCTTATCCCTGAATCATTGATGAGGAAGGTGAGGTATAGAATAGTCAAATAACTTTCTATATGAGACTTGAAGTGTCAGAGGTGTGTGTCTGAATTGAGATATCTAGTCTTAGAGTCTGGGCTGTGTGCTTGGGTGTTTTGTAGGACGAAATGAGGGAGAGCAATGGCAGGTCATAGGAGCTGGGAGGGAAGAGCACGAAGGAGACCTCTGGGCGTGCTGACTGCTGCTCACCAAACAGACTCAGGTCTCAGTTTTCTAGGCTTATGTTAGTACAACTCTTTCAAATGCCTCTTTGAAATGAGGTGTGGCCATGGAGTATGCTTTAGCAGCGAGCTGCGAGTCCAAGCCACGTCTCACTTCTAGGAAACCGCTCAATTCGCCGCACTCCCTTTGTTACTCGGCAACTGTGGAAACAGGTGCTAAGGCGGAGCTGCTGCCATTCTGAGTATGGGAGTGACGGTAATAAGCAGAGTCTCCTGCCCACTGGCATACAGAGCAAGAATCAAACTGTGGAACATGGGAATTGCTTATCAGCAGAGCACAGCTTAACTTGTCCTTGCTGGGGAATAAGCTGGAATCAGAAATAAGGTGTTCCTCTAACAACAAGAATGAAAAAAACTTCTCAAAGCATGTGCCCGTGGTTTCAGAACTTGGTCATCAGCAAATAATTGTCATTAGAGGCTGGTGAAAGTGTTCACTAATGCTCCCCAGTAAGTCAATCATTTTGCAAACTGTTTTGTATAACCTGGAGGGGATGATGTAAGAAATGGACTCGTGACATAGGTTAATAACATGTTGGTTGCTGTTGGCAACATCTGACGAGCTGTTTCATGTTAGGAAGGAAGTAAATTCAGAGAAAAGCAGGGTACTCATTCAAGTCGCAGTGAAAGAATTAAATGGGCTACACATTTGAGAGCTCGCTGGACCAGAAGAAGGAACTGGTTTTTAAACTAACTTGTAGAAGGTAAAAGAAACCCTGAGAAACTTTAATGCTGAAGGAAGGTGAGACTCATATCTTCCGGCAAAGTTCCATTCAAGGACACGCCCGCCCTTTCCCATTGCTAAACCCCGGTGAAAGACTCAGAGAACTTAAGTTGACGCAACGAGCTGAGAGTCTCTAAGATGGAGGCTTACGGATAGGAAGGCCAACAAGCCCAGCCTTGATAGTCATTGCATCTACGTGGAGTCTGTGAGTATGACAATCAGCTCAGCAAACTCAGTGGAGTCAGAGATCAGAGGGTGCCTGCAGGATTATGGGGCTGTGCTGTTCCAGGAGCCACAGATTAGATCAAAAGACGCGTCTCTGAAGAGTCCTGAAATAACACTTGGCCTCCTAGGGAACAAACGTTCCTCAGAGTGCACTACAGATACAATCAAGGAGGATAACAGAAATGTCCTTCCATAGAAGATGCTCAGAGACATGGAGGAGACCCTGAAACATCCTACCCAGAAGGACTTCTGTGAGTCCACATCTTCTTCCTTCCTAACGAGAGTATTGATTAGGAATCTTTTTTTTTTTTTGATCTTACTTAATTATATTAGATATATGGAAGGCAGCTCATTTGTCCATTAGTCTCTGTCACAAAGACTCTTGTACTCAGTCATGTACAGAGAACTTTGTGAAAGTGTAAATATCTGGGGTGGGGAGGTACTCATTGGTTAAGAATTCTTGCTGCTCTTCCAGAGGACCTGAGTTCAGTTCCCTGCACCAACATCAGGTATCTCACAGCCATCCTAACTCCAGAGCCAGGGGATCAAACACCCTGTTCTGGTCTCTGCTGGCATTTGCACTCATACCGTCCCTCACATACATATAATTAAAAACATCTTTAAAAGGATGTAAATGTCTTCTCTGTGTTCTAATCTGTATATTCAAGCTCTCACAACCACTAAACACACATGCTCTTTTCCTCTGTGACCAAGGTCATTTCATGGCAGTTCAATCTATGCAAGTTTCTTTCTAAGACAGACTTTTAAAAGAGTAACCATGTAGTAAGATATAGGACAGGGTACAGACCATAGCATTCAACAGACTAACACCACCTGAAGGTGGGCTTTCAGATCCTAGGTTTTAGCTGGGCAGTGGTGGCGCACGTCTTTAATCCCAGCACTTGGGAGGCAGAGGCAGGCGGATTTCTGAGTTCGAGGCCAGCCTGGTCTACAGAGTGAGTTCCAGGACAGCCAGAGCTACACAGAGAAACCCTGTCTCGAAAAACCAAAAAAAAAAAAAAAAAAAAAAAAACCAAAAAAACAAAAAAACAAACCCCAAAACAAACAAACAAAAAAAACCAAACAGATCCTAGGTTTTAGAGCTTGGCCTGGTGATCAGAGACTGAAGAAGTAGGCATTCTTTGTCCTAGTTACCTCCTCTGTTGAGTCAGGCTCACTCCAGCTTGGGTTTAAAAGAACTCTGCCTATAAGCAAGTGGTAATTTATTTATAAGAAAGAATGATGCTCCCACTTTTAACATTTTCCAACTTATTATTTTGGAATGTGAGAAGGGAGTTGGAAAGACTGGGGACAGTACGAGAAGGTATTACTGTCGCTGGGGATATAAATTTACAATGTTGTGTGTCTGGTTGTCTGATTCTGCCGTCCCTGAGATTGTATGGGTGTTTGCTAGTTTATGTCACAGTTATATTCTGGGGGAGGTAGGAGAGGAATGGGAAAGAATTTGGGGGAAAACAGACAGCAGAAGAGCAAAGACATTTCAAAAATGCAGAACAAAGATGGGTGATGTATATTGCTATGTTCTTAAATATGGCTCATATATTTGCTAAAAAAAATAGCAATGCTCCCATCTCTTCCACCCTCTTCCTTTTCTGGGAAGAGAAACAACATGAAGAACAGTCGGTGGGTAGGAGGGGCATGTGGAGCGTGAGAACAATCAGGGACACAGTGCGTCTATAAAGAAAAAAGAAACTTCTGCAAAGACCAACAAGTTTTTTATCCTCTTGATGTAGACATTCATTTTAGAGTCGATTTAACTTTAGGCATTTCTCAAAGCGTTTTACTTGCCAATACTGTTTCCTCTTGTCTTTAAATACTGAATAACCTTTTTTTTCCCCTCTATATTTTATCTCTACATTTTCTTCATCAGTATTGATAAGTTCTTCAGGGATCTTTCATGTAGATGAACAATGACATCCACAGACAACAAGGGTCAATGAGTCTAAGATAAGGGAGTCTAATGTTCATATATCAGTGCTGGGATCTTCTAATGCTGCCTGCTCATCTATCAATGCTGGGATCTGCTAATACTGGCTGCTCATCTATCAATGTTGGGATCTGTTAATGCTGGCTGCTACAGCCTAGGTCTTACAGCCATAGCTTAGAGCTCTTATTCATGCAGAAAGTCTGACTTATACAGAGATATTGAGCCATTAGCCAAAAGGAAAGAGCCACTTAGTGTCTCACCTTCATTGTCATCCTGACTGGGCTTGGAATCACCTTGGAGCAACACCTATGGGAATATCTGTAAGGATGTTGTCAGAGGGGTACAAGGTGGGAGGCAAATCCAGGGTGGCACCATCTCATGGAATGGGCTCCTACTCTGAACAAAAGGGAAACAGGGCCAGATAAGCACAAACATCAACAACTCTCTGCTTTATGGACTGTCCAGATGGAAAGAATTCTAGCTGCTATGAACTTGGCCATACCTCCTAACTAGGACAGACCAGGTTCCCCTCAAACTGTGAGCTAAAACCAGTTATTTTACCCATGAGTTGCTTTTTATCACCTATTTTATCACAATATGAGAAGAGTAGTTAATTTATCTTTTAACAAGTAAGAAGTTAGGAAATAAATGAAGATGAAGAGGATAAATCACCTGAAATATAGGTTTAGACAACAAACTCCCTTGAGGTCACAGGTTAGATACTCTATCTAAACTGCTAAGAGCCTGACTGGTCCCATTGTAGAGATTGGGACTATTCTCAATGATTTTAGGAGTTCCCCCCCGCCCCCCAGGGAATGTTTATTATTATTATTATTATCATTATTTTCTTGGGACAGGATCTCATGATGTAGCCTTGGCTGGCATGAAACTCATTACATAAACCAGGCTGGCCTTGAACCCACAAAGATCTATCTGCTTCTGTCCCAGGCTGTTGGAATTAAATTCATGTACAACTCTACCCAACCCAACTTTAGAATGTTTTAAATGGCAGTTCACCTAGAATCATTTTAGAACATTTCTTCTATAGTATACTTGAGTGAAATAAATTCAAGACTAGTTTGGGCCTGATTATAACCAACTGTTGTAGCAGTTAGTCCATAGTCTAGCTTTGAAAACAAACAAAATTATAAAGAGTTGAAATAAAGACCAATGTTCTTCATCAGAGCTAAACTGTGGGGATGTGTTTGGAATAAACTCTGTCTCCCAAACCTCTCCCTGACTTGCCTGAAAATTTATTATTGAATATTCAGAAGCTTCTCTGAAAACATAATACTTTTCTAGGGACCAACGCCATTTCAGATGCACTGTTAGCTGAGCACAGAAGAAGGGGACAGTAGTGATGAGGTCAAG
This sequence comes from Mastomys natalensis, assembly GCA_021653895.1. Classification (NCBI taxonomy): domain Eukaryota; kingdom Metazoa; phylum Chordata; class Mammalia; order Rodentia; family Muridae; genus Mastomys; species Mastomys natalensis. Next base: position 2,993,601 of record JAJTUV010000024.1, on the reverse strand, counting down.
GGTCAGTCAGTCAGCAAGGAAGAGGAGCATGAGGGAGACAGGCTTTCAAACAGGAGTTACCAAGGAGCCCTGCAAGCCCAAAAGTGGACTCCAGTGCCAAGTCGTCCCATGATTCAAAATGTTCACCTGCCTTAGGCTTTGTGTGCCCAAGACTCAGTCACTAACATTAAGTAGCTGACGCATAAACAAACTCTCAAGATGCTTTCTGAAAACAAGAAGAAAAACAATTGAAAAGACTGTAGGAGTGTTCTCTCTTCTTCTTTGAGAAGAGGGGAGTGGAAAGCCTCAGACAAAATGTTGTCCCGGTCCCACTTGACTAATTTTAGTTGTCTTGGCTCATGGCTATGACTCATCCCTAAAGCTCTGAATTGTTGAGGAGGAAGGAGGGAAAAAAATTGACTTAAATGTCAAAGAAGTAGGAACATAAATATAGTTTTCTTTTTTGGGGAGTAGAATTCCAGGATCTGGGTATCTTTATCGCATGAGGGTTGAAAGCTTCCAACTTCTAGAAAAATCATGACTCTAGTCAAAACATCATCAAGGTCTAAGAAGGATTGATTCCAAGTGATGACACTTTTGACTTTTAATTCTTCAACATGGTTAAGCTAGATGTCAGTCAATGATTATATGTGACTAAGGATGATGGAAATGTAATATGCAGACTGTGGTAAGACTCAGGACTCAGGAAACCGGACAGGGAGAAATACATGCTGACAAGCAGACTCAGGAATAATTCTTTGTAATGTCATGGCCACGCAGAGAAGAAAGGCATGATTTTACACTGCTCAGACATTTTCTGGCCCACCAATGAACAGGGTTGATACAGAGATGGCTTCGTGAAACCCTGTCCTCGGTAATGAAAATTGCTTTTTAATTTGTGGGTAAACTGGTTTTCATTTTGAGTCTCCATTAGTTTGGAGAATAGGAAGAGCCTTCACCTACTCATATCTAGTTTGAGCATTTTACTGAAGTGGACTGTCCTCCTCCAAGAGTGTCTGACCTGTGGCTCGCAGACTACATGTACCTCAGATGAGTGTCACTCCCAGTCAAAATCATCAACTCACCTAAAGCATTATGGTTTTTTTTTTGGTGACTCAATGATATATTTCTCAAGCACAGACTTTGTAGATGACAGCATATCACAATGTCACAAAGTTGGACACACACGTGAGGAGTTACTATGCTCTTAAAACTTCTAGAGAACAAAAAAAAAGTGTGGTTGCTTAGATATGGCCCAGGAAGTTAGAGAAGGAGTATTATGCAGAAGGCAAAGGAGAATTAATTTCAAGGGATGTTTTTCTGGGAACAGCAAAACTGTGAATGTTGACTTCAACACCTGGCTGGTGTCAGCTTTTCCAGAGCTTTCTTCATGATCCTCAAAGCCATTCTCCTGTCTCTTCACTTCATAACCGTGTACTGCTGTGAGCAGTAGCAATCATTGTATCCTATCACCTAAGACCCAGGGTGTCACTCAGCTGATGTGTCCAGCACGTCCAGCATCCTGATAGGATGCTCTGAGGGAAGGAATGAAGGATGCTAGAAGCTGCCCATCCTCACCTCTTCATTTCAGGTGATCTCAAGAGCTTGAAGGGCTTGTGTCATGTCTTAACCTCTGCATGCCTGCAACTTGTCTATTTTGACACTGTGGCTGTGACAAGTATTATCTCTTGTAGAAAGATATTTTAAGCCCTACAAATTATATATATATTTGCCCGTGTCTCTGGCTACACAACTTCTTGGCCCACTATGTATTTTATAAAACCAGTCCGCTATTTGATTTTTTTGAGCATCTTGCAGGTGTGTTAACATTCAACAGAGATTTGTTTATCTTTTTAAATTTCCACAACCAACTTTTATCCTATACTCATGTTATAGATCAAATCATAACTACCAAATAGATATACTGCCAGTATTTGTGAATGCTTATAGAAAGATAAAGGTCTTGCAGACTTAATCAAGTTAACATAAGACTAATTAAGGAGGTCCCCAATGCTACACCTAGTGTCATGAAGTGATGAGCTAGCCTCATGTAATGTCAGTCAAGGGATGTCAAGTATTGCTGGCTTCAACCAGAGTCCAGGAAGAGATGGGGAAGGGCTGACCTCTGCAGGTTGGGGCAGCTGTACAGCCCCACACCTCTAACTTCCTGTGCTAGGAAACAATGAATTGGTAGTTTGTGTTAAGATCGTGAAGATAGCTCTGAGATCAGCTAACACACAAAGCAAAGTGAGAGAACACAGGGATGGGAGGTGAGAGAGAATGGCTTCCCTCTATGGATTATGAAACTAATATATAAATGTTAATTTTCAATTTAAAAGATTTCAAAGCAATACCATATGGCCCCTTGAAAAGGATCCAAGAGTAGATTTTCCTGTCCAGTTCTTTATTTCCTTCACTATTTAAATAATTCTTGTTACGGATGCTTTTCAATGTTCTTGATCAATAATCTGATTTGTAATTTTTTGTTTCTGATTTGTATTTTTAACCTAACTGCTTTGTCCTTTTCTGTTTCATTTGCTTCTTAATATTTCACTCTGTAACCCAATTAAAGGGCATAACTATTATTAGTCACATGCATTTTATAAAGGAAGTACTTTAAAAACACTAATTATCTAAAATATATCCTTTAGACCCAAATAGAGCTATATTCCAGGGCTCTGATTTACTTTCTATAAAAAACAATATAAAAACCAGGTTTGTTTAAAATAATCAGTGTCGGGCTAGGTGTGGTAGCAATGCCTTTTATCCTAGCATTCAGGAGACAGAGGCAGGCAGATCTCAGGGCCAGCCTGGACTACATAGGTTACATCAGGACAGCCAGGGCAACATAGTGAGGCCTTGTCTCAAAAAAAAAAAAAAAAAAGGTTGTTTTTCTCCAAATAGCACAACTGTAAACACTTATAATCACATTTCCCCAAAATAAACAAACAAAAAACACTTTTAAGGTCTTACAAACTGTAATATGTATGGAACTGTAATATGCATATTGAGAACTATCATGTACTATCCAGTTTCCCAGCATAACCTCATTCTATAAAATTCTCTGATATAACCATTGCACTCAGGTTATATAATTTTCTAAAAATCCAAGTCTTCAAAGGAAGAGTTCACTTCTATGTTTAGTAGCTGAAGAAAAAGTTCCAGAATGGGATGCTGGACTTTTTCATTGACCAGAAACCTTATTTATTTATTTTTTTTTTCAAAAGTCATTCTGACTGCTTTTGGGCATTAAGAGTACATCATATTTCCCCTGTCTTTGATGACACTGGCATCTACAAGTCAAATTCAATGTCAAAATCAACAGGCCGTTCAGTCATTGCGCTGATGCAACTGTTTTTACTACATCCTGTTATCTGTCAGATCCTAGTTGCTAACACCAGGGGCGGAGGGAAAGCACAGAGGGAGGGTTACTCACTTGAGGGTGGTGAGCTCTGTAAGGGATGGCTGGGTGGCCTTGAGATAGCTTTCTCTTCTTGCAGCCACCTTGGGAGATGGCTTGGGGCTCGTGTCCGAGTCCCCGCTGTCCTCATCCCCCATGGCTTTGATGTAGCTACCACTGCGCATCCTCCGGCACGGATCTCGTCGTCTTTCCCGCGAGGGTGTACCCTGTCCACTCATCCTGGGGAACCTAGTGATGTAGAAAACAGGCAGTTAAACCTTCGATGGAATTGAACTTTGAAAGTTTTTCTTGTTCTCCTCTCTCTCTCTCTCTCTCTCTCTCTCTCCTCTCTCTCTCTCTCTCTCTCTCCTCTCTCTCTCTCCTCTGTCTCTCTCTCTCTTTTATGACTATGGATTAGGCAATAGGGAAAATTTATCTAATCCTTAGACTTTGATTTTTTTGATAGTGACGTTTTTACTGTAGCTGTTTTGAAAGTCATTTTAATGCATGCACATCCACGTTGCAATCATAGACAAGCAGTGAACATCTGGAAGAATGTGAATCGCTGGCTCTGGTAACTTACACTCCTTAACTTCCTCATGCTGTTAACAGCTGAGGTGGAAGAACATGACTGAGAGGAAAGCCGTTTGGTTTGAACTTTACGCTGACCTTTCTCCATCACTACCTCAGAGTGAGGAGGGTTCCCTGGGTCTAACTTCACATCTGTTCCACCCCATGTCTGCTTTCATTTCTTTCTGACCACTGCTCCGTTCCCGCCCCATTGACTGTCCACTCATCCCTTTTTTTCTGAGCTTTTAAAGCTCCTTTTGGGAGTTTTCCAAGTGAAGTTTTCATAATGGCCAAACGTGTGTTTGCTGCTCTCTCCAGCATGCGTACACATCACACACTGATGGTGTCTCCCTGTTTGGCATCCTGCTTGCTCTATGACTTGGGAGAGCTACCAGCCATGTTTCCTAGATCCTGTTCTACATGCCCCTGCTCCCCCAGTCCGCCATGGACTCCACACAGGAGGAGGCTGTCAGTGCATTGCCTTCTCATGTTTTCCACAACTACTTCCGTGAAGCTGCGCCGGGCATTGCATGTCCTGTTTTACATTCATTACGTTATGACACTCATTTCAACTCTTTTTTTATCCACTTCGGCATGGAGTCAACCTAATTCCTGTTTAGCTTCATTCTTCTTCCACTGGTGAAAGAAACACATACTCATCACTGGCTTCATTCTTCAAGAAGTGTAAAGAACCCAGGAAGCATGGCCCTGTACAGGGTTTAGTCAAAGATGACAAACTTGGCTGAGGCTTTTTGTACCACTGACATGCATACAACAGGGAGGAGTAGATACGTAAATATAGGGACACCTCTAAATCAACATGCTTACAGGTTGAAGATGCCATGCCACAATGGAATACTCACTAAGAGAACCCTGGGAGCATGGTCCTGTCAGTAATGAAAATGGTTGACGAATCTTAACCTGGTCAGGTTTGCAATGAAAAGATAAAATGAATATATATATATATATATATATATATATATATATATATATATATGCATGCATACATATATACATACATATGTATGTATACATGCATGCATGTATGTATGTATGTATGTATGTATGTTTTATGTATGTGTTAGGGTCTCATAACCAGGCCAGTAACTCACTGGGCCCATGATGGCTTGTCTCAGTCTACTTGGCTTAGTCTATATTCTGGAATCAGAAGTGGGCATCACCACACCCAATGATAAAACATTGGCCCCGTATAGTCTGGGATTAAATGTTTAGATGTTGAGTACTTCCTGTTTATGGAAAGCGATACAGTCTCTTGAGAGCCACATTTAAATATGCTAAACAATTTGCTCACCCTAACTTATTTTGTCAGTGAGTCTCTGTGCTTTTCTTTTCTTTGGTTTTTCAATGAAAACCTGGAGCTCAGAGAGCTGAAGTCACTGGACAAAGGACACGCGGGGATCCCTTGGATTCAAAGTGCTCAGGGTGCCACATGCCAGGCTGCTTGTCCAGGAGTAGTTGGCTAATACAAACAAACTCCCTAGGATTTCTGTCACGTTTCTTTTCATGATTTTTTGTCTTATTTTTTTTTGTGTTGTTTGCTTGTCTTGATACTCTTTTTTTTAATGTTGTTTTTTGTGTGTGTGAGAGAGAAACACACATATACACACAAAGAGAGAGAGAGAGAGAGAGAGAGAGAGAGAGAGGAAGGGAGGGAGGGAGAGAGAGAGAGACTGAAGTTGTGAGGTAGGGAGGATTTGGAAGGACTTGGGGGAGAAGAAAGCTGATCAAAAAATTAAAGAAGCAGGAGGAGGAGGGATGGGTTAGGGGTTCCTGGGTTGGGGGGATGGGGAAAGGGGATAACATCTGAAATGTAAATAAAATATCCAATAAAAACATTAAAAAAAAAAGAAAAAATTTAAAACAAAAAATAACACACTCACTGCATCTGGAAAAAAAATCTTCAAAACATAAAAGACGGCTCCAGTTGAATTGCAAACATCAGAACATAATGGGCTTTTATGAGGGATAGTCTGTGAATTTGAAACTTAAAAGTGTTAAGAAAATTGTCCATGATTACTCTTATCTATATTAGATACAGACCTCTAAATCTTATCCACTGTAGAAAGTGAAATTACACATCAACTACCAGAAGCATTGTTCTTTCCTCCTTAAATCATGGACTTCTTTGTGCAAAAAAAACCGCCATCAACTACTGACAGCTCCTTTGCAGGGGTGAGGCCTTGTGAGCCTCTGCTGCATCCACACTGGGATGCTCACTGGCTTGATCTTGTGCAGGCAGCCAGAGCTGTCATGAGCTCGTGAGTGTGACAGCTTTGTCATGTCCAGGAGACACTGTTTATTTCTTAGGAGTCTTCCCTAAGTTCCAGCTCTTATGATCTTTCTTTATCCTCTTTCTGGTTGTTCCCTGAGCCACGGGGAAAGTAGTGAAATATAGATGTCTCCTTTAAGGCTGATGACTCTACAGTCCCTGATTCTCTATGTTCTGACCGGTTGTGACTCTCTGCGTTAGCTGCCACCTAATGTAAAAAGAAACTTCCGGGAGCCAGGCTGAGAGTTGAGCCCTGAAGAAGAGGAGGGCAGAAAGAGTGTGAGCCCGAGGGATGGAGGCCACTGGGACAACACGGCTCTCTGAATCAACTGGGCAAAACTCCTATGAACTCACAGAGACCTCAGCATTAATCCGTTCAGGTCTGCACCGAGGACTGTGCATATATTACAGCTTCCTTCCACTTTAGTATGTTTACGGTGCTCCTGAGGGTGTGAACAAGTGGGTCTCTGGTTCTCGTGCCTGCTCTTGGGGGCTCTTCTCCTTCTGTTTGTTTGCCTTGTCCAACTGTGATGTGATGTCTTTTATTTTATCTTATATTTGTTTTGTTGTTGTCTCTTAGCCTGTTCTTCTAAAGTGTGAAACAGAAAGTGGGTAGATGTGGAGGGAAGGGGATGGGAGGGGACGGGAGGGGACGAGGGGTGGGAGGGGTGGAGGGGATGGGAGGGGATGGGAGGGGATGGGAGGGGATGGGAGGGGACGGGAGGGGACGGGAGGGGTTGGGAGGGAGGGGATGGGAGGGGATGGGAGGGGATGGGAGGGGTTGGGAGGGGATGGGAGGGGACGGGAGGGGTTGGGAGGGAGGGGATGGGAGGGATGGGGGGATGGGAGGGGATGGGAGGGGATGGGAGGGTTTGGGAGGGGATGGAAGGGGATGTAGGGAGGAGATGGGAGGAATGGTGGGAGGAGAAACTGTAAAATCAAGATCTACTATGTGAGCAAAGAATCTATTTTCAATAAAAGGAAAAAAAAACCCAAACTTTTTGGTAGACAGTTTGATACTACATAGACTAAGCAAAATACTAGCATTAGGCTCACTCCTAGGGACTGTGAATTTTTCAACCATGTGCTCTCAGCCATGTTTACAGTACGAACCATGAGTTCCTTCCTTTGGAGTAGGTGAGTTTAAACAGAGAGCTGATGGTTACCTCCATAACTGCACTGCCACTATTGCACCAATGGGTTTACCTCACCAGGCTGGTTATTACGTCCACAGCTGAATGACGTCATTGATGTCTTTTCTCCCCAAGCAGCCTGAATAACACTTTCTGGTTCTACAAAAGCCAAGAAGTGTGGAAGAAGCCTTGAGGTCAGAACTAGTGCCATTTCTGTGATCTTTCCTCAGACCAAAGTGTGTGGTTATCTTCAGGAGAATGGTCTTCCCACCACAACTTCCACATTCTTGCACCAAGCTTGAAGAATATGGCCGCTGTCTGAGATGTGGCCTGTTAGTTTCTTTGATTGACACAGTTAAGAGGTGATGCTGTTCGCCCCTAATTTTATAATGGAGGGAACTCAGGCTGTGAAAGTAGCCTGTGTTCCAAGAGTAGCACATCAATAGGGCAGCTCCTGGGCCTTACTACTGGCCAGTATTTGATGGATTATATTCTTTCTGGGCTGTGCTTTGTCGCACCAGTCAAATCGTACAGTCACGGTCCTTGACAGCATCATGGCTCACCACATACAGCCCATTTGTCATTTGCCAACCATGCTGTAGCAATGTGGACGTTTCATTTTTCTAAGCTAAAAGCCTCAGGATCAGTACAGCTACAAAGATTTCTCAGAAAACTATAAACGACAAGAACAAAATCTTGTTTTCCTTCAGTTGGTAAGTGACTCATTGCATAGGCAGAATCATGATCAGATCCTCATCATCAGCTCAGCAATTACATGATAAAAATTAACAACAAGCCAGGGTCACTGGTGGCCCGTCACTTGCCATTTCTCAACACCGACGTGGAGTTCGTAAGTGTTGCCTTCTGGAATATGTTAGAGATGAATGACAAACTGATTAGCTAATATGCCAATTTCTGTTCGGGTGCTTTGCAAACTTAGCTCACGGCAGAAACCTGGGCTTCAGGAAAAATAGTCTGTGATTGTTGCTAGGGGAACAGGCAGAGAAGTACTTAATCTGTATGCCTTTCAATTAATCATTCTTTTCAAATGATAGTGGTGAAAGAATTGTACCAATGTGACTTCCATTAGAGTGCAGCATAAATATTAATACATTATTCATCTACCTAAAGGCAGCGTACAGCAAGATTTCATATAAAAATAACAAAGAAGTTAGTTCTAAAAAAATATAGATGTATAAAATGTAGACCCCGGAGAAGAAAACTACCAGCGCTGAACTGTTAGGACCAACAAAATTGGTGTAACTGATCGTGTACGTATGTGTGTTAGCACGTTAGAGTAAAAGATGAACATCTTGGAGGTTGACAGGTCTGGAAGGAAGCATACCGTTTTGTACAGTTCTAAGAGTGCAGTGTTACTCTCCTTTGGTCAGAAAGAAAGGACAGTTATGAGGTGGCAACTACTAATGTGACCTAGTTAAAGGCTGCTGTGCTAGCCTGGATTTCCCCTTTCACTACTAGGATGGATCCCCCCATACCCACTGAGAAGGCACAGTCCTATGCACGTTTGCAGACTTTCAGGCAGATATGAGTCTGTTTCTTCATTTACTTTCTAGAAGATGCCTCTGGCTAGGAGTAGCTAATGCTTTAGGTTTTGGTTATAAGCTTCTAATACCAAGGAGCATCCCGCCCTGTGTGACACATGTGTGTGTGTGTGTGTGTGTGTGGTGTGTATGTGTGTGTTGTGGTGTGTGTGGTATGGTGTGTGTGTGGTGTGTGGTGTGTGTGTATGTGGTGTGTATGTGTGTGGTGTGGTGTGTAGTGTATGTGGTGTGTGTATGTGGTGTGTGTATGTGGTGTGTGGTATGTGGTGTGTGTGGTGTGTGGTGTGTATGTGGTATGTGGTGTATGTGGTGTGTGTGTGTGTGGTGTGTATATGTGTGTGTTGTGTGTGGTGTATGTGGTGTGTGTATGTGGTGTGTGGTGTGTGTGTATGTGGTGTGTGGTGTGTGTGTGCGTGGTGTGTGTGTGTGGTGTGTATGTGGTATGTGGTGTGTGTGTTGTGTGTGTTGTGTGGTGTGGTGTGTGTGTGGTGTGTATGTGTGTGTGGTGTGTGTGGTGTGTGTGTGTGTGTTTGTGTGTGTTTTAGACAGACTTTGACGCTGGCTCACACTATGTCCTAACTTGCCTCTGTGACTACACAAACACAAACAGCCTCCAGACTGAGAAGGTTATAAGATCCTAGGAGGCTCTTGTGGCTCTCTCTTTGTTTTGTTCTCTCCCTCGAGCTGCCTGACCTGCTGTTTTGCTTTCTGCTGCGTACATCAAAAGGCTTTCAGTGCCTCCTACCTGACTGCAGAGAAAAAGATTTAGGGACTTCTGAAGAGAAGGTTGACCCTGCCCACTGTCTGAGAAAGGGTGTGTTGTTATTAGCGGTGGCAGTAGAGGGTCCTGGTAAAAAAAGGAACAGACGGGTAGAGCCCTTGGTAGTGGGACAGCAGGTGGTTCTGCGTTTTGAGCCATCCCAGAAGGCGCCTGGACGCCTAAACACTAAAGAAGTGACACACAAAAGCAGGCTCCTACAGGTCAAGCTTGACAACAGTGATGGAACACAAGGAACGATTATATGATTTTTAATGCTTGTGTTAAAAGACTAACAGTCTAATAAAGAACAACATTGTTGTTATTATTATTTATGATTTCAAGTCAGGGTCTCATTACTTGGTTCAGTTTAGCCTGAAGCACGCTATGTAGCCCAGGCTATCCTCTACCTTGCAACTGTCCTGCTTTAGCCTTCCCTTACAGTGCAGTGATTATGTGTCACCAGGCCCATCTGAGAGTTTTGATAGATGAGGAGTTATGAGAATTTCCTATCTGAAGCCTGCAACTGAATCCGCAGGTCATCGTTGAGAGGTTGAAGGAGCCATCACCAACCAAACAGTGACCGTAGCAGATGTCGTCAACCTTCACCCACACGTGGATGTTTTGTACATTGAAATGACATCACAGGCACCGAACAAAGGTACAATCTCTTCAGTCATAGGACAGGGTCAAGAGTGGGGAGCCAATCACCTAACGGGGCATGCCATTATTTCCTGAGCCTTCCTGCCTTCTGCTCTTATTCCGTTCCTGCTGCACGCCTTTTTAGGTGTTTATCTGTCAGCAGCACATGAGTCAAACTTACAGACAGCTGGAAGAGACTGCAATAGATACGCAGAGAAATAAAACAACAAGATAATGTAAGAAAGCATAAAGGCTGTAGGACAATCAGATGACTCAATGGGACAGGGTGGGTGGGTGGGGCTGGCCTTCGCTTGTTTCTGTCTTGTCTGGAAGGAGTGACATCCAAGAACCACAGCAGCCAACCTCAGAAAGACCTGGATCCAGCCAGCATAAAGACTATAGTAAAAGAACAAGCTTGAGACATCAAAGCCTAGTCTGAAAAGTGTCAACCTGGGCAGAGAGCACTAAGCAGAGGAGATGTCAGCGGGCGGGGCCAGGTCACATCCATCTTGTGAACACATCTCAAATTTTCCTCCAAAGAGGAACTCAGCCTTCCCAAAGCCGCCAGAATTAGTTTCTTTTGGTGAAATCTATAAATCTGATACTTACTTCGAGTTTTGTGAGCTACAGTTTGGGAACTAAATATGGCTTACTGTGTGTGTGAATGTGTGTGTGCTTATAAAGAAAGCTTCATTGGAACACAGCCATCGTCAGTTATTATATCTTGTCTGTGGCTGGTTCTGAGTTATAAGAAGAAAACTGTGTGGTAGTGAGAGAAATAGAGTCCACAGAGGGGAAAGTCCTGTCCAGTCTCATTCTTTGATAATTTAGGCACCAACAGTAATTGACTATGTTAATAGAAGTATAAAGTCAGAGCAGCCGGTCCACAGCAGCGGTTCTGAGCCACGGTTCCACATCAGGAAGTATGCCTAGCTGTTTGTCCTGGGGCTTGTTCCTGTTCAGGCAGAGGACAGGCTTTCCTGACTTCCCAGTGACCCTGCAAGAATGTCTCTTTGGGTTTAGACACCCTAGGGTAGAAGAACTACAGTGGGCTCTAGTTTTTTATTTTACGATTTCTTAAAAGACCATTTGTCCTAAGACCTGTGTACTTGATATATATGATGGCTGTGCAGGCTGGCGGATGGGGTCAGGAGACTCACAACTTCTTGTAGTCACCAAGGTGGAAAAGTGCAGACTTAGCAAATGTACAAGCATTTCACCGATTGTCCAACTGTGGTCCAGAACGGTGCATAATTCATTAAATTTCTGCATAAATGCAATGTCAACATGAGCTTTCCCTTACTATGTGTGTAACTCTTCATATAGTCACATCTTTGCTTCAGTCTTTTCATCTGTAAAATTGGAATGATAACAGCTATCTCAGGAGTTCGTGGACTTGAGAGCCTTATAAACATGAGCTAAAGGTTGGAAACACAGCTCTATTTTAAGTTAGCCAGCCATAAACATCTTGGAGATGGCAAAGTGACAGACTTTTAAGAAAATATACTTCTGTTCATTAGATATTCTAGTACAGGGATATACATGTGACAGACTATGTAGACAATCAGATGCAAAAACATAAGCACTTCTTCTATGGTAAAAACAGTACTCCTAGATTGGCCATGGGTATCAAAAGGTACGTATCTGTCTTCTAGGCCCTTTGGAAATCTACTGTGTTTTGATGCTTGTATCTCCACCCTTAGGTTTCCCTGAATGACATCAAAAGAGCACCACACTGGTTCTGTGTGATCAAAGAATGGGTACTTCAAAATTTTCCTCATATGGAATCCTGGAAGGCTGTAGGTCAAAGTTACCACTTCCATTGGGACATCTCAAAGTTTAATGTTTTGAGCCTTTGTCATGCTCAGTAACAAACCTGCTGCTTGGACTAGACAAGTGCTCCTGCATTTACCTCTATTTACTTTCCTAAGTGGACATGCCTCATTTTATTGAATCTGAGATGCCAGCGCAGATCTCCTGATACTCACAAGAAAGCAATGCTGTCAATGAACTCTGCTACTCTAGACTATATGCTGCATCTCAGAAATGATAAACATGTGGAAAATATGCATCTCAGGATCAACTTACAACTCTTTAAAATGTATATGAAGAAAACAAGAAATGGTAGAGCTTAATGTTATTTAGTTATTTGAATGCATCATTCATCAGTTATGTGTGCAAAAAACCACACCTATATGTTCATAGGATGTCTATGATTCCGATGGCTAATTTGAATAATAGTAAGAGTTATTTTTAGCTTCTTATTATAATAATTTGTATCAAATAATTATTTACATATTTGTATCTGTAATTGTTGTACAGAGGGGTTAATAGCTAGTGTGGTAGAGCCCCATGCACAAGCTGGGTATTTTTTGACACACAATTGTTATTTCATGATCATCTACAGAGTACACACTTCGGATATAAAAATCCAACTTCATACGAGTTTAAGATCAGCCTACAGGAAAAGCAAATTAATACACAAACCACAGTTTACATGACTTGGAATAAAGATGACGAGAACTACTATTTCTGACTTAGGAAGGCATGTTTGTAAGAGGCCCTGGCAGAGCTCGAAGAGCTCGAAGCTTTGCTTCAGCTGGCTGCAGGTCCTGAGATGGATCTACAAGTAAGACAAGTCAGACATTCAGCGCCCGTGATGGTCCAATGGCTGAGATGGAGCCATGTGTGCATCCTCGAGAGTGGAGTGTCTCTCAGGATGGGGATTCGGATGATGAGGTTTGGAGTAATGAAAAAATGTGTGAGGTTTGGGGAAATCTGAGAGCCACAAAAGGTATGAAGACACTTAGAAAGCCTGGACAGCGGAAGTGGAGTGCGTGGACAGCGGAAGTGGAGTGAGTGTCCCGAGAACCCACGGGGCAGGCTGCTACTCTTTTGGGGAGCTGTGGAATGGTGGTTGTGGGGCACGTATGGCAGAGTCTATTTCATCAGGGCCAGAGGGGCTGGAGAAATAACAGGCATTTTGGTGATCAGGTAGAATACAGACAGCAAAATAAGAAGAAGCAGGGATTCTTGTGGTGCCATTAATAGACTTATGTTTGCTAGGTGACCACTTAGCACTGCTGACGAGAATATTTTGACGACAGCAATCAGGTAAGTGGTGCTTGGCTTTGGCTGAGGGGGCAACAGAACTAGCCCTTCTGGGCCTTATGAGCAAAGGTCAATTGCAGGACGAGAGTCTGTGCTTATGAAAGAAGAGGTGAGGATCTGCTATCTATAGAAAAAAAATTAAACATTATGGACTAATGTCCAAGGGTCAGGAGCAGCAGCATACAGCAGTCTTGTAAAACAGCCACTGCTGTTTCTGTTTTGCCCTTGCAAAGCCGAGACTCAGAAGAGGCGAAATGACCTTCCAAGATCATCATAATGAACAAGAGGTTTGCCGTCTGACACCAAAGCTTTTAACGGCGTCACCCAGTCTCGGATGAATCCATCACGGTTGGGTGATGAGCAAACAGACTACAAAAGGGGAAATGAAAAGTGACAATGACGTGCTCCCATTTCACTGCACTTAAAAAATGAAATATAACCATTAAAATAATTATAAATATTATCTTGTCACTAATTTTCCAGCTTTGGTAAAAAGAGTAAGTACTTAAAATAACTAGGAAGCGAGATGGTGTTAGTTCTGTGACTCTGTTACCAGTGATCTCTGGATTACGGTTTAAACAAAAACGGTCAGTTTTGTGTGTGTGTATGTGTTTGTGGTGTGTGTATGTGTGTGTGTTTGTGGTGTGTGTGTGTGTTTAGGGGATCAGGAAACCTTCAGGACAGTCAAACTGGTAGCAGTGACTCTGGAGGCCTCCCAACAGTGGGTTAGCATTGTTAGGAAGGCTTGGCTGTGGAGAGCAAGCTCCTGCCGCCAGCTGCCCGAAGTGATGGCTGCAGCAAGCTGGCCTTCTAAGCACTTTTAGTGGCTCTCAGATTCCCTACTCACTCTGTTCCTTCGCATCTTCTTTGTGGCTGGGAGAACTGCTTTTCTGCTCCACACAGCTTTCACCTTGACAAATACGACTTGGCTTAAGTGCCCCTGTATCCTTTTTAGCTTGCTCTTCTCATAGCAAAAGCAGCAGAAGGAAAAAAGAGAGTAGGGATAGGAAAATTACAATGACAAGGTATGCAGACCCTTAGGCTTGTCTCTACCACTGTTCTTACCCAAATAGGATTTGATTTCCCTAGCAACCACCCCCCGTTTTTTTTCACTCCTGTGGAAGCCCAAGGCTGGAGCAGGGCTGAATTTGCTTCAGATTAGTTACTTTTTAAAAAACAAGCATGAATACCTACCGTGCTTAAAATGGGGTTATACCCCTTGCTCAGACTTCCTTTACATGTTTTAAATGCTCTGGAAATAAAAGAGCCATATGTTCACTGATTGACTCTGTGAGATTAATTTCACCCACAAACATTTGTAGTTATCTTTAGGGGACCTAGCACCATAAGAGTTTCTGGGTAAACATGCCCAAAGCATTTCATGAAACATGAAGTCTCTGGTCTCGAAGGAATTTACAAGTTTTCAGTGGATTGAGAGACTTGGAGCTGGATGAATGGGAAAAGCAAACAATTTTAAAACATGTCAAACAGAGGGTACTAACTCTCTTGGTGCAGCCAAGTTGTATATTGTTGGTAATCTACCCTGTTCCCTAGCCGGTGAAATATCTGGGATTGTGGGAGTTCTCCCAGGCCACTTAAATCAGCATTCACCTTTGAGGTCTGCTGGGAAGTGTTATCAAGGTGCCAGCTAACTCAAGAGGATACTATTGGACACAGATTTTGTGATATCACATCAAGAAATAATAGCCTAGACATTGGAGTAGTCTAGCCAGCTATTCAAAGGGGACAGGAGGGAAAGTGAATATATTTTTTAAAGATTTTATATGTATGGATGTTTGTCTGCATGTGTGTCTGTCCACACGTGTTCTGGATGCTGTAGACAGTTATGAGCTGCCTTATATACGGGTGGCTAGGAATTGAACATGGGTCATCTGGAAGAGCAGCCAGTGCTTTTAACTACTGAGATGTCTCCAGGCCCCAGAAAGTGACTATTCATGAGTGGTCCACCCTGTATTTTGACTTGAATAGACCCTGGGGAGTTTGTTATCTAAAGCTCACTGCTGGCTTTAGTGGTCACATTACACTGTTTTTTTTTGGGGGGGGACTTTCTCCTTTATTGAGACCCTGTGCATTAAGAGAGGTTCAGGGTTCAGGCTAAGGCCAACTGTATACTGCATCATTCCATGTTCTTTGCCTCACTGTGCTGCTGTGCAGCCATGTGTATAATCTAAGCCTGTTCAATGCATAAGGGTCTTGGGACGTCTGCTTGAAATGCTGAACGAAAATATTTTCTCTTTCATTGAGTAATGAAATAGGGAAGCAGGGAGCCATATAATCACAAATACACAAGCATTTTCTAATATACCATTAATGTTATGTTGCTATCAATCCCATTGAAAAAAAATGAGAATTGAGACTTCATGGTACTAAGTGACCTACATTAAATGTTATACACGACAGACAGATTTCTTTGCTCTTTTTAAAAATCACTCCATGCTCTCTAAATGAGATCCTGACCTTCACCTCAGCATTTTTTTGTTAATCATGAGACTCCAGAATTAAATTTTCAGGATATATTTGGAAAAGAAATTGGCAATTAATGACCATTCGATGCTTGGGAGAACCCACAGAGCTTGAGTAACAGACACAGAGCACGCCTGACCTAACAGTTATAACAAGATTTAGTGAAATACAGGAAAAACCCAACACATTGTGAGGGAGTTCAAGACTGAATGCCCCAGTGTTTGTCTGTGGTGGATCAACTCGCTTCTACCAGCTACATAGCAGGATGACTTGGAGCCCTTTAGAGGTCTTCATGAAGGTGTTTGCTTTTGTGTACCTGGAGGCATAGCTACTGGCTCACAACAGATGAGTGTTGTAATTTTCCACCACCGCTACAGTCAGTGGTGGACTATTGTCTGTCCCCAACATTGTGCGTGGGTTTTAAGTATAGTTCCTAGTTCCAAAATGGAGTTCTCTGAGCAAGGCTAGAATTCTCAACCAGGCGTTCAGAAGCAGAGATGGAACTGGGTCAGTTGTCTTCCTGTTGGAGTTCTGTATAGATCCCGACATGGACATGTCATTCACGCCCTACCATCCCAGCCCCCAAACACCGGTGCTATTTGCTAACATCCCACACATCACTCAGCCAGCCTGTCAGCTGTCAGTGCTATACACTCTCTGTCTAATTTCTAGGGCTCTGATTCTATTTCTCTGGAACATGAAGCCTGATAAACATGGGATGAACAAATAGTACAGTTATTTTAAAATGCTTATGAATATAGATGTTTTCTCTTAGAACAGAAAGTCTGATAATCTTGTTAAAATGGTACAAATCTAGTCCATGAAATACTCAGTCAATCACCTCATATACTAATAGTGAAACATAGATTTTGAAGTAAATTTCAGGAAATATTTTTCCTTCAGAGAATTTATTAATAATTTTAAAAGACTTTCTCAAATGAGCCCGTGACTAATTATACTCACAAATCATTGACTTAACTTTTTGACATCTACGGACAAGCAAAGGAAGACCTAACATATTTATGAAGACATGCACTCTTGCACCATCAATGGATGGTGGTGATCTGTCATTTTGCTGCTTTTATTTCTTCCAAGTGATAGTCACAGCACCTAAAGGTATGCTGCATTTAAATGGACCGCCGTGAAAGTTTTCACAAAAACACATGAATCTAGTTCTTGGTATCTAAGCAGGATAAAGTTATATTTTGGTGTCTTTATGCACTTGGGTGATACAGAATTCTACTTTAAGAATGATCACACAGCGACATTTTCTCTTGAGGATTTGAACTTTGTGCTGCTACATATAGCAAGATGTCTGTAACAGGTATATGCACAGATGGTCTGCTAAATAGCTATTTTCATCAGTATTTTATCAGGCTGTTGTAAAGGCCATGGCAGAGGTTTTAAATAGAGAGAGACATATTCTAGTTTAAAGGACTCTTTTAGATTGTCTATGTAGGGATGACTAAAGAGACACATGAGGAGAAGCAGAGATGATGTTCATGTAAGAATCCCAGTGGTGGCTGTGGTAGAGAGAGGAGAGGACAGATTTCTTAATGATGAATTAGGTGTGACGTCTGGAAGAAAGGAGGCAAGGATGTCCCCAAGGCTTGTGCCCTGATTGACTGGATGGACTGAATTCTATTGGCTGAAATGAGGAGGCCCAAGAGAAGCACATCAGGGGTGCGAGACTCAGTCTGAACTCTGAGTCAACCCACACTGCAGTGACTGCGAACACTCATATAGTCATATGAAGTAAAAGAGCAAGATCCAGAAAGAAAAACGTTTCATGGTTTCTCTCATTTTAGGGTCTTAGACCTTATATCAAAACATAAATATATATATACACATATATATATACACACACATGTATACACACATATATGTATGTATGGATATATGTACACACACACACAATATATATATATATATACACACATACACATATTCATATATATATATATATATATATATAATATATGCAAAGATAAGACTGGTATAAGGGGGTAGATGAGTGGGAAAGGGTTGAGGAAGGAGATGGTAAATCACAGGGATAGCTACAGTCAAAGTGCATCATGTACTGAACACAGAAGAGCATTCTCAGCACATGCTGAGTGTGAGATGCCTGGGAGACATCCAAGAAGAGATGTGGAGAAGGGAGCTGGATATATGCACATAGTAGGGCCACCAGTCTGGGCTGAAAACATCCACGTGAATATGTACATGGCACTTAAATATCTACTAATGAATGATACCTCCAAAGAATGAGTGTTAGAAAAGAGAAGTGGGCCAGAAGCTGTGAAGAACTCAGCTTTCCTTCCATGAATTGTGGTGTGAAGACAGCAAGGCGTGCAGGCCTGGAAGATGAGCAAGGGCAGACATTAAAGATGGGGGATGAACTGTTACATCCTACCCCCCAGTCTCCTAGGATAGCAACATCCATCTCACCTCTCAGTCAGTCTCTGCCTCATACAAAAGACTCTGCCATTAATCAGGTTCCTTTCCTTGGTCGGAAAGCATCTCAGAGAGAAGAGAGGAGAGAGAGAGAGAGAGGAGAGAGAGAGAGGAGAGAGAGAGAAGAGAGAGAGAGAGAAGAGAGAAGAGAAGAAAGAGAGAGAAGAGAGAAGAGAGAAGAGAGAAGAGAGAAGAGAGAGAAGAGAAAGAGAGAAGAGAGAGAGAGAGCGAGAGCGAGAGAGCAAGCTAATGAACATTGCTTTTGTTTTCTTCTTTTTCTCTCTTCAAATTCTTTGACGACTTCCCACAATAAAGAGTGCGTCTTACTTTGGAAACCCAGTGCCTCCACACACGTGAAAGAAGAAGAAACACTTAACCTTCTCTCTCCCCACAAATGCTGTCTTCTCTTCTCTTCTCTTCTATTGTATTCTGCTTAATTAAAAATAATGTTGCTCCCGACCCGCTAAATTGATTTCACTAACTGCTAATTCATCACAGCCATAGTATTGAAAAGCCGCTTTTCACAGCAACTGGCGGGGCCTTGGCTACGTTCGTTATTAATCAGAAAGATTCTGTTATTCCTTTTCCCAGTGACCCTTCTGCAGAATCAATGCTCACCATGTGCTTGTTGAGTGAATAGTTTTGTTTCTTGACGAGCTCTATGGAACTTGTCTTTACTTTATTGATTGTATCTTCTGTGGAAGGCCATCCTTGCAATGCTCTTCAGAGAAGATTTGAGTCTTTTTGACTGGTTCTTGAAAGAGGCAGGAGAAGACCATACTTTGGATGATACCCACAAATTGTGTTACTACATGCAGAGCTGATTGGCTTTGCATATTCCTGCATATTAGCCTTTTTGGGTCTGGCCAGTAGCATTGAGAAAAAATTAAGAGCTAGATGGCTGGCTCAGGAGATAAAGGTGCTTGCCACCAAGCCAGAGGACCTGAGTTCAGTCCCTGAGACCCACATGGAAGAAGGCTAGAACTAGCTCCTGAAAATTTTCTTCTGATTTCCACATGCATGTCGTGGTGGTGCCTCTCACCACCAAATAAATGCAATAAAGTTTAAAAAATGTAAAATTCAAGCAACAAACCCCCAAGTTATTCTATGATCTAAAAGAAAAGATCTCAATATTTTAGAACAATCTTATTTTTAATATTGTCATTGATATGTTATTTCATGTCAAGACAAAATGTCTGCCACCTTCAAGACAGAAGGGAGAGTTTCTATCAATTATCTGCAATTTGAAATAAATGATCTGGAGAGCAATTATGATTGCCAATTTACCTTAGAATCCTACAACATCTGATTAGAAATGATGTGTGGTTTAGCTTGCACATGCCACTCAATAAAGCTTTACAATGAGAACCTGACACATAGTAAGTCCTCAATAAGTGTGAAATGAAATGAAGTGCTTTATATGAACACCTACAAAGGGACAGGGAAGGAGATAAGGGTTTTGCTGCCACGTAATTCTTCCTCCTGAAGCTCACCTCTGACAGGAAGGACTACCCTACAACCAAGTGTGAAGATTTTAGAATTAGGTCAGACGGCACAGATCTGATTGCCAGACTTGTGGTTTTGGGTTTAATTATGTGAACATCTTCTAACTTCGGCTTTCAAATACAAAACAAGACTATTGAGACTTATAGGGTTATGACAGTAAGGATAAAGATAATATACACATAAAACAATTTAGGACATACTAAATAAACATGTACAGAACATGCCCATTAATGCAGTAACAGAGACACATTCACCAAATGAAAGCTTGTAAGGACTTCCTGGAGGGGTGGAAGGGGCTTGATCCAGAAGGCAGTTTTGTGTGAAAAATTATGTTATAAGGGATCGATAGTTAAGTCTCCATGTGGTGGAAGTCTCTAAATGTAATTTAATTCACAATAGAATTGACCCACAATGGAATACAAAATAAACCCAAGACTCTGAGGTTTGGTGAGAATGAGGGAGATTAGCAGATTTGGGGGATTCTCCAAAGGCTTGGGGTAGGAGGTAACAGACTGGTCAAAGCACTAAGAACAGAAGAAAATCCCAAAGTTTGTTTTAAGACACCGGTGGACACGACTGTGGCAACGTCAAGACTTAACCCCACACTGAGGTTATCTGGCAGCTCAGGCACAGGGAATGCTGCCGTCCTGGGACAGTCTTCTCAGGAGGACCCTGGTCTCGCTCTGAAGGTCTTTCTACTGAACAGATGTGGCCACCACCATGGATCAATTATAGATGTTCAGGTTTACTCCAGTAGTGAGTTGTCCATTTCTGGACAAATTATTGTTTGGGTCAAAAGCCTAAGTGTAAATACAAAGTCCCCACTGCTCTGGAGGCTCAGAGAGTCTCTCTTGCCAACATCAAGCCCCAGCAGACAGCCTGGCCAGTTAAATTCATTAGCAGTTTTTCTTTATTTCTTGTTGACAAATGACCAGGTGAACATGGAAGTTAACCAAAGCATCATGCCAGACATAATAAATAAGAGGACTCTGAGAGGCTAGTTTTCCTTCCAAACCTATTTCTAACAGGCCAGTAATTCATAAGTTCTCCAAGTTAATACACATAGGGATAATCTACAGACACCAAGACTTAATCTAAGAACTTGAAATACTGCTTATTAAAAACTTATTGCACCATTGGCTTAGAAATCTGCCTCACTCACCAACTAGTGAGCAACTCGGGAGGAGAGATAATGTCTTCACAGACATCGGAGTTCATACCTATGATCTCAATTCCAAGGAAAGTGGCCCATAAAGTGAAATAAAAGTGTTGGTGAAGTGCCTAATTTCCTCAACTGGGTTATAACTGATTTATTAATCAACTGAGAAATGACAAATAGGAACTTTTAATCCTGATTTTTCCTCCATCAATGAAGGGGAAGAAACCTGGCATCCAAATGGGTGGGTAGAGGGGACCTCAGCAGATCATGTTTCAGGGCGCAGAGGAGCTGGTATGTGTCCTTATGTGAGTATGTAAAGGAAAGATAGCAGATAGCGGATCCATGCTCAGCATTCAGAAGAGAGGATTTGGAAGCATCCGAGAAATTGCACATATGTTTCCATGGCAACCTTCAGGGATCCAAAGCGACATCTCACAAAAGGGCCAACTGAACTCCAGGCCAAGGGAGCCAAGCAACAAATCTGGGCAGGCCTGCTGAGCAAAACCAAAACCTGTGATCTCACCCAAGCGTATTCCAAGGTACATTCTATTTATCAACAACCCTCAGACATATTCCGAAGAAGGTTTCCAAGAAGGACTGGGAGGGGCTGAAGACAGGAATGTTTGCTTTATGATGATTCCAGGACACCGATAGGTGTTTGAGTATATCACCTGGTCTCACAAACTTTGTTATTTCTCTTCATGTGATTGCAAGTGTTCACACCACCTCGTGGGAAGTGTCAACCTCATCAATTACAGATGAAGATGCTGACACGAAGAATGTAATTTAAGCTGACATGGCTGATGAGCAGTAGGGTTTAGTCAGACTTTGTATGTCTTTTGGGGCCAGTGTATTCCCCACTCAGCCTCACCACACCTTATCTAACCACTGAACTTACAAATGGGAAAAAAAAATCAGTTAATATATATTCATATTTTCAACCGTCTGGGAAATGGCTTTGATCTCTCTACATAGATATACAAGGAGCAAAATGTATTTAGAAGAAGAATCATGATCGAACCCAATTTAAGGATCATAGAATCTGGTCAAGTGTCTGCATTTCCCGAGGTATTAGTGTAAAAGAAAGGGAGCTATAAAGGGAAGTAAGTGTCATGGTTGGTAAAAATAGGAATATGCTCTGTATTTGATTCTATAAGCCTTGAACATGTCAAGAGTTTAAAAATATTGTTGGGACAGGAAGACCGGGAGCCATTACAAGGTCCCCTTCAATTATTGGAGGTCAGGCCTCTATCCCCACCTTCGCAAGATTAGAATCGCCAAGGCCCTTCTATACTTAGAGAAGGGAGGAGATGTTAGGGGCAGCCCTGCATATACACTGAAGGCCTACAATCAGCCATAGGCCTAAAATCAGCAATAGGCCTGACATACATACATGCTAACACAAAGTCTTGGGTCTCTGTGGAAAAACACTGAAACAGCAGGCTATAAGCTATTGTAAACAGGCGGCTTCTGTGGAAATTTACCAGCCTGAGTAGTCATAGATCTTATAAATAGGCAGCCATGGCGGACAGTACCAACTTAGATAAGGACAAGTGAATCATAGGCAGAGTCATAGTGACCTGTCCCCTGAACCTTCACCCAGCTGATACCCTGTTCTGAATGGTATCCGTACTCCCCCTGAACACCTATGCTCTGGTGCCATTCCCTTCCCCACATCCTGCCTTTTTGTGTTTATAACCCCTGTGTGAATAAGTAAATTACGGTGTGATTTAAATAATTAAATAAATTAATTAATTAAAAAAATAAAAATATTGTTGGTGTGTATGTGTGTGTGATACCTGCATGTGTTCATGTGTGTGCATGTGTGTGTGGAGGCCAGAAGTTGATATCAGATGGCTTCTTTATTGCACTCCAGTCTATTTTTTTGAGACAGGATCTCTCAGTGAGCCTGGAGTCTACCTATTCTGACTTGGTAAGTCTAGCTAACTAGCAAGTTCCAGTCCCTCTTCTGTTTCTGTCTCCTCATTGCAGGGACGATAAATATGTGTCAGTATGTTTGTTTTTTTCCTGTGGATGCTGGCAATCCAAACACAGACTCTTACACTTGTTCCTGCCGTCACTTTACTTCCAAGCAACCTTCCCAGCACCCTGACAGCATTGTGATGGAGAAAATTACGAAGGAAGAAGGGCCTATTTATGTTTAAACATGATTATCTTTGGATGTAAAACTAAGCAGGATCTTTGCTAGTTGCACACAATGGTATTATTACTTCTCTCTTTACAAGTCTAGTGTTCTTTCTCTCCTCTCTTTGTGACACACACACACACAGACACACATGCACACATACACAGACACACACATGCACACACACACAGACACACACACACAGACACACATGCACACATACACAGACACACACATGCACACACACACAGACACACACATGCACACACACACATGCACACACACATATGCACACACAGACACACACATGCACACACACACAGACACACACACACACACACACACACACACACACACACAACACACATGAATCCACAGCATACTTTGTACAGAACAATATGTTTTTCCCACTATGGAACCGAGCTACCCACAGAGAGCAGCAATATTGCAGGTACACTTCACATGAGAAAGGTTTTGGTTTTTTTTTTCCTGTTATCTTTTGCTAATGAGTCATACTGGCTCTATGAGAGCTCTTCAAATAGCCCCACCATCTCCCAGTGGCAACTCTCCGGAGTCCTCATACTTCACTGCAGAGATGGGTGGGCACTTAACATCCTACTCATGTTAGCAAGGTAACATGCGTAAAAGGAAAAGGTAAAAATTCATGGACTAACAGAAAAATATTAAATTAAATTCCATTTATGACAGTCTATAATATTCAAAGAAATCCTTTTTGGGTTAGAATTAGACAAGTACCCAGGAAAATCCATTAGAGGGGCTGGGACTATGAGTCAGTGGTAGAGCATGAACTTTGCATATCTGAGACCCTGAGTTTGATCCCCAGACACATGTTTTCTCTTGAAATGTCCACAGAAAACATTATTTCAATGAAGGAGGTATTTTCTAAATAGCATACAAACAAAAGTCATGTGATTTCTAAGTTTCAGTAAATGCTAGACAAATTTCTCAGCATGATCATAAGAGCTCTGAAACAAAGCACACAGTGGGTGTGGGGGCTGTTGCCAGGAGCGATGGGCAGGCAAAGGAGACAGCTTCTTCCCAGTGGGACAGCAGGATCTCACAAATGACAGTAGATTGTCTTGAAAAATAATTTTTATTGGATTCTTCTCATACAATATAAAAAAAGAAAAAAACCCCAAATACACAGAGACACACAGACACTCAGACACAGGCACACGCACACACAGACACACACAAAGCACATGTACAAACACATCCCATCAAAACATAAATCAGAAACAATATTATACAAGTAAAAGGCCAGTAAGATAAAAAAAAAAGTGCCCAAACTAAATAATGAGATCAAAAGTCTACACAAATATCCTTGAGTTAGTCTGTGCTGGCCATCTGCTGCTGGGCATGGGCCTGCCCTTACCTGTGGTGTGTACACCCCGTGAGCCTCCACAGGAGAAAACTGACTTTTCTTTTGGGGCAACTGATTTTCTTGCCAATTATAATGGAGTAAGAATTTTCAGTGAATGAAGGGATTAAATTTGTCCTGTGTTTACAAAACTTCATTTTCTTTTGTTCTACACAGTCACCAAAAGGAGAAATAAAAACTTTGTGTGGGAGGTATCTGAGTAACAAGAAGTATTTAAATGAAGAGATTCTAGCACCCATGATCAGTTAGAGTTGTCGGAAACTGGGGCACCTGACCTGATTCTTGTGTGAAACATTATCAGAGGTTCATCCTGAAGGATTTAGTCAGGATGTGATTGTAATGTATTTCCTAATTTTAACAAAGATATGGATCACAAAAGGTAGCACACCTTAGTGCTAAAATTTTATTGTTGCATGAACTCAAGTAACAAGGTAAAACACTTCATTTCTAAAGGAGCTGACGGTAACAAATACCCATGGAAAGGCTTGCAAAATATAAAAATGGCTTTGGTGACTTGTCTAGCTAAGTGGTTAAAAGATTTATTTATAAGATGATCTGACACAGCACTTCTTTTATTTTCTAATTTAAAAATTTTTAAATATTTAAAGTATATTGTTAATTAAAATATAATTATTTGTTTCTCCTTTCCCTTTCTCCCCTCAACCCTTCTATGTGCCTTTCTTCCAGCCCTGCCAGGTCCACCCACTCTTAAATTCATAGCCTCTTTTTCCTTTATGTATATATTTATATATACATATATACATATTTATATATACATACTATAAAAATATATACATATTTATTGTTTATATTACATATTTATTATGCATCTTATAAATATATACATATTTGTTTGTATATGTATATATAACATAGATAAACGTGGACATACAAAAACATAAATGTCTGTAGACTCAGACATGCACTATCTTCCATTTCAATCAAGTGGACTTGTATACTAAACATGCCCAGTCTTTGGCCTTTCAAATCCAATTGCATATATTGACCACTGTTGCATAATAGTGTGTTTCAATCTATGTTATTCTTTTTTTTTTTTTAAATTGGAAATTTTATTTACATTTCAGATGTTTTCCCCTTACCCCCTTTTCCCCCCTCCCTCCCAGGAACTCCCTATCCCTTCCCCCCTCCTCTTGCTTCTATGATGGTGTACCCCCACCCACCCTCCCCTACCTCACCTCCCCAACCTCGAATACCACCCCCCACGATGTCCAGCCTTCATGGGACCAAGGATCTCTTCTTCCACTTTTAAATAACTCCCTTGCATATATAGCTGGAGCCATGGGTCCCTCCCTAAGCGCTCCCAGGCTGGTGGTCTAGACCCTGGGGGCTCTGGTTGGTTGGTATTGTTGCTCTCCTCATGGTGTCACGAATCCTCTCAACTCCTTCAGCTTCACTCTATCTTCTCATTGGGAACCCCATGATCAGTTTAATGGTTAGCTGTGAGCTCTGCCTCTGAGTATGTCAGACTCTTGCAGACCTCTAAGGAGACAGCTATATCAGGCTCCTGTCAGCATGTACTCCTGACATCCATATCAATGTCTACCTTGTGACTGCACATGGATGGATACCCAGGTGGAATGGTGTATGGTAGAGTTCATTCCTTTAACAAATGTTTAGTACCCATTTACGGGCGCTGAGCATACATCCAGGTAATGGGAACACAGCATCAGGTAAAACAGAACTGCTAGCCTCCTGGAGCACCTCTGCCCTTCTGTCTCACACTAAGGGAGGAGTGCCGAGGCAACACACGTGGGGCCATGACACAGTCACAGGTTTTTCCTGAAGGGAGAAAAATCTCACAGGGCTCTAGCCCTAGACAAAGAATTACAGGCAACTAATGACTACTGAGGACAATCAGCCTGTACCAGGGATGAGTTTCCCCCCACCTCCTTATTGTTTACCCAATACAAAGTGGTCATCCCTGAAGCCACATACATATCAAAACTTGGGCACGGCAG
Source organism: Mastomys natalensis (assembly GCA_021653895.1). NCBI lineage: Eukaryota > Metazoa > Chordata > Mammalia > Rodentia > Muridae > Mastomys > Mastomys natalensis. The sequence goes on along the minus strand of JAJTUV010000024.1, from coordinate 2,967,027 downwards.
GCTATATTTATATATTTGTACATATATATGTATTCACATATGAATGAATCCAGACATACATATAGAACATATCTCGGGGAAATGCTACTGTTGGGACAGAGGAAGTAGTTCAGGTGGGAGGGTTTATACTTTTAACTCTGATTCTTTAGCATTTGATTTTTTTTCCACAGTAATCGTATACAACTTTTACTAAAGATAACGAATTATGTGGAAAACCTCTCAAGCCTCAGTTCCTGTGAGTTCGTAGACTTGGTTAGCATCCATTCTGTCTTGACATTGTCTCAACCCAAAGGTTAAACCACTAGGTTCAAAGACCTAGGGAAAGGCTGAGTTTTCCTAGGAAACTGAGGATCCTGGCATGGAGAGCAAGAAATTAGACCTTCCAGAGTCGGCATTATAGAATACACGTTGCTTCCCAATTTCTTCAGCTGGGATTTTATATCCAAACCAAAGAACATTTACATGTGGCTGAATTCAAGAACCCATATGCTCTGTGGCAGTCTGTACCACTTATTTTCAATGAGATAAAATAGCTTATTTAAACTTTGAATTTCCCTATTGGGTTCAGGCGATTCAGCTGTTTATCCAGCAGCACCCTGCTTAAAAATAGATGGCATGACATTTGTGGGTGCTTTAAAAAAATACCCATCGGAGAGGGGAGCGGGGCGCTCACGCCATGTTCATCCTCCCGATTATGTAAGAATAGTGGATTGTTATGAAATGAAGGCTTCATAGAGAACAGTCTTCCTTCCAGCACATAAAAGGCAGCTCTGCAGGAGCCAATAGCATTGACTGGCTGTACAAGGGCACGCCAACTGAGCATTACTACTTGGTGATTATAATTAATACAATGGAAATCCACTAATAGTATATGGAGACTATTTTCTTCCCTTATTGTCCTTGTTACAGGATTTTTCACCCATCCGTATCAACCACTTACCTAGCACCTGCTACGTGGTGGTAGGCACTGTCAGTATGAAACTAAATACAAAGATGACTTTCAGAATATTTGAGTATATTTATGGACCTGTGTCATTACATTTGTATCAATCTGACAAGTGTAAGGGATGATTGATATTGACCTTAAGCCTGTTGTCACACAACACCATAGACAACTCAAGGTATGTTGTCATCAGAAATCATCAAACTGGTGGATATAGAGGGATCCGAAATATTGGAATGGAGGTTCCAATCTGGTACAATGCAGTCGGCAAAGGATAGGACCCGGCAGGAAATGAAACTCAAAGCCCCGCCCTCCCGCCTAGCCTAACACACCTATCTCGGCATCTTACTGATTCTATGTATTAAAAAGATACACTTTATGAGGAAATTGCCTTTACGGAGTGATATGAAGGCGGAAATCAGGTCCGTGCGAGGAGCCTGATGTACCTTCTTCGCTGGGACCATGTTTTCATCTCCAGTTTTATCATCGTTTTCTAAGTACTTGTCAAAGGCTACAGGGTTAGAGCCGGCTTGCTTCAAGTGTGCGCCTTACCCTGGGAGCTGTCACTCACAGACAGGTGGATGGATAGCCTACTGAGGAGGAAGTGAACTATTCTTTCTTCCTGGTTTATGGCTTGACTACTTAGCTCAGTCCAAACCAGATTTGACACCTGCTCCTTTGTGAGGGGGGCTGCTTACCCGAGGCCATCTCAGTGAGTGGCCAGGTTAAGGGGAGAAAGTCCTCAATAGCTTGTTTTTTTCCACGTCTCTCTAGGATATATCTAGCAGGGGCAGCTTAAGTGGCCTCCTGCCTGGCGCATTGTTTATATTACACTCCAGTTCTCCTATCCCCAGGTTCTGCAAATGCTTTTAATGGTCTGGGTGCCCCCACTAAGAGCAGGGATTTTGTGTTTTCTTTTCAATAGCCTGGTCTACTTCTGAGCACCCTGTGGCATTTTGTAAAAGTGATAAATACTAATGATGAACAACCTAGCAGGCTCCTGGGTTCCTGGGGCTACAGGAGGACTTGGAGCAAGGGGAAAAACAAAACCATTGCGAACACAAAGGCAAGATGTGGCCAGCCTCTCATTAGATCCAGCTGTTAGATGTGAAAAAGTTTGCTAATAAAATGATACAGGGATTTTGTGCAGTGGAGCCAAGGGTGCGGAACAGGCTTCCAAAATGTGCTTCCGTCTTCTTTCAAATTTGGGGGTGTTATGCTACCACGGGATTTTGAAATTCCACGCAGATGTTATTTTCTTTCTATCTCTAGTATATTTAAACTGGCATTGTGACGGACTAGATCTACCCCCTCCACCAATAACCTCGAGCGTTTGTTTCCTACAAACATACATTTATCTGACTTGCTTAAAATCCATCTTCACCTAGAGTTGTAAAGATTCTTAGGAGTTTTATTCTTAGCACTGTACCTAGTTCCATTTGTTCATGACTCAGGTATGAATACATTATTCTCAGCCAGTGATGGATACAAATGTTACTGTAATTAATACAAATGAACCCTCATTTTCATAAACAAAAATATGAAGTTCTTGATTTATAAAACACTAGAAATATTGATAATTTTATTTTCGCTTTGAGCTTTTTTTTTGGTTGTTGTTTTTGTTTTTTTTTAGGACAGTACTCCAGACTATGAAAGACCAAGACTGTGATAAAGACAAACACTAAACAGTGTTATTAAGGAGGCATGTCATTTCCATATCGTTTATCTCTGTAATAAAGCCAAAATAGTTGCATCCACTTATAAATTCTGAATCGAACGTAACAGATTTGTTTATAAATAAATAAATAAATAAGTAAATAAATAAATAATAATTAATGTGAAACTTCTTTTCCTTTTGTTCGTATTTTGTTCTGAGGAGGTTGACAGAGGATTCATTTTCTTTAGACACTGATAGAGATGCCATGGATATTTCTATTTCCTCCATCTTATCATAACTGTGACTACAGGGTACCATTATGGAATCAGCTCATCCATATGTATAGAGTCCCTCCCGTGTGCCAAGGAGGGCGAGAACAGAAGACACAGTGTTCATGATCTGATATTTGTTTTGAGGAATCTCCATTTAAAGAAGAGGTGGAATTACCACAGAGGGAGGAGCAACAGGATGCAAATGGACTGCAAATTGATAAAAATCAAAGCATATTTACAGTATCGGCATAGAAGCTAGTTCAAGGTCTTCCTTGACTTGAGGTTTGTATGAGTGAGATGTCGCCAGCTGAGTAAGAGAAGAGAGTCCTTCAGGCAATGAAAGCCTGTGTGGAGACAAGAAGGTGTGTATTTTCCCAGTACACTATGCAAGTTGTATATAATATTTGGAGAACTCACAGGAAACAAAGTCCACTTCAGATCTTTGGAGCCTTGACAGTACTGCTAGATAACATGGAAGTTATTCAGACTTCTGCTAACAAGAGTCTTGACTTCGTTGAAAGGCCTAGAAGGTATTTTCAAGGCTTTCCTTTCTTGACTGTCTTTGTATCTCTAATGGACTGTGAACAACAGAAAATGGCCATTTTTCTTGTTTGTCATTTGGTTTGTGTGTTTCTGGGACACGGGTCTGCATTTCTAAGACTCCTGATTGTGGCCTAGAGAAATTTCTCTAAACAAACTTTTCTTTTCCTGAATGGAACAGGACATTTCCCATTTCCTCAGCCACTCTACGCTCTGACGTCTGCTATTTGTGCTTCTTCTTTCCATATTCAAGATGGCCTTGCCACCCAGTGGGTTTTCTCTAGTGGAGGTACAGTGATCCACTCTTCACACACTGACATGCAGTGTCAGCCTACAGGACTGTATACCCCAAGCCACCACTTATGTAATATCATCTGTCTTATACTCATGTTTCATTTCCCTTTATCAGCTCATTTGGAGGGTCATCTTTCATTTCTCAAAGTGGCACCAGCCGGATCAGCTTTCTCTGCTGCTGCATCAAGTCACCATAAGCTCAGCAACTAGCAAACATCTCACATTTACTCTCTTGCAGTTCTGTAGGTCAGAAGTCTTATGAGTTTATGAACTGAAAGGCCTGTACTAGCAAGGCTGAGTGGGCTTCCTTGCCTTTTCAGCTATCTAGACTTAAATTTCTTGGCTCATAGTATTTTCATCTTCAGAACCAGAAGTACGGCATCTTTAAAGCTCTATGTGCTTCTTTAGTCAAATGGACTTCTGTGGTCAAAAGTCTCTTCACAGGACATTTGTGCATATATATACTTCTCTCTCTCTCTCTCTCTCTCTCTCTCTCTCTCTCTCTCTCTTCTCTGTTGTGTGTGTGTGTGATACACACCTGGGTTCACTATATGTGTGTGTGTATGTATGTATACATACCTGAGTTCAATACACACACACACACACACACACACATCACACACACACACACACACATATACACACACTATATGGGTTCACCTAGATACTTTAGGATAATCTCTCCCATGAGGGTATTTAATGTAATCCCATTTACAAAGTCCCATTTTACTATGTAAGATAACAAACTCCTCTCCAAAGATAATGATACAGTCAAACTGACTGCCATCCCTATAGGCACACACATCATCAGTTCACTGACTTGTGTTAGCCACCATTTATGATGTCGGTATCAGTATCATCTCCATTGCACAGATGAGGAAACCAGAGCACAGAAATGTCAAATAGCTTACTCAGTTCCCACAGAAGATTTCTGGATAGCCCTGCCCCAAGAGCTCTTGTTCACACACTCTGTCCTGTCTCTCACAGTCTCTGACTAGGTACTTATGTGAGTAGATTTGCCCTGCCAGGACTCCAACGATCATCATGGCTGACACAGAATAGACCATTTTGTAGAAGCTCACATTCCACTTCCCCAGCTGCATGCATTGGTGTTTCTTCCACAGAGAACACTGCCAATTAGGTGACTTGGTGGTAACAAGCACCCTTTGCTCTCCAATAACAGTGGGAGCTCCCTGGGTAGGGCTAACATCAGGCTGAGGCTGAAAAACACTGGGGACCGACTGAGTTTGGGAAAAGAGCTACGGAAGGGGTAATCACAGGGCAAGACCTGGAACATGATCCCCGAACAAAAGGACAATGGAAATGAAGCAGAAACACAGGGCTCAGCTGCTTCCTCTGTACAGAGTGTGAGGAGAGTGGAGACTTCCGGTAGATGTAGGGGCTGGAGGAGAAAGGGTGAGCACAAAGAGCACCAGAACACAAAGAGAGCACTTTCCAACCGACAATAAGGGAGAAGTACACCCAAGGCAGGGCAGATGGTTGGATGTCAGAAAGCAAAGGCATACTGGTAGCTATGGAAAATTACAGCTTTTCTACGACCACAATACATTAAGAATAAGCCCCCTTCTCTCTCATTCTAAGAAAGTAGAATGAATAGAAGAGCTGGCCCTTGGAGTCAAACACACTGAAGGGCAAATTCTTTAATAACAATGTCATAAATGGCAACTCCTTTATTGAAAGAATGGACAGAAGAACAACCCTGGCTTAGTACTTCCAGGAATGAATAACATCCCATTTCTGCAGCCCCAGGAAGACCGCAGGTAGGCTTGTTTAGTGCTGCAGCTAGATGCTATATATTCAGGTAGATTTTACTATGTGTGGGACAATGTGCTTGATCACAGGCCACGGCTACGAATGAGACCAGTCTTCAGGTAACTGTTAAGCTAGAGGCAGAGCCAGAGATGAAGTGAGCAATTCATTCCACAGACAATAGAAAGACCATGGCAAAGAAATGGATGCTATGAGGACTCAGTGGAGGAGAGCTCCTGTGATGTTCATCTTCATTGTCAACAAGACTGCAGTCACCTGGTGTGTTTATGAAGGCGCTTCTAGTGAGTGGTACCTACATGTGGGTGGCACCATCCTGCAGGCTAGGGTCTTGGACTGAATAAAGAGAAGAGAGTGAGTCCGGCACTGGCATTTATCACTCTGCTCCCTGACTGTGGATACAATGTGACCAGCTGATTGATGTGTTGTGGATACAATGTGACCAGCTGGTTGATGTGTTGTGGATACAGTGTGACCAGCTGAGTGATGTGTTGTGGATACACTGTGACCAGCTGATTGATGTGTTGTGAATACAATGTGACCAGCTGATTCACGGACATCCTTTCCCTGCCAGGCTAGAATGCACTTTCAAATAAAAAAACCCAAGATACAGCTTTCTGTTAGATAGTTTTCTGACAGGAACTCTGACACGGCAAGGAGAAAAGTAACGAATACAGCACCTGCTTCCAGTTTGGCTCATCATGGAGGGCTTTGCAAAGAAGTGACATCTCACATGAGACTAGAAGGCTGAGAAAGGGGTCAGTATGAAACAGGGGAATGGGATGGATGGAGAAAAGACCCAAAGAGGAAGAAGCAGCTTGTGCAAAGGTCCTGGGTAGAGCACATGGTCCCTGTAAATTAGGAAAACAGACAGAATAGCGGGGGTGATGAGTGTACATGGAGAGAAAGAGAATGTAGGAGAAGGAAGAGTGTCCCCAGTTATGTCATAAGTCATGTTAAGGAATCCCAGTTTTAATGGGGTAGAGAGGTACCATTCAGTGATTGTGTGTGTGTGTGTGTGAGTGTGTATGTGACCATTCAATGATTGTGTGTTTATGTGACCACTCAATGATTATGTGTATATGTGTGACCATTCAGTGATTGTGTGTGATCATTCAACAATTGTGTGTGTGTGTATGTGTGTAAGTGTGTGTGACAGAGAGTGTGTGTGCACATGCACACGTGTGAGAGCCTCACTACATTGTTGAAGAAGGCTCAAGCCTACAGTGTGACTAAGGTGGGCTTGAGCTCATCCAGTCATAGCTTCTTAGTGGTGGGGTTTTGGTATTTGCCATCATGTTTGACTCACTGAATGATTCTTAAGCAGAATGCTTAATGATTCTCCTTGTACTTCAGAAAAATCATTTGATTCGAGTTTCCAGAGTGCAGTAAGTGGATTGAAGAAAACTAACGGGAAGATCTTTTTCCCCCAAGTAACTGAGGCATGGCAGAGATGTAACTAGGATGCTTTTGGCAGAAGAGTGGAGACAAATAGGTAAGTTTGGTGCTTTTTATTCATTCTTTCATTATTCATTCATTCATTCATTCATTCATTCATTCATTCATTCATAGCTAATTCAATTCCTGTAAGGGCCAGGAATACATGGCCTGAGAGTAAGTTAAAGGAGGAGGTGTCAGACACGTCTCATAATCTGGACTGAAATAGAAGGGCACGGAGAAGGAAGGAACCAGCAACATGGAGAAGGTCAAGCAGGGGTGAGGCATGAGTAAGGACGATACACAATGATGTCTGTGCATAAAAATCTCACACTGAGAACCATCATTTTCCAAACTATAAAGCAATTAAAAAAAGAGAAGTAGAGTTCAGAGGGTAAGAGAGGGTTTAGGGGCGGCTATTGTTGCAGTTGTGGACACGATATGCTTTTGTTTTGTATCCTGGTGTCCTTGGGTTCCAGAGTCTGTGAAAAACAAATGAGGCCACATTAACAATAACAACCAAGCCCAGTGGTATTTTAGTCTCTCTCATCTTTGTCCTCCCTCTCGTTGAATCTGACTGTGCCCAAGAATGGGCTTCACGTGTATTTGGAACAAATCTGTTTGCTGCCTTCTGTCAGGCTGCCTGACCACAGTGCCAAGAACTTTTTATGATGGCGGACCATCTGTACCAATGTGGCACCTCACCGCTGTCATCAGCTGGAGGCTGCTCCTGGTCTTTGTGTATATGTTTCAGGAATGTGGGGGGAATTCTGCTTTCTCTCACTCTCTCCATTTCACCAATGAAAGAGTTGATGTTCAATTGTGTAGATAACACATAGCTTGCATGAGGTGTGGCCAAAAACAAAACCAAACCCCTTCAAAGGACGGAGATGTCCATTTCTTATAGCCACAGTAGTGAAAGGATCCCATGAGAGGCGAGGACTGGTCTGCTTCATTTTGATCACTCAGTTGGTTTCAGGAAACAACAGTGGGTAGAAAGCCACTGGCATATGAGCCTTGTTTCATCAGTGGCAGGAAATTGAATGCAACAATTTACTGATGACAGAGGCTGTTTTCAGTCTCCCAGCACTTTCAGATGGACATGGGCCACCTCTGAATTAGAGGCACTGGAGAGAAGGGACAAGAGGGAATACTAGGACTGAGAAGTAAAAACCTTGCCTGGGATAGCCAAGAAAAGTTTAAAGAGACAAGATGTGAGCAAGATGTAGAGAAAGAGGAAAGGGAATACTTTTCAAATCCCAAACAAGCCACCATTCTTGTGCTTTCCACAAGGCTCTACACACTGGGCATCTATGAAGCTGAACAAGTTTTAAAACTGCAGTATGAATAGGTAACATGTGTGGTTGTGTTGTTCTAAAACGATTGACTGTGAGAGACTAAAATTCTACACTCCTAACTAAATTAGTAAAGAGACACTTCAAAAGAAGTGTCTAAAATTTGTAGGTGGGCCTGGATGATATTTTAGGTAGTATTAAGTTACTACTGGTAAGTATATACTCCTGTCCACACTCTTAGGGTCTTGTTTGCACTTCCAAAGCCAAAAGAGTCCAAAGTTCACAGGGAGGAAGTGAGAGCTTGTTGGGTAAAGTCATTGTGGTGGTTAGAGTCCCAATGAACAAAACCTGGGATACCCCCAGTTCACGTCCCATGCAGAAAATCAGAGTGGAAAGAAGAGGCGAGGGGGACGAGAGAGCAGTTCCTTTCTATTCCTCCAAAAATTTCCTGTACTTTGGATGTTTATGAGGAGACCTTCTAATACCATTTGAGGTCACCTACTTTGGGAGACTCGAGTCTGATTTTCAGATGACACAGCAGTGCAAGCCCAGAATGACTGTAAACACAAATCCTACCCTTGCCATCCCGATAGACTCGATCACAATTTCTTCTCCATCCTGATAAACCCTTGCTGGTTTCAGGGGTTTGTGGAATAATGCAAACAGAACCAGATTCCCTGTGTTAAACACCATTAAAAAAAAATAAAAAAAAGCAGAATTGCCAAGTGAGGCCAACCTGGTGACTGTTTTGCCACTTCTTGTTTATGAAATAGTCTAGCTAACATGGCTAGAAAGGTCTCAGTTGTGGTGGTTTCTACTTCCAAGAACTTGGGAGCTACATTTTCTATATGTACTAAAATCATTGCAGCCATGGACAATCAAGAAAGTTACAGGGAAATTCACATTACCACTATGCCGCTATTTTTAAAAACCTACTCTCACAAGATAAAATCCACCTAAACCAAAGCTGTGCGGTAATTTTTAGCAGCTGAAAATTATTACCTCTTCTAGAATAACATATACTTAGAAATGAATGATTCGAAAAACAATGTGATGTAGATAGCCTGGCTCCCTGACAACAAATCTCACCGTCAATTTATATTACATCATGATAAACATCAACAGTCAGTGCTTAAATAATTTAGTCAATCATGGCTGAATCTAAATATCTTCCTGTTTAACTAAAATCACTCGTAGCACAGATGATAAAAAAAAGAAAATACGGTATCGTTCTTATTAAAAGCTGGATTTTCCCCCCTGCCCCTCTGGTATCATAAGCAATCATCTCAAGAGAGCACGGTGGGAAAACTCGTTATAAAATTTTCGTCCCCAATTCGTAGGCATCATAAGATATGAGATTAGCTCATAATGTTAAAAGAAAAACTACAGATCAACACAGAAACCAAGTATGAAGAGACCACTTCCGATTCTAGCCAGAATTCCTATCTGCTTACCTTATTAGCCGAAACACCAAACAGAATGTCCTTAGGGAAAAAATTAAGTTCATTATTCATGTCAGCTTTGATTTGGTGTGTGCAGCTGAAGGCACCCAGCTTCTCCTATAATTTGCTGAGGCAAAGTGTGCGGAGCCAGGCAGTAAACACAGGACTTGGGGGTGGAGGGAGAGTGAGCTGCGATCTGCTCACAACTCTCCACATGAAACTTTGCAGTTTCATTCACATGAAGCCGAAATCAAACCTTCCTGTGGACAATCATTACTTAGGGGAACTCCCAGTTCAGGTGTATAACTGCATTTGCTCAGTACAGAGCTCAGACAGGGCTTGCTTTCTGTGTCACTGACCTAGCAAACCGACACTGCTCTCTTTCACTGTCTTGGTGAAGTCTTGGGTACTGATTCACCTCGCATATAGGGGTGATTATATTGTGTCCACAAGGGGTACTTGTCCCTGCAGTTTGCAAGCCACAGAATGCCTGGTTGTCTCTGTGGCATTGAAAGCAGAGATGAAGTTCCCGGTAAGTGTGTACATAAGTGGCTACAACAGTCACATGGCAAATGCACACAGAGATCTTGGGGACCCAGAAGTAAAATAACAACAGCTATGCATTTTCTGCCCATTAGTCCCCTTTCTGTTCTTATTTAGAAAAAATGGAAATAATATTGTATGATTCGTGGATTTTCTCTAGAACAGAGATAGATTGAAGTTAAGTTTTCTCAACTAAAATCTCCAGTCATAACAGGAAGAGCACTTCTGCATTGTCAATGGACAAGGGTATTGTGAGTTAGCAAAGCAAGCAGATGTGCTCATCTGTACGCCATAGGCTGTGTGAGCCACAGAATACCCATGAGTGTGGCTCAAGACAAAATCACCAACTAACTTAGAGCGTGAGGTTTGGAATTTTTGCGTGAGGAGAATTTTTTGTGACTTGATTATGTGGTTCTTGAGTGTGAACTTCATGCATAAATGATCATGTCATTCTATAATGTCTAGACCTGCCTTGAACTTCAGAAGCACAGACTCTTACACACCTTTCTTTTTCTTGTCAACAAACAAGGTCAAATCTGAGAGTTTTATCGTGAATGAATGAGTGCTGCTGCCTTTAATGAGAACTATTTATTTACCCTTGAAACACTTAGCAAGTGATTGTGCATGATATCATTGTTGTACTCTTGGATAAAGTCCAGGCAAAACAAAAGTGAATGTCCACACAGAAATTTGTATACAAAGGCTCTTATAGAGGTATATTTACAACAACAGCCAAAAGGAAAAACAACTCTAACATCTACCTAATGAATAGATAACACATATGCAGTATATTCACAAGAAATGAAGTACTGATACATGTTGTAATTGGGTGAGTAATTTGTAATAATCCCAATACAAAAGGTATGTTTAATGATTCCATTTATAATGAAATGTCCAGAGAGTAGACTCCATTGGCCTAGCACACAGATTATTCATGGCTGTGCCAGGCTTGAGGTAGGACATAAAGGGAAGTAAATGTTGCCGGGACTGGAAGGATGAAATTGCCTTGCTCTGAAGAGTGTGTGAAGTCTGCCCGACTTAGGGACTATTGAAAACCACTGCACACTTTGTAGGTGACATCATGCCTTGTGAATGGAGACTCTGTAGGGATGAAAATGGAACCAGTGTCATCTAACCCTTACTATCACATGGATTTTCTATATGTATTTAATCCTGCAACAGGTAGAGGAGGAAGCCATGGAGGGAAAAGCTGCCTCCAGGAAGGAGGCTCTTGAGGGCTAGAAAGATGTGGATAGAGCTGGGGAAACACCTATGTGGTGTTTAACTGTACCCTCCCTCCTTCCCTCTCTCCCTCCTTCCCTCCCTTCTCCCTCCTTCCCTCCAGTCCTCCCTTCCTCTTTTGATATATAGTTTCACTATGTAGCTCAGGCTGGTTTTGAAATCCTTTCTTGTCCCAGTCTTGTTAATCCTAGGATTACAGGCATGTACCCTGTGCCTACCCTACAGCTAACTCTCCTCTTGTCTCCCTTCCTTTTCCCTCCTCCCCTTCCCTTCCCCTCCCCCTTCTCCTCTTTCCCCTCCTCTCCCGTCTTGTCTTCTCCCCTCTCCCTTCTCCTCTCATACTCTCCTCTCTTTGTGATCCTCCTGCCTCAGCCTCCCTAGCACCTGCAGTTCGAAGCACGAAGCACGAAACACGAAGCTTCTCTAGTGACTGATTTTTCAATAAGGCAAATTAAAAGTTAAGAGCCTGAGAGAACAAGAGCAAGATAAAGACGATGATAAAGAGAAGTCAGAAGAAGGGATGAGGGTAAAGAAAAGATGGACGGAGAAGAAAGACAGAAGAAAGACAGAAGAAAGATAGCAGAGATGCTCTCCCTCCCTCACCCTGCCTGCCTCCCTTCTTCCTTCCTTCCTTCCTTCCTTCCTTCCTTCCTTCCTTCCTTCCTTCCTTCCTTCCTGTATCAGGGACTGAATCTAGGGTCCTGAGGACTCTACTAGTGGCTCCAGACTGGATTTTGATAAGACAACATGAAAGTGCAGATGATTCAAGAGGAAAGCAGGACCACACATTTGATCATGATGACACTGGCGGTCTAGCTGAAGACAAAGGCAGAGCAAGACTGTGAAAGCAAGACTGTTCCCTGAGGGTGAGCTGTTTCGACTAAGGATATGTGTCTAAAACCGAGCCAGTGGAGCCAACGGAGCCAGAATCAAGGAGAAGCAGAGGTAAGTACCATCACAGAGGCTCTCAGCCTGTGGGTACTGACCCCTCTGGCAAACCTCTATCTTCAAAACATTTACATTACAATTCATAACAGTAGCAAAATTACAGTTATGGAATAGTAAATTAAATAATTTTATGGTTTGGGGTCATCACAACATGAAGAACTGCATTAAAGGGCCGTGGCATTAGGAAGGTTGAAAACCAGGTCTAGATTCCAGAAGAGCTGAAAGGGAACGACTAAGACCTAGAATGAAGGGAGGCCTTTAGCTTTTTAAAAAAAGGTCTTTTAAGACATAACAACTTGAAATAAGTAGGAAAGGACAAGTGCAAAGCCTTGTTCCAGATGGTTTAACGTGAACAGATGCCCAAGAAGGAGGAGGAGGAGGAAGAGCAGTGGGGAGGAAGGAGGAGGAAGAGGAGGAACAGTGGGGAAGAAGGGGGAGGAGGAAGAGAGAGGAGGAGCAGTGGGGAGGAAGGGGAGGAGGAGGACGAGGAGGAGGAGGAGCAGTGAAGAAGAAGAATGGGAAGGACAAAGTAGCAAGCTGTACAATAATCTTTCTGCTTTTTTCTGTTGAAGAGTACAATCTTCACACTGGTAGAGTAGATGAAGGAGCAAGGTAAAGAGAAATTTGAACGTGAGGAAAGTTTCTTTTGTTAGATAAATCATTAAGCGCACCCTTCCTTTCCACAATGCCCATGAACTTAAGTACTGGATAACTTCACTTAAGTACTTAAAAATCAGACTCTTTCCGTCTCCAGCTCCAGCCTTAGAGTAAACACTGGGGAATTCCAAAGTTTCCTGCTTCAGGGAAGGCAGGTGCCCTCTTTTAAATAAGTTGAGAACACAAGCACCCTGTGGATACTTCCGGGGGGGGGGAACCCCAGATCCCTAAACCATGGATTTGGAATGTCTGGAAACAATCCTAGTCCCTCACAATCACTTCCACCATCTTTGTCCTGGTTACAACGTTCTTTTTGTTGTTGTTTCTGTTTTTATTTATTTATTTATTTTTGAGTCTCACTTAGAAGACTGGGCAGTCACTATGTAGCTCAGGTCCTGAACTCTCTACTCTTTCTCCTTGGGCGTCCAGGCTTTTGACAGAACATTCAGCTTTGGGCTGCCATTTTCTATCCTTTGGATTGGTGCGCTTGTTTCTTTCTCTGTTTTTTCTCTCCCACGCTCATCTCTTCCCATGTCATGCAGAAAGATGTTTTCAGAGTGAATGTATATATCAACCTTCCTCTTTCCCCCACTAAACAAAGAGATGAAGAGTTAAATATGACTTCTGGGGTCTTGAATAAGTCTTGTATATCTTTCCCACCAGCTAGGCAATCTACATATGCTGGATTCTCTTTTTTTTTTTTTTTTTGGTTGTTCTGCTGAGACAGGATTCTCAGGATTTGTCTAATTTATACCAGTTTTTCATTTTAATCTCATCTCAGTCATTACTTTCTAGGCTGTGCCTCGCTGAACCTCTCATCACTAAGCTATCACAGCACTAAGGCAAGTGACAGCCAGGGAGAGGCCTTTAATCAGGGAGCAGAAAGATTAAAAGTCTCACATGTCAACTACTCTCTTGGAATGTTTGAGGAGACTTGCTTGGCATTAATCTTTGTATGAATTCACTAGGGAGAGACATGACTTCCTGTTGGCCATCCATCTAATTAGGAAACTGTATGGGGGAATGTGTTGTCAGGAAGGTAGGCAAGGGGAAACATTCTGGGTTCAGGAACACAGCCTGATCTATGGGATAGACTTTGATGGGGGTGCCAAATATGGCAATTACCTATACCCTAGAGTCCATGAAAGGCTTTATTTCTATCTGTGGGGATAGGATTGTCTTGATTTTAGACAAAACATTACCAGGAAACCAGAGACAAGTCCTCAAAATGGTTAAGCAACAGTCCTTACAGTCTGCGTTCACTTGTGTGGTTGTTTAATTTTTAAGCTCATCACCGTGCATTTGAGAGGGACGCTATGTTTGATTCTGGTCATCACAGTATCTGTTACGTTAACACAGGGCCTAGTAAGAGTAAGCAGTTAGTATTTTTTTTTTTTTTGGTTTTGTCTTGTTTGTTTTTGTTTTATGAATGGGAAAGTGCTGAAATTGGTAGGATGTGGGGAATAGGTAATAAGCATATTGCTACTAGAAACATAATTTAATGCTTGTGACTCCACATGGGACATTGTTACTAGAATCCTGGTTTATAAATCTGGCCCTTTGGTCTCTTTCTCTGTTCAGGTTATCTATAACATCCTAGAAATACGCTACTAGCCAAACAAATACACTTTCCTTAAAAAGTCAGTATGCATGCGGGATGTTGATTTAAAATACTGCAAGGTTTACTGAATTAATAATATTCACAATGAAGACTTTTTCCTTTTAACCTAAATACATTAAGCTTGAAGTGTTTATGCTTAAATTCTAACAAAAAAGGCTTTTGTTGGGACTGTAAAATCAATTGTGTGTGTGTGTGTGTGTGTGTGTGTACACACACTATCTGAGGCCAGAAGTGGGCACCAGGTTCCTTTTGAGCTGGAAATACAGGTTTGTGTAAACTGCCCAAAATAGGTGCTGGGAAGTGAACTCCTCTGCAAAGACATCAGGTACTTTTAACCTCTGACCTTCTTCTCAGCTCTGCAACATGGGTAATCATAGACTAGTAAGGTGGCAGTGGTGGCGGCGGCAACAGGCAACATAACTCCTGAAGAAGCTAGTATGTCTGAGTCTTCAGAAAGCAATGTCTACTATATAACATCTGGGTGGGCTTTGTATCTCCAAGAACGGGCTGTTCAGTAGAAGTTTTCTGGGCACCTAGGCAGAAAAGTATGCTCACTAAGAAGTGAACCAATGTACCTATGCTCAGCTTTCTCTTTTCCTTTGTAAGAGAGACTTGGTTGATAAATAAATGACTGTACCAAGCTTCTGTGCGCTAAACCATCTTCAGAATAAAACACCAGGGTGGATTTTTTTCTAAATGTTAACATAGGACTGGTTTTCATAGAAACGAAGGTTTCCCTCTTTTCTTGGAATCACTCTGAGCAACAAAAGCACTACAGCAAATGAAAGCAATGCTCACAAGCTACATTTTCAGCAAAACCAACAGAGAAATCTATAAACTCCCAAGACAGAGTTAGACTCGAAACTATGGTCTGAAGCTGTAACAACATCACAGGTAAAGAAGAGGCATGGAAGGACCTGACCAGAGTAGAGTTAAATCTTGCCTCCCTAAAGAACAGAGTTTAAGAGAGATTCTCTGAAGAGACTAGGAGTGGTTTAGATACAGGAAGATGAGTGTCCAGAAAAATTCTAAAGTGCTTCTCAGAGTCCTGTAGGCCACGTGTAAGGCCACGCATGAAGAAACTGAGGAGAATCAAGAGAAGGCTTGGTGCTGATCACCAAAAGATGCATCCCATTAAAAAGAAAGATTTGTAAGGGTGTAGCCACAGTAATTGAACCTTGAAGCTAGGAGCTACTGCCCTTCACTTCCTCCACAGTAATCCTTTTTGCAACTCTCTAGGAAAATCCAACTTATTCAAATAGGAGAAATGCAAAGCTAATACAAACAAGAGCAATCACACGGTTTCTGGTGAATAATGAGAACTCACCTGGGAAAACACATCACAGAGAAGATTAAGTGTTTAACCTCAAAGTCCATCATTAGTCAACTGAGTGGCTAACCAAGCGACTATTTCTATAAAGGGAGATCACATGCTAAGAACCCACAGAAGAAGGGAGAGAACAGGGACGCCATGCTGGAGTGAGACAGGAAATCAGCAGAAATGAAGGAAATGAAGGGGCTTGAAAAAAATAAAATGTTCTAAGAAAATAAATGACACAGAGACATAAAAGATAAAGAAGTATCGGAGAGAATAGGGAATATATCGAAATTAAACAAAGAATACCCAACATGAAGATAACCTCAATCCTTAATAAAGAAAGCCAAAACAGAAGAATGGAATGATTATCATAAAACATAATTCAATCAAAGGGGGCTCCAGAGACCCACAGAATTGCAGGACGTGGGCACTGTTCTGGGTTATGCGCCAAGACTTGACAGTAAGACCCCGTTGTTGCAAGCACCACACACTTTGGCCACTGGACTTGGATTGGTCAAGCTGATTCTGACCTAGTAGTTTCTCCCTTGCTGGTTGGTTGGCTTTAATGGCATCAGGCGGTGCTGTGCAGGCTTCTGTGGGAGGAAAGCCATCAGTACGCGTACCCAGCTGTGAATCATGTGAGGCACAGTAATGACTGTCCTGGAAGAGATGTCCCTTGATGCAAAAGTGGTATGACTGTCATAGGGGTAATCAATAGCTTTCTGATTGGATTTTAAAACTACTCTGCAGGAGAAAACCCATGCATAAATGTGGCCAAGATATGTAGCTGGGGAGGACATAGGTCCTAGGGGTAAGCCTATTACTTTAATTTTGCTACATGGACATGGTATTAAAATACTAACGCATATCTCTGTACTCATAGATTAGTGTGGATCTGTCCCCATCTGAGGAGTAACGTTGTGCAGTGGATGGACGTTTCATAGAGACACTCGCGACTAGTCAAAGTACAGACCACCAGTGATGTTCACTCCTCATCCCTAAATGGGACATCTATATTACCTGCAGGGCTCAGGGATCACTGCAGAAGTCGAGGCAGAAAGAATGTAAGAGCCAGGCATTTAAGATGACTGGGCTAAAACAGTGTCTCCTGGACATGACTAGGCTGTTACACTCATAAACTCAGGGCAGTTGTGGCTGTCTGCAAGACACCTGCACAAAATCAAGCCAGCTAGTATTCTAGAATGAACGGGGAAGAGGCTTATGAATAACCATGTGTAGATGGAAAGCTATTGACAACTGATAGGAGAATCAGTCTTCTCTAGAGCCCTTGATAGGTTGACTGTATTCTAGTAGGTGGTCCACAACCATGCATAGCACCAATTGAACTCAGTGGAATAAAAAAAAAAAAAAAAAAAAAAAAAAAAAAAAAAAAAAACCAAAACCAAATTCATTAAGTTGGGAGGGGCCTCAAAAGAGGTGACCTGGAAGGAACGGGAACGATGTGTGGGTGAATATGACCAAACTACATTGTATGCATGTATGAGCTATCAAATTATCAAAGAATAAATACAACTACATAAAAAACACAATTCAGAAAACTTTCCTAGGATAAGAGGCTTAAATGCATTTTGGAAAATATTTTTAGAGTCCATGAAAAAGCATAAAATCAGCTAAAGAGTAGAAAACAAAGCTGGCACCAGACTTAGTCATAGGAATGTTTATCCTCAGCACAGAGCACAATATCTAAGAGATAAGAATGAAAAGCAGGAGTCAAAAATTTTTCTACCTAGCCTGGTTTTCTTTCATGGATCAAAACTCAAGTAAAAAGTGAACACGGATGATAATTATCAAGTGAGACCTCGTAGTGATTACTTTATTTGTCGATACACAATATCTGTATTTGTATTGTGTTGTGGATAGCCTCAGCCTTGTATTTTGATCCTAGTTTCACCCCCTGAGAGGGGCTCCAGAGGATGATTGAATCTGTACACAAGTGACATCTTGTAAACCTTCTGTCCAATTAAAACCTGTAAAATAAAGGCTAGAGCCAGAGACTGGGCAGTAGAAGGGGAGGCAGAGAAAAAGGCTTAGGGGAGGAGAGAGTGAGAGGAATTCGATATAAAAGGCAGAGCAGAAGGAGAAGAGAAGGAAGTCACTGAGAGGTAGAAGCAGAGGCAGAGGAGAAGCAGGAGGAAGCTGAAGCAGAAGGAAGCTGGTGGTAGAAGGAAGCCGATGACGGAGCTGGACAACCATGCGGCCTGGATAAAACCGCAAGTTATAAGGGATCTCATAGCTGGGGATTAGAATAGTATAGTGGTAAATCTGCCCAATCTAGGCGTGCTATTTATACCATAATTATTGAGTTGTGTTGTCCTTTACTGGTCTCATTCAGGTAGGAGATCTTATTTGGGGTTTAAATAACCAATTCTACTACAGTATTGTATTGATACACAATACCTGGAAAACACTTTAAGGATGGGTTTGTTTGAGCTCACAGATGAAGGCAACGCTCCATTATGATGGGAGTGTGTGACAGAGGGAGTTTGGGAGAGCTGGTCATAGCATGTCCACAGTCAGGAAGCAGAGTGGATGAGAGCTGGAATTCTGCTTGCTTCCTTTCATGTTCCCATTTACCCATGGTAGGAACCTGATGGGATGATGACACTTATATTCAGGATGAGTGTGCTGGCTAGTTTTTATGTCAGCTTGACATAAGTTACAGACATCTGAGAAATAGGAACACCATATTGAAAAAAAAATGCCTCATAAGGTCTGGTTATAGGCAGATAAGCCTGTAGGGCATTTTCTTATTTTTTCTCCTCCTCTTCCCCCTCCCCTCCTTCTCCTCCTCCTCCCCCTCCCCTCCTTCTCCTCCTCCTCCCCCTCCCTCCTTCTCCTCCTCCTCCCCCTCCCCTCCTTCTCCTCCTCCTCCCCCTCCTTCTCCTCCTCCTCCCCTCCCCCTCCTTCTCCTCCTCCTCCTCCTCCTCCTCCTCTTTCTCCTCCTTCTTCACCATAAAGATTATTTTATTTTCTTTTTTCTTTTTATTATTATTCTTTAATCTTTTTTTTTTACAGTCCAATTGTTTTTCCCTCCTGGTCTGCCCTCTGATAAAAAATGTGTAGCCCAGGCTGGTCTCGAACTCATGGTCCTCCTGCCTCTGCCTCCTTTAGCAAATCCTACCAGCATGGGTCACCCCAACCAGTGGGCATTTTCTTATTTAGTGATTGTTGAAGGGGGTCCCACCTGCTTGTGAGTGGTGCCACACATGGGCTGGGTTCTGGGTTCTATAAGAAAACAGGCTAAGAAAGCCTCAGAGATGAAGCCAGTAAGCAGCACCCCTCTATGGCCTGTCCTTCAGCTCCCACGTCCAGGTTCCCCCATTGTTTGCCCTCAGTGGACTATGATTCAGAATATATAACAAAAAACCTCTTTCCTCCCCGAAATTGCTTTTGGTCAGTGTTTCATCACAGCAATAGTAACACAAACTAAGGCAGTGGGTCTTTTCCCCTTAGTTAAACTTCTCTGAAAACTTTCTTAAGTGACTACAAATCCAGTCACATTGACAAAGGACATTAGCAACCACAGTTCCACACCTGTCAGCTTGACAACCAAATATATCACCTTTTTAAATCTTAACATTCCATTGTCATCCTGAATGGTTTATGGCTATCTCATAATTCAAAACCAACCAGATAATTTCCAAGAAACATCTAAGCATCAACAGTTCCAAATATTGTTCAAAACTTCAGTAGAGTCTATTCTGAGACTCAGTGAACCCATCAAACTTAAAAAATATCATGTCACTAATTCTAATGTTACAATGACACAAAGTAACTAGTTCCCTTTCAGATGGGAGGCAAGGAAATGGCAAGGAATGGCTGGACTAATGCCAGACTCAATCCCAGAGCACATGGTAGCTCCATGTGGGGATTTCGGAGCTCTAGCAGCCTTGTGTGGCCTCATCTCTTTGTTTCTACTGCCTGTAGCATATAGAGACTCTCTTGAGCTGGTCCACTCCGTGCCTGCAGCTTGTCTCACAGTCCTGGCACCTCAGACATTCTGGGCTTTCCACTGCAATGTAGGCATAACACTCAGTTTTACAAATGGTCTCTATGGTCTTCTTTGCAGGCAACTCAAACATGTACATAGTGTTTGTCCTTAGCAGATTTCTGGAACCTTGGAGGAAACCTCCATGACCCTGTAAGTCTTGAATTTTTAATGCCTATAAAACCAGCACCATGTGGGTGCTGTGGCCAACATGAGATATAGTGGGATTCCCTTTTACCACAGTTCTTTACCAGAGCTGTGGCAGTTTCTGTATACCCGTGTTAAATAGGGGAGGTTTTCTAGGGTTATGCCTAAGCTTTGGTTTTGGTTCTATTCTGAATGTTTATTAAAAATCATTAAGTTCAGAATGCTGAGGTTGTCAGAGTTGCTGTTTGAACCATTACTATTTGTTGACTAGCCATACACCTTGTTTATTCTGGTATATGACACACTGTGATGGCCATCCTTTAACCCAATTCAGGACCAACCAACAATAGCTCTTATGTATGTAAGTGTATATGCTTCTTGTTGATACCCACAGGTTTTCCTCACAGATAAGAGACAAATTATTGATATTGTTCTTGTCTCAAAACTAGGTCTCAAATGGTGTGAGCATCAGAAACTGGTTAGGTTGTTGCTGTTACAATTTGTGCTGGTTGCTACATAGTAGATAAATAGCGTCTGGTAGATAAATGCAATATTATGCATATAGTTTACAGTGATCTGAAGACCTCTGTATTCTCTAAAGCAAGGGCAGTGTCCTTTTCAGAAGTCCATATAGTGCTACATACGTCCAGTCTGGTAGAGATATGCAGGTTTTGATGACTGCCATTAAATGTTGAGCAGGTTCTGTAGTCTCTTCCTATTGATTTATGTATAGGCAAACAAATTAAAATCCACCATGATTAAAACGTCATCCAGTTCAATGCTGACATATCAGACACAATAATGAGATTTATGGCATAACATATTCGTGGGAAGATGTTAATTAGACTTGACATTAAATATTCTCTAATTTTGACAGTGAAAGTATACTTTTGGGTAAACCAATCAGCACTTTTAGGTATGTGAATTAAAATCTATCTATCTCTTGCTTGTTGCTGGAAATGTTTAGTAACGCATAATTATTACTGCATGACCACAAATAAAGGTGATGGCCTTCAGAGGTGAAGGGTGCCACCTGCCCCATCGTGAGAAACATGTATTCACACGTGCACAGTAACACTTAGTAAAGCCCAGAACAACACAGCAGTGCGTTAAGCCACTCAAGTGTTCAATGCAGAGTATAGGAATGTGTCAACACATTGAGGTGAGAAACAAAGGGTTCTAGAAAGCTTAGCTGAACACAGAACAAGCTGACACAGTTGCCAGACTTATTAGCGAATTGATAGAAGTAGGTCAGTTAGAGCCAGAGATGTTTCTCACTGAATACAGTGAAGTTTTGAATGTAGCTGAAATGTTGCCACCATTGCAACATAAGCTCAAGGGATATCGGTTTCCCCATGATGAGACACAGTTTATCGGGGAGATGCTGACAGTGACTCAAAACCTACTCTTAAAACAAGGTTGCAGGAAGTCTATTCGTTGGAATACAACAAGATTTTCAAGGCAAATAGAGTTTTTTTTTTTTAAATTGAATTTCTGAAGGCCTGCCATGCAGAAGGGTATTCAGATACATTTCATAATAGTTTCTTTCAGAGATGGAAAGTTGGGTACAAAACAGAGAAGAATCTTCTAAAGGCATCAGCTCTACAAAGTACGACAGACATTACTATACATGAGTGCAAAACAGAAATGGGAAACATACAGACAACACTCCCAAACAAACCCAGAATGAGAGCAAAGAGAGTCAGGGAAAGCAATCCCACAACATGGAACAAAAAATACTATTCAGAGTACAGAAATGAGGAGATAATTCGGTGGTTTTACGAAATTGCCAGTCAAAATAAGGTTGAATGCAGGCCACTGAGGCAGTGACCCAATTTTTTTGTTAATTAGATGAGAGAATTGTGATTGCTAAAATTAAGATGAACTGGAGGAGCCCTAGTGGGTGAGGCCAGCAAAAATAGCTAATGGGTGTGGTGTCAGTCATTTGAAATGAAAGATGCCTGTGCATGATGGAGTTAAACTGTTTATAATATAAGAAAGGGAACCGATTTCTGTATCAAATTATATGTTACAATGCTGCTCAATAGAGGCCTTTGATATACAGAAAGAGGCGAAGTTTCGCTTTAGAAGTGAGTGCTTAAGGTTAGACAATAGCTGAGACACTTGTGTGGTCTCTGCCTAAAAAAACAGCAAGAAGTATAAAAAGGTCTCTGCATAATAATTGTGCAAAATTAGAATGCTTAAATTATTTTAGGATACTAAGATTCACTCGTGTTTCTTCTGTAAGATTGAAGAATACCTCATATTTGGGAATAACAAAAACAGAACAAACTGTTGTCTTCTACTGAAAATAACAATTAAGGTTATTCATGATGGTAAAAAGCTGTAAAAATTATTTCGAATTTTAAATGACTTATCAGTAAATATTTTTCTCACAGTGTAGTTGCATACTTCAGTAGTTACATAACGTATTCACTACAATGAAAAAAAATTATCTTTAAAAATAAGCTTTTGCTAAGACAGCATGAAATGACTCTCACTCACGTCTAACAGTTATTTCCTGAAAGCCATGTTCACGGACAGGTTCTCCCACATTTTCTCACCAAAGTCTGGTATCTGACTTTGTTGAACTATTTCTTGGGTTTCTCTTTTCCTCTCAGGCCTTACGCTGCTCTAATTTCCTCATGTATCAACTGACTCTTGACCACTATGACCAAGAGCTGAGCTCAACACAAATACCTTCAGGCAGCCGTGTTTATTTTGTTCAGTTTCAGAGGGCCTGTGCTGTCAAGGTGAGGAAGGGATGGAGGAGACTCTTACATCCTCCCAGTAAAGCTTAAATCATGGCAGCAAGAGGGTGCAGCCAAGATGGCTGTTTATTCTTTGGCCAAATCAGAAGCACAGACTGTTATGGTAGCAGGCAGAGTTGGGATATGCCTAAACTACTCCCTGATCTACTTCCTTTTACTCATTTTATCTTAAGTTTCCAGAGCCTTCCAAAATGGCATCGCCATCTGGGGTCTACATAGCTAAAGCATAGCTAAACCACTACATAGTTAAACCGCGACTCTTCTCATCTTCATGCCCTTTGAATTATTTTCCGTATTTTTTTTGTTGTTTTGTTGTTGTTTATGTAGCTTAGGGACCTAGCTATGTGTCTTCTGACTTATTATCGTTACCTGCAAGAGGTCACTCACTTGCAGACTCTCATGTATTTTTCTAACTGTCGCATCCTCCTGAACATCTGGAATCCCAGCCTCACTACCTGTTTGTCTACTTCTTTCTCACCTGCCCCATCCAGTTCTTGATGAACCTGACATCTTCAGAATACTGTGCTTAGTTCAATTCTTTACACTTCTTTCCGTCTTTATGGCTTCCTAAGCTCATCTGAACTAAGATGATTTCTTGCCTGGCATTCAGTGATGTCTTTTGGCACATGTTTTCCTTCCATCGTTGGGAAAAGCCAAGGCTACAGAAGTGTGTAGTAGAAACTGTTCACAACGTGGCAGATCAGGAGGCAGAGAAAAGTGGGGCAGGGAGGAAGCTAGAGGTGGGTATAACCTTCTAAAACCCATTCCCAGTCACCCGATCAGCTTCTGCCAGGTAGGTTCGATCCCAAAAGATTCCACAGCTTCCTAAAATAGCACCACCAGTTAGAGAGCAAGCATGGCAAGCATGAGCCTTTGAGAGACCTTAGAGACTCAAACAAGAATACATACTAAACTGCCAGTATGAAAAATGTTATGCATATATTCTCTGTGACTTGGAAATGGGCTCAGTCCTGATAAACTCATGAGAATACTGTAAGTTGGAATTATAACCTGACCTACTAGACATCCTATCCAGCAGTGAAGTACTGTCCACTGGAGACTGATTGACTAGAGATACAGCTCACTGCTGCTGCCCAGCATCTACAGAGAGGACTGCACACATATCTCTGTAGCCTGAGAAAAGATCCAAATTCAGTCCTTGAATACCAGATGATTATTGCTTTCATAGGATCATATAGCCAGAAAATTGTAAGAGAGACCATTATAATTCAAAGCCTCCTTGTATTTAAATCCATAGACACTGAAAAAGGATTTCAAGTGATATGAAGAATTAGAGTTTCACTATAAAGAAAAAAAAAGAATAATAAAGTTTCAAATAAAAAGAAGCTATAAATATGTAACTTATAGTCAAAGATGGATGGAGACTTAGCCAAGTCAACATTTTCTTACATAACCTCCATGTATTCTGAAAAGCCTGCTGAAGGTTGGTGGCCAGCATTACTGTAGGACAGTTTAGAGAAGGTGAATATTACTCATAGATGGTGCAAAGAGTTCCGAGTTAATTGTAAGAATAAAAGTGGGTGAGGATTATCACATCAAGGTGGAGAGACCAATAAAACTTAGATATATTAAAGATTTACCCATGTGTTCAAGTATATTATATTGTAAGGTAGAGCATATATAGTAGGTGGCAATATTTAACAGAAACTGACAATTAATTGTGAGTCAAAATGAATGTTAGGCAATAATGAATGGTTGCAGTTCATGGGCACGTAGTCTATAAGTGCTTTGGATTGAAATTGTGATTTCTGAATGGAGATGCTGTCAAACTATGTTAGAGCTGTGTTGTTTCAAAATAATCTAACAAACATAACACTGTTGGCCTTTCCGTGCCCCATCTATAGACGAGTATCAAGATTTCAGTGAATATATTATCTCCTGTGTACTAGATGCATGTTTGTTACCCCAAAGTTCAAAAAGAGTGGCTGGGGATCATAGCTCAGCAGAGCATGTGATTAGCATACACAAGGCAGTAGATTTGTCTCTAAGCGCAAGAGAATTGCATGAGGTTAAAAATGTACTATGTCCTCAGGTGGGTATTCTGTGGTAGGCAAAAATAGCAGCTCCCCAAAGTTACCCAGATCTTAATCTAGTATCTGATCTTACATGGCAGAAGGGACTTTGAAGATGTGATAAGGTCATCTTCTGATGGAGCTTACTCTGGATTACAAGAACAGGGCCCATATAATGATGAGGACCTCTGTAGGTGAAAGGAGGCAAGAGAGTCTGAGAAAGCCAGGGACCACAGAAGCAGAGACCAAGGTGGAGTGACAGCTGGTTTTGAGATGGAAGGGTCAGGAGCTAACAGGCAGCCTCTAAATGCTTTAAAAGGCAAGAAAATAATTCCACCCTACAACACCGAGAAGGGGCACGATCCTACATGTTTAAATCTACTTACTTTGTGTGTGTGTGTGTGTGTGTGTGTGCGCACACGCACATACATGTATGCCACTGTGTGCATAAAAATCCATAAATATACATCTTTAATTACAAAATTTAAGGTGTCTATGTCTATGAGTCTATATTACATGTGCGTGAGTGCCTATGGAGGCAAGAAGATGGCATCAGACGATCCTGCAGAGTTGGAATTACAAGCAGGTGTGAGCCACCTGATACAAGCGTTAAAACCAGACGCAGGTCCTCTGGGAGAGTCACATGAACTCTTAACCACCAAGCCATCTCTCCAGTCCTGAACTTGTGCTGTTTTAACATCCCCCACCCCAAGTCTTGTAGTAATTGGCAGCCTAAGAAGACAACACAGAGAAGCAGGATTTCATTTTATCAAACCCCAGACTAAATGAAATGGTGATCTCACAGCAATGTTTTTGAAGCCTGTTCTCTTTTAAAATTTGTCTTATGCCTATATGTATGAATATGTACCACGTACATTCAGTGCCTGTGGGTGTCAGAAGAGCGTGCAGGATGCCTTGGGACTGGAGTTACATACAGTTGTGAGCTGCCATGTGGGTGCTGGACATGACCAGGGTCCTCTGGAAGAACAGTCAGGATCTTAATGGCTGAACCACCTCTCTAGCCCCTGACATCTGTTGTTTTGTTTCTGAGTGTGCTGTTACCTCCATGTTTTCAGTTTGGTAGTAAGACATTATCCAGTCATTGTATAATTTGTTCTTGTTCTAGGCTCTGATCATCCATTTAATGTTTTAAACATTACCAGGTGATTGGTGCTTTCTTAGTTCCCACATTACAGAGGAGAGGACCAGGGATGAGAGAAGCTAAGTAATTCTCTCATATAATTTCTAAATACAGGATTTGAACATAACTTCCTGGTACCAAAACTGTGCTTGCTTTCCCCAGAACTAACATCATAGCCTTTTACTGAGCAGCTTTCAAAGAAGGCTCCATTGAGTTATGCCCTTGAGCAAAAGGACTTTATACAAATAATTAATATATACTAGTGACCTCAAATAGGCAAGTTAATGGGTTAATCTGGGTAGGCCCATCATAATCATAGGTACCCTTAAAATAACTAGTTTATGCTTTGCATATTTTTCCACCATGAAATAAAATAAAAAAAAGAAGTTTCTTTGGCCAAGGGCAAAGAGTTGGTAGCAGAAGTTAGATTTAAATGAAGGTGAAGATCCCATGTGCTGATGTCAGACTGAAGATAAAGAGACCTTTGTTGTATAATTTACCCGAGCTTCTGACTAGGGGAGTCTAGAACTCCTTTCTGATCTCCACAGCTGATTGCTTTCTTTTCAAAACAAGATTTAATTTTAAGCACATGTTTCTGTCTGTCTGTCTGACTGTCTCTCTTATCTCTCTCTGTGTCTCTCTCTCCCTGTGTGTATATGTGTGTTGGTGCATGTGTGAGTTCAAGTGCTCAGAGTCTAGAAGATGGCATCAGATGCCTTAGAGTTAGACTTACAAGCTTTGTGACCATCTGAGTATCAAGGAACCAAAGTCAGATCCTCTGAACAGCAGCTCTTAACTGCTGAGCCATCTTTCCAGCCCCATACAGTTGCTTTCTTACAAGACTCTTGAGCTGGGCTGGCTCCTGAAACAGCTTGCTGTGATGTCGTGTAGTCCATTTCTTCTTATGTTTCTCAGCATTTCTTCACATCTTTCTTGCTGTTTGCCTTTCTACTCAATCCTGCATCTACTCATGTACATATCCACCTATTCACACCTACATAGCATTCACTACATTTTGTGTGTGTGTGTGTGTGTGTGTGGTGTGTGGTGTGTGTGGTACAAGGCTTATTTAGTGAGGGCTGAATGAATAATGGGTAGGGAGTAAGGGCAGCTTCTCTCAATATGATCCTAAGGAAAGGCTGCCAAATTCTCAGAGATGGTTCTCTAGTGGCTTAGTTAATTTCCTTTTGCTATGGTAAAATACGCTTAACAAAAGCAATTTAGAAGGAAAGAATTTAGTTTAGTTTGTAATTCTAAGTTATAGTCCATCGTTGTGAGGAAGTTAAGGGAGCAGGGACTTAAGTCACCCAGTCGTATCCACAGTCATCAGCAGAGAGAAATGAATGTACTTATGTTGTGCCTGTGGTGGGTAGCTTTCTCTGTTCTCATACAGTTCAGGATCCCTGCCTAAGGAATGGTGCCACCCACAGTGGACCAATCTTTCCTTCTTAATTACAGCGGACAAGGTAATTCCCTATACACATGCCCACAAGCCAACCTGCTAGATAATCACTTGCTAAGACTTTCTTCCCAGGTGAGTCTACATATGTCAAGTTAACAATGAAACTAACCTTTACAGAAGAGTTATTTTCCTTTGCCTTTCCCTTCCTGAAACTCAGGTTTCCTAAAACCGTCATTCTTTAAATCTCCAAACACGATGTTAAGACATCTTCCTTGTACTATACTGATGTGCTTAATATGCCACTAGACCCTAAGGTCTTTGAACATATTGTTTTACAGAATTTTACATTTCTATCTCCTCTTAGTATTGACCCTTGAATATGCAGAGATCCTCATGTTTTTGTTATTGACTTAGTAAGTTTCTTTATAATATACCTCTAATTTCCAACAGAGTATCTACTTACTTCAGGAACTATTCACCATCAACAAGTCCTTTAAAAACCATCCACACACATATGATATATACACATAAACATGCATATACGCATCATAAGCATTTTAAAAACCTGCAAATACTCAAATTGTTCTTCAGTCACAACCTAAATTTCTTTTCTCATCAATGCATTCCATGAAGAAGAAGGGAAGTCATTAATACAATGATTTTAAGGAATGCCATTTTTATTAAACTTTTAGGCTTTTTTTTTTTCATTTCGCCCTTGAGGACCAGTTAATGCAAAAAGATTATGCACTGTGATAACTAAGCATTTTTTAACCACTGGTGGAGGCTAGAAAATGTGCTATAATCTTGTTAATCTAATAACACAAACAAGATTGAATTGACATGGTTAATTTCGGCAGTTCTTTCATTCTTCATAAACTCCTGTTATGTAAATAATTAACATTTCCTTCTTATATGTGAAAATATTTTATTATAGAACAATGAGCTGAGAGGAAGCTGCAGATGTGTGATGGACTGCACTCATTTCAAATTAACTTTATCTGAGTTTAAACAAAAAGAGAAAAGTGTTAAACAGGGGATTGACAGAACGCTAAATTATTTGCAAAGTGACTCATATATACAAGGAAAACTCCAAACAAGGTAGGAAGCAGGGCAATAAAAATTATGTTGACTTCAAGGTCATTAGTGAGCATGACTCCTATACCCTGATATATTTCAAAGGCTTTACAACTACACATTATTGCTTATTCTAAGGATTTAGCACAAACCCTACCTCATTTGGGTATTATGTGACTCACTATTATACTTCTCTGGGCAGTTAACTGATATTCTATGAGTAGACCTTTGACAAAAATACAGTTTCCTGCAGACCTGGTGTAGTAATTTAACATATTACAAAGTTGGTACACTCTTTAAATATTTAGCCAACCTTGTAGGCAACATGGAGCTCATGCCAGGCAGAATTCTGACCCATAATACATCAGAAAGATGATCAGCAAGGTTCCACAAAGATGAGGGCAGACAAAGTACAGAGTCATATTGATCTCTAGAAGAATCTGGTTTTGGGATTTCAAGTTTACTTCTGTAATCTCATGCTGCTTATAGAAATGAACATTGCTAAGCACAGCGAACCACCAGGTAAGGCTGATTTGGGACAGGAAACTTCAAGAACTTAGTTAAGACAACCAGCTAAGCAGTTTTACTGCTCAATCATGATGTTTGTTTTTGAAATGAATAGATGAGCAAACAACTGAGTTACAAGAGCTGTGAGCAATGGTACTTTCATGAGTTGAGATGTGGTTTTCCAGCTACATGAAAAATACCGTACTGTTGCAATTAACCCTTATAGATAAGACTTTCTAAGTGAATTTCCCACAGACCTTGCTTTCAAACATGGCCATTTCCAAACCAGACTGAAGTAAATGGTTACAAAATAACTGGTGGCATAGGAAATGAAGAACTTTGGAGATCCAACAGCCTGGGGCATAAATTTCAGTCCTATCACTTTGTAACAATATAATCTTGAACAAATATATTTTTTTCTTCTTAATAAAACAAGGGTAAAATCATTACTCTAAAACTTAGAATTCAAAAAAACAAGCAACAACTGACGTCAAAAAGAAGTTGTCTTAGTCAGGGTTTCTGTAGGACCCCGAAGGGCTGCTGTGCCCTGGCTGAGCCTTTCCGTATGCTGCTGTCTACTAAGTAACATTCTGCGGTTCCTCAAGGATCAAAACATCCTGACTAAGGCATGGTGCCCCAGGAAGAAGTTTACTCTTGACATCCTATGCCCCCATTGGTTCCTGTTTTTTTTCTGAGTTTGTGTTTTTTCCTTCCCTGGCTTGGTATATATATTGGACCTGTTTTATAAATGCATTGGCATTCTCTCACAATGGATGACCCGAGTCTGAGTATTTCTTTAATCCCCCAGACCTACACCCGAGCTTGGTACCGGGGCAGCACCAGAGCTGTCAGTTTTTTTTTCTGCACAAAGCTCACAACCAAGAAACAAGTTGGAGAGGAAAGGGTTTATTCAGCTTACACTTCCACATTTCTGTTCATCACCAAAGGAAGTCAGGACTGGAACTCAAGCAGGTCAGGAAGCAGGAGCTGATGCAGAGGCTATGGAGGGATGTTACTTACTGGCTTGTTTTCTCTGGTTTGCTCAACTTGCTTTCTTATAGAACCCAAGACTACCAGCTTAGGGATGGCACCACCCACAATAGGCTGGGTCCTTCCCCCTTGATCACTAATTGAAAAAAATGCCTTACAACCGGATCTCATGGAGGCATTTCTTCAAGGGAGGCTCCTTTCTCTGTAATAGCTTCAGCTTGTGTCAAGTTGACACACAAAACCAGCCAGTACAGAGGTCTACAGAGCTATCTCATCAAGTCTTAACAATTCTTTCTATCCCTTCTAATTTCCTCTCGCCTTCATAATCTTATTGTTACCATTATTCACCAAGATGGTGAGCTTTTACTGTTAATATGACATAACCTGGAATCATCCGTGAAGAGTTTTCATGAAGGTCTGTCTGTATTGAGTTGGTCTATGGAGGAATGTCTTAATTTAATTGATGTAGGAAAACCCAGTCAATTGATGTGGTTGATGCTGTTCCCTAGGCAGGGACTCCTGAAGGATACAAGAAAGAAGAAACTGATCTGAGCACAAGCCAGCCAGTCAGTGAGCACTGCTTTCTTTCTACTCCGAACTGTGGATGTGATTGGAATAGCTGTTGGAAGTTTCTACCTTGTCTTTCCCACAGTAATGGACCATGATCTGGAATTAAGTGAAACAAATTCCTTTCTCCCACAAATTTCTGCTTTGTCAGGGTATTTGATCACAGCAACAGAAACGAAACTAGTGCAGTCATTACTGCACCGAGGATGGTTCAGCATGGGGTGGACATAAGGGGTTCGTTTTCTTATTCTTTTTTTAATAATTAATTAATTAATTTATGTATTTATTTAATGTATGTGAGTACACTGTAGCTGTCTACAGACACACCAGAAGAGGGCATCAGATCCCATTTACAGATGGTTGAGAGACACCATGTGGTTGCTGGGAGTTGAACTCAGGACTCTGGAAGAGCAGATAGTGCTCTTTACCACTGAGCCGTGTCTCCAGCCTGTAGAACTATCTAATAAGCAAAAGCTAGGAAGCAAGGGGCTTGTGCATTCTGAGAAAAGTCAGTTCCTTTTTTTGGGTCACATCTGAGGAAAACAGAATGAACAGAATGAAAATAATGTAACAATGTATGTGTTAGTATGAGAGGAAAAACAGAAAATAAGATCTAAAACAGTTAAAATGATAGAAATAAGTTCTTATGTAATAAAAATTTCAACAAATATAAATGGCTTAAATTCTCCTGTATAAAGACACATGAAATGGATGAAGAAAAAGGACCTAGTCACATGCTGCTTGCAAAAGGCTGGTTTTACAGAGACACTGAATGGAAGGGAAAATGTTGAGAATCAAGAGAGTAGATCTAACTGTATGTTCCTAGACAAATAGACTAAACTGTAAGAAGGAAAAAAAAAGTTCATTATATTTAGCAAGAGGACATGTACTGGCTGGTTTTGTGTAGTAACTTGCCACAAGTTAGAGTCATCAGAGAGAACAGAGCCTCAGTTAAGAAGACATTTTCTCAATTAGTGATCAATGAAGGAGGGTCTAGCCATTGTAAGTGGTGTCTGTCACCAGGACTGGTGGTCATGGGTTCTATAAGAAAGCAGGTCGAGCAAGCCATGAGGAGCAAGCCAGTAAGCAGCACCCCTCCATGGCCTCTGCATCAGCTCCTGTCTCCAGTTTCCAGTACTATCTGAGTTCCTGTCTTGACTTCCTCCAATGATGGACCATGATTTGGAAATGCAAGGGGAATAAACACTTTCCTCCCTACCTTGCTTTTCGGTCATGGTGTTTCATTGCAGCAATAGAAACCCTAACTAAGACAGGATGTAAGAGAAACTTATAAAAGTATATGCATGCAAAGATGAACTGAAAGTGGAGCTCTGTGATACAGCTTCTGGGAGGGCATTGGCTATGATGGAGTGGAGGAAGCACTTGGTAATGAAGCTCTTTGAGTCATCTATACTACTCACACGTGGTTCTAAAAAATAATACAGAATGAGAAACGGTGGATTAAATGTGTCCTCTGATTCAGAAGATGAAGACAGTTGCAAGGAGAAGGACCAGGGCTACTTGACCACTGTGCTCTGATGTTCACAACAACTCCCTGACCTGTGGATCAGCATCCCTTGTGCTCAAGAGCCAGTAAACTTTCCCCAGAAAAGAATCCAGACTACTGGCACTGTCATGAGGACTATGACTACCTCAGCCACTGCTGATCAGCACTCACAGTCTCTGCTAGTGTGCAGCTTATAGGAAAGACTCTCATGAATTCAGACAGAAAAGTCTCAGTTGTTGAAAGGTAGGCATGGAGATTGGACTGAAAAACAGTGAAGAGACATAACAATGCCAGGCCAAGGGGAGGCAAAACCATCTCACCACAATGAGAAGAAAATATGGTTTAAGAGCATAGAGTAATACCTTCTATTTTATGCTATTGTCTATTTTAATTTGCATACTTTATTCATTTAGGTCTTTCTATATTCTAATTTTTATGGTTATTTAAAACTTTGCACTTTAATTGTTAAGCTATCATATTTTAACTTCCTTATTGTTGAAAGAAACTTTCATTTTCTGTCTTTTTATTTTTCCATACATATAAATATTTATACATCTACTATACCTCTCTATACCTAACTTCAAGACATTTACTTTTCTTATAGAAAGAAGAAAAAGTCATATAGGTCTTGACATTCTGACAGTTGGGACTGATATTTATGTTTAGACAAACAAACTAAACATCTGTAAAGAAACTTCAGAGATAAACTGTACCATACATCAACTGGATTCAAGAGACGTCTACTGAATATTCTACCTGTCAGATAAGGATTAGACATTCTTCTCAGTGGCACAGGGATCTTCTCCAAAGTTAACACATTAGTATATGGTTACAAATACATAAAAAAAAGACAGTAAGTATCTCTCTGTGTGTAAAGGATATGGTGAAAGGACAAAAAGCAGCCTTCTCAAGTACAAAGATATTAAGGTAATCCTTGTATCTTATCACACCACAGTACAATAAAACTGAAAGCCAGCAGCCAAAAACACAGCCAAAAACATCTAAGAAACTACTCAAGTAGTCATGGAGACTGAGCAATATACACTCGAATGAACGGAGGTTGGAAAAATTGGAGGAAAAATGAAAATTTCCCAGGATTAAGCACAAACAATAAGAGTATGTACCAGCATGTAGCCAGGGCTGTCGTAAGAGGGAATCTTATAGCTGTAAGCGCTCACATCAGAGAGTGATGCACTTCACAGTCATTGAGAAGCAAGAAGACACCAAACCTAGTAGACAGTAAGGAACAGCAAAGACAAAAACAGAAAGTAATGGAGCAGAGATAAGAGAATACTACAAAGAGTCAATAAGAAAGAGAGCTGAAAATGAACAAGAAAACCCTTAGTTAAACTAGCACAAAGAAAGAAAAGACATAAATTAATAAAATTAGAGACAAATGGAGTTGTCATACAGACTTCAATGAAATGCAGACCATTAAGGAATATTTGGAAAGCCTATCTATCTATCTATCTATCTATCTATCTATCTATCTAAAGAACTAGAAAACCTATAAAAATAGATAAATTTCTATAAAGATGGATCAAACTCATATGTTCTACTAAAATTAAGTCCAGAGGATATAAACAATTCAAACAAATTTGTCATAGTCAGACTGAAGAGAAGGCAAGGACCACACAGATTAAGGACCACTTAATACAAATAGTTTTCAAATTGTTCCATGAGAAAGGAACAATACCAAGCAGGATGGAACAGTACCAAACTCACTCTATGAAACCAGCATTGTGCTGATACCCAAGCCAGAAAAAGACAGAACAAAAGGGAAACTAAAATTTGCAAAGATACAAGAATTCTCAACAAAATATCTGTGAACTGGATTCAAGAACACGTTAAGAAGATCATATATTACAGTCAAGTTGATTTCATCCCAGAGATGCAAAGCCAGTTAAATATGTATAAATCAATAAATGTAACACATCACATAAATGCACTTAAGGGCAAAAGTCAAATGATTATTTCAGTAAATGTGCAAAAGTTATTTGACAGAATTCAAAATGACCTCCTTCATGATCAATTCCTGAAGAAATGAGGAATAGGTACAACAAAATAAACACATTCAACAAAATAAAAGACTACATTAGGCAAACCTATAGCCAATGTTATTCTAAGTGAAGGGAACTGAGATATTTTCTTTATAGTCTGGAACAAAACAAGGTGTTTATTGTCTCCTTTCTTACTCAGTATAGTACACAATGTCTTAGACCAAGTAATAATGCAAAAGAAGGATATGAAAAGAATTCAAGGAGAAAAGAAATACATCAAATTATCCCTATTTCTAGACAGCATAATTTTATAATTAAAACTTTCCATAGACCCTTCAAAAAAAAACTTCTTCAACTAATAAACATACCCAGGAAAATTGTAGGATATAAAATCAGCATGTAAAACTCAGTTGTTTTTTCATATACCAAGAGCAAAGTTGCCAAAAAGGAAAATATTACATTTTATAATAGCTTCAAAGAAAGCATTTAGGAATAAGTGTAACTGAGGAGGATGAAAGATGTCCACAATGAAAATTTAAAGCAACAAAAATGAAATTGAAGAAGACACCGGACAACTTAATGATCTTCGGTATGGTTGGATTGACAGAATATTGTGAAAATGACTTTACAAAGGCCATCTGCAGGTGCAGTCTCCATCAACATCCCAATGACAGGGTTAACAACTACGAAAGATAGTAAAGTTCATAGGGCAGGGAAGCAGCACTAGGCAGACAGGACATTGTTGGAGGTACTGTAATAACTGACCTAAAGTCTTACTACAGTGTTATAGTGCCGAAGATAGCTCTGCACTGGTACAAAATAGGACAGGGGACCAATTATCCTAGAGAATTATGAAATTAGGTCCATATGTCTCATCCTATCCAAAAAAAAAAAATCAAAAAGGAACAAAAGCAGAGCCTGGTGGCACACAGCACTTAGGCAGAGGCAGGTGTGTCTCTTCGAGTTCAAGGCCAGTCTGATCCTTATAATGAGTTTTGGCCTGTTTCCAAAACCAAACAAAGCAGACCTAAGACTTGAACTAAAAACCTGAAGCTTCTAGAAGAAAATGCTCAACAGTCTAGACAGAGACAGGGACTTTCTATAGAGACTAGAAGAAAATGCTTGACAGTCTAGACAGAGACAGGGACTTTCTATAGAGACTAGAAGACAATGCTTGACAGTATAGACAGAGATAGGGACTTTCTGTAGAGATCTCTAACAGTACAGAGAGTAACCCCAAGAATTAACAAACAGGATTTCATGCAATTAGAAAGCTTTGTGTAGCAAAGGTAACCAGAACATACAGTTTGTAGAATGGGAGAAAATCTTCCCCGGCTCTATATCAGATACGACATTAGTACCTGAGAACTCCAAAAATCAAACAAAACCCCACCAGTCAAAACAAACAAACAACAAACAAACAAAAATGGGCCAATGAACGGAAGAGGTAGTTCTCAAAAGAAGCCATGCAAGCGGCTAATGAACATTTTAAAAATATTTGGGGGCTGGGGTGATGACTTGGTTAGCTGGATGTGTAAGCTTGGATATCCGAGTTCAGATTGCCAGGGCCAATGAAAATACCTGGCAGTGAGTCTGTAATTCCAAAGCCTGAGGCAGTGGTGGTGGAGACAGGCAGATTCTGGAAGCTTGTTGGACCACTTACCCAAATCAAGAGTTGAATGTGCAGTGAGAAGTTGTGATAGTTAACATTGATTGTCAACTTGCTGGGACTGAGAGACATCTGGAGGATGATACTCGGAGTTTGTCTGGGGAGGATTAACTAGATTATCCTAACTAAAGTAAGAAGACCCACCCTGACTGTGGGAGCACCATCCCTTGGGTCGGGGTCCTGGACCAGGTATAAATGAGAGAGCCAACTGAACAGGCTGTTTGCCTCTGTTTCATGACTGTAAACGCAATAGGATCTGGTGTTGCAAGCTCTGGCCACTGAGACTCCCCACCACGTACCTCTGAATCGTGAGCCAGAGCAAACCCTTCCTCCCTCAAGTGGCTTTGTCAGGTGTGTTGTCATAGCAACCAGACAAATAACTAACCCAGAAACTCTGACTCAAAAAATAGGAATGATTTAAAAAGGACATCTGACATTGACCTCTGTCCTCTGTACACATAGACATACATGTGTGTAGCCATAAAACAAGTACAACATTCTCTGTCTGTCTCTCTCAACATCCTTAACTGGCATCAGGGAAATGCAAATTAAAACAATTAACAACTACTTGTACAGCTCATTTTACCCCAATCATAATGACTACATAAAAACAAATGGGGATATGAAGATGTCTGGCAAGAGGAACCTTTTACCCTTTGTTGGGGGGAATATAAACTAGTACAGTGCCATGGAAATAAATGTGGAGATTTCGCAATAAATTAAACAACAGAATGATTGGATGACCTAGCCACACCACTACTGAATATATACCGAAAGCAGCCTATGTTTATTCTATTCATAGCATCCTTGATGCCTATCAGCAAATAAATGAAAAATAAAAATGTAGCACATATATGTGAGGGGATTTTATTCATTCATAAAGCAAAATGAAATTCTGAAATATGCAAGGAAATGGATGGATATGAAAATTATCACATTAAGTGAGGTCGCTTTGAAAGACTATACCATCCTAGGCAGATCCTAACTTCAGATTTTTATGTATGTATATCTGTGTGAATGAGTGTGGGTTCAGGAAAGAGGACTATAAGAAAGGAACAAAGAAATACTTTAAAAAGATCTATGTGAGTCTGCGTGTGCACAGGTGACTGAATGTGTTTGAGTGTGTTTGCACAGGAGTATATGTGTCTATTGAGGCTTGAGGTTGGTATCAAGTGTCTTCTTTGATTGCTCATCACCTTATACACTGAGACAGGGTCTTTCGCAAACCTAGAGTTCACTGCTTTGATTAGTCTGGCTAGTCAGCTTGCTCTGGGGTAGATCCTGCATCTGCCTTTGGTGTGCTGTGATTACAGCTGGGCCATCGTATCCACCTGGATTTTTATGCAGGTTGTGGGAATCTGAGCCCTGCTCTTCACATTCTGGGTACTGCTTTACCCATTTGGCAATTAAATTGTCCCTATTTGAAGCTAACATAGTATTATATAGAAGGTTTTAGAGACTCCACTATAAACTGTTGGATCTAACAAATGAATTCAGTAAGATTTCAGGAAAACAAAAACAAAAACCAACCAAACCAAAGAAAATTAAAATTAGTATCACACATAACCAGTAAATAATTTAAAAAGGAATTCAGGAAAACAGCCCTCTTACAATAGCTGAAGCAATATGTAGGAATAAATTTATGGTAAGAGACAAAATATTCCTTCTCTGAAAATCATAAAACGTTGATGAAAGAAACTGAAAAAGACACAGATAAACAGAAAGATCTGATGCTCAATGGACCACACATACATATTGCTTAACGCTCTTGCAGATTCGACGCAACTCTTATCAAAACAACAGTAATACTTTTCATAGAAATAGGATACAGCAATTCTGAAGTTTGTGTGGGACCAGAAAAATCTGAATGCACAAAGAAATATTGAGAAAACCAAACCAAACCAAACCAAACCAAAATGGAGGCACCAATTTAGCTCTTTTTAAAATGTATGCACACATCGAGGTTCAATAAAGCTCCCAAATAACAAACAAGTCAATGAAGAAATTAAAAAGATAGTTTTTAAACTTTCTATGGCTGGGTGATAATGTGTTCTCAATTCATGTGATACCCAGCAATGGCTGAAAACATGACCTAGAGTGAACAATCAGAAATAAGCCCAAGAACTTGCACACAGCTTGTTTTGACAGATGTTCTAGGAATAGGGACCAGGAAAGATACTTAAAGAAATGGTCCTGAGAAACTGAATGTTCACAGGTAGACCCTTATCTAAAATTAACTCAAAATGGACTAAAGACCCTAAACGTTATTTGGAAAACTATGAAAAGACTTGAATGAAGCAGGGGGAGGAACATTTGTGACATTATCTTGACCTGGGCAACGACCTTTGTGATTTAATCTCAGAAGCACAGATGACAAAGGCAATAAGGAGAAATGTGATGATCGCTGGCTAAACAGTAGCCCCCTGCATAGCAAAGAAAACATTCAAAAATCCCCTAGACCACCTACGAAATGGGAGCAAGGGTCTGCAAACAACCCATCAGACAAGCAGCTGGTTTCCAGAATTTACAAGGAACTGAAACACTCAGGAGGAGACAGACCCAACATTCAAGTTTGGAAGTGAGCAAGAGACAAACATTCTCAAAAGAAGATATGAAAGTAACAAAAAGTATCTAAAACATGTTCAGCCCTGGGAGTTATCAGACTAAGTTGAGGTTGCACTCCACACCTGCTAGGATAGTTATCATCAAAAGAGCAACAAGTAACTATCAGCAAATGTCAGAGAAAGGGAGCACTACTTACTTTGGTGAGGATGTAAATTTGGATCCGTATCATAAAAAAGTATGGGATTTCTTTAAAATATTAAATGTGGGACTGTCATAGTAGTACTTTTGCACATGACCATTAAACTATTCAAACCTTCAAACCTTTTTAACATACAAATCTGTATGTTAAAAAGACATCCTCATTATTAAAAATAATTTATACAACATACATACAGCAATATACAAATCTGTATATTAAAAGGCATTCTGATTATTACAATAATATTCACAACATCCAAGATGTCCATTGACATATAAACCAATAAAGGAAATTGTATGGTTGACATACAATGGCCATAGAAAGAATAAAATTTTGCCATCTGCAACAACAACGACATACACACACACACACACACACACACACACACACACACACACACACCAGTAGGAGGGAAGAAATGGAGAATGACTAAATAGTTTTGTAATCCCTTCTACGTGTGGTAGAACACTCAGAAATTGTTCTGATGGTTGACAAGTCTGTGAACACAGTCAAAGCCATCAGATTATAGATGTTAGGTTGGAGAACTGTGTGACATATGAGTTATATTGTGTTCACATCTCTGTTTCTGGTGTCCATGTGTTCTCTGGTAGGCACCCAAAGTTTGACTGGCAATGAGGCAGATGATCTGCAGACCTTACCCTTACTGAGGAGCCCATTGGCAATTGATAGATGCTGGAGGAAGGTGAGTTATTGTCTTTGGAAATGTGGCCACTTTTAGGATTCTCATGCTCTGGTGGGTGGCTCCATACCCATGCACATAAAGCAGCACCAACTGGATTAAGTCAATAATTATTAAGTTATTAATTATTATAAACATTAAAAAGGAAGGTTTACAATCAAATTCCACAGAATCCGTAGGGGGAGTAAGCAGGACATGGGTCCAGAGCACCTGTTCCTGAGCACACAGATCACCATGGCAATTGGATAATTTTTTTCATGTGACCAAGGAAAGAGTGTTACCACAAGGAGGAACCAAGGAAGACTTTGAAGTTGCTACTGCTCCATTCCTTTCTAAGATGAAGTCTTTCCAGAACTCAGTCTGCAAATGGATGACTTTGGGTAAGACTTGCATCTTAAATTGTTCAATAAATAAAAAGTGAGAAGTGAGAGAGAAGCTGAAGCAACAGAAAGAGGGAAACTTTGCTCCGTTCTCTTCTACTTAGGAACGTGCACTGGAGGCAGAGGCAGAAGTAGAAGGGGGTATGATTGATTAACCCTGAATGTTGGATTGATTGGTCAGGTTTGTTTTTAGTAGAATCAGTGAAGGAATATATTAAGGTCTCATTCAATGAGGCTCAGCCTTCCAAGTCCAATATCTGAAAGCCCAGTGATGGTGATGGTTGCTGGGGCATGGGAGATAAGAGACAAGGCTGGCCAGCCAGTCAAAGTTCTGCCATTGGAGGAGACACAAAATCACAGTTTCAAATTCCCCACTCAGGATTAGCCGCAGGAATTTGTTATTCAGACCTACAAACTGAACCTAATAAGGAACAGTTGGCTTTAGAATTACTTTTTTAAGCATTAAAGGTTATAGGTGACATTTTTTAAATTGATTTAGTTCATGAGATCACCTGGCAAAAAATAAAAAGTTGGGTTTTTTTGTTTGTTTTTTGTGTTTTTGTTTTTCTGTGCAGTGACTACACAAGACAAATATGGAAGATCAACCTCTAGGGCAATTTTCGGCCTATGGATTTGAGTTTTCGTAAGCCTCAGCACATATCCCTCACAGAGAGCTCTCGCTTCTGCTGGATTTGTTTCACCCCCTTTGTGAATGCCTCAGAGAGAAGGCAGTATGAAGGGAAAATCAGCTATTTATAGGCTTTTTTTTTTTTTTTTTTGACTAAAAGTGTCTGCTCAGCGTGCTATGGAATATTTCCAAGAGGTGGGAGAACAGGAAACTATCTAAAATCAACTGGAAGGCTGGAGGAGTGTTATGGGGGAACAATTCTGCAGGGGAGTCCTTCGCAGAAAGCTCAAGTTTCATTTGCAAACAATGACAGTTACTTTTTTCTGACACTCAGAGAAGCCAACTAAACTTCTGCTACTTAATGAGAGAAGAAGAGAAGGAAAACGAAAAGCCCATAAATTCTTCAAGTATTGTAAGTCGTTGGAACCGTTAAGGGAATTTTAAAGGGGAATACTTCTCTCTACACCTAATCCTTGTCTGACAGGACAGTTGCCAGCCAGGTGATGTCCACAGAACAGGCAGCAAGCAGGTGGATTTCTAAGAATAGAATGCAAGTCCCCTCGACTTAACAGGGTCCTGCTGAGATGAGAGAACATCTCACCCCCCCACCTTCACAACAAACAAAGATGGCTGAGATAATTTGTTTGAGCTTTTACAGACAGGAAAACAATTCTATGAAATTTTGAGAGCATCCCATGGATTTTACTGTCACTGTTTGGGTGGTCAAGGGAAGCAATCGAGGTGGAAAGACTTAGGATTGACTGCCAAGAGACAGCTGGCTGCCGAGGAAAGCCTGGGCTGGCGGTGGTTCTGTGGGGAGGAGGTCCTGAGAGGGACATTTTGTTCTTTGGAATTTTACAGACTTGAAAGAAAGATGCACCTGGCTTCAGAGAATGGGAAGGTTGGCTGAGGACCTTGAGCAGGAGCAATGGAGGACAATTCCTAGAACCTGTTACTACTACCCTTCAACTGTTGTGAAGCTCCTACCTGTCTAGTTGCCCCAGAGGCGACATTCCTCAGAGAACTGGTTGAACTCATAAAGGGTGCGATGGATGGGTGGCTCAGCTTCCTTGAAGATGTATGCCACAGTTGTTGCTGTTCATTAAACTCATCCTGCTGATTTACAAGGCTGCCTGGGATAATGTAGTGGGGGTTTGGCAGACTAAGGCTATGAAGGTAAAAGCAAGGCTCACATGAACAAACAGTTAAGCAGCTAGAATTGTTTTCTATCAGCAAACACCCTGCTGCATGGAACTCTACTCCACTGAGGTGAAGATATCTGGACTGGCTCTTTGCAACCCTCTCTCTTATATAGTCACAAACTTTATGCGTTTAGTTGGTAGCTGATAAAGGAACTGTCCATGTTGTGATTAAGATCTACCATTATTGGACATAGGATAGGGAGACACAGGGGTGGGGGTAGGCAGGAGGTTTTCTTGTCCGTGGTTTCAGACATGCCTCTTCTAACCTTGTTTCGAC
Source organism: Mastomys natalensis (assembly GCA_021653895.1). Lineage (NCBI taxonomy): Eukaryota > Metazoa > Chordata > Mammalia > Rodentia > Muridae > Mastomys > Mastomys natalensis. The sequence continues at coordinate 2,925,262 of JAJTUV010000024.1, read as the reverse complement.
GGAGCAAACTAGAAGGGAAAGAAGAGGTGTCACAGTACACACACAAAAAAGAGAATATACAAAGCATGCCAGTAGCTAGGCGTGTATACTTTGAAAACCTTCCACACAATAGTTTTAACTGATTTCCTAAATTTAGAGCTCAACTTTCTTCCCTAGCACCTACAATAAAGGCAGTCATATCTTCATGCCCATTATACAGATTAAGAAATGAAAGCATCTGGTAGAGGGAGATCAGTGATGTAGAAAAGCAGCTTCAAAGCTTGTCTGAGCATGTGAAGTCCATGTTTCGATCAGTTAGACTTTACTGCCCCCTACAGGAAAGTACATGAGACGATAAGCCTACAGCTCCTTAGAAGTGAGCTAACTTGTGGTTCTTGATAGATTCTATTGAGTCACTCTGGATGTATGTCATTAGAATCTCTTGGGTTGGTGCCAGAAATCCTCAGTTTTCAGACTCCTTTAAAAAGTCACTCTTGTGTACAAGCGAATGGGAGCTATCTCTCAACTGCAGTACTGGAGGGACACTCAGTGATCTAGGACATTAAAGTGCTTCTATACAGGCTTACATGGGATATGATTGTAGTTACTTGTACCCACGTAGACCCCATGTGTCCTGCATTAGGTAGTGTTTTTCAGTGCGCACTTCTTAGGTTCTGTGCGGATGTTCTCATTGTCCTAATGTATATTACCCTATATGTTGTTATATGTGTGTATAATTTACATATGGCATATATATGTGTCACATTGCATATCCCTTTGAAACTATAGATAATTATGTCAGTTGTTGTCCTGGTGAAGTGAGGTGAAAGATTTTGACTGTCAAGATGTGGAGGGCGCTTCAGGAGAAGCATGTAGTCTTCAGATTCCAGACGCTGAGCTCCAAAAGCTCCAAGTGTTGGATCTAAAGATCACATATCCAAAAGTGGATCTGCTCTGCTCTGTTTGTCTTCTTCTGGACAATAATCCACTCCTAGTGAAGCCGTCAGAATGCAGAAAGGATCAGTCTGTAACAGAAGGAACACATCCACTTTTTCTTTTTTTTCTGGGCTGGCAAAGAAGAGTTAAAAATCTTATTGTGGGGCTGAGGTGATGGCTCAGCAGATAGAGGCACTTGCTGTGCAAGCAGAGAATCTGAGTTCCATCTCTGGAGCCCAAAGAGGAAAGAGAGAACACACTCCTGAAAGTTGGCCTTTGATGTCCACATCCATGTGAGACACGTGAGCATGCGTCTACACACAGCACTACACACACACACACACACACACACACACACACACACACACATTACCCCCCCCACACACAAATAGTAAATAAAATGAAAATACAATATGCCCTGGGATACTACAGAGTTACAAATTGCACATAATTACTTAGCTTACAAGTACGTTTGTCTCCTATGAGCCTTTTAAAGTACAAACGTTTCGAATGTTACCCTCAGATCACCCTCTCATTGCCTCTTTGACCTTATTGCCTCTGAAGAAGGGAGTACACATGAATAAGCAGAGGTTTGAAAAGAGCCTTCAGGCTTTAGCAGAATGTGAGACACAGTGGGGAACAGAGAGCCCAGGCTGACAGGCAGAGAGTCCACTTGTGTCATGTCTTCTGAGATGACGATTCTTGTCAAGCTATTTCTTTCTGTCATTTGAAGAAAGAGTAAGTAGAACTAAATACTTTCAGAAGTTCCTTTTATAGGATGGTCGCTACAGAAAGTAACAGGAAGCTACAGTGTCCAGCCTGTCCGAAGGAGATTGTGAATGAGGAGGCTTACAAGGAGGGTTTCTATTATTCAGAAAATGACAATTTAGAAGAAAATAAAAATAAGATTTTAAGCCCCGAGACAAGTTAGATCAGGGGATTGGACAATCCCGAAGGTTTATAATAAATTGTGGGGTTTTCAAAGGCTGCAGGAGGCAGGAGAAGTTTTCTTTCATGGTTGTTGAATAGGTCTTTGAAGGACTAACACTGGCTTGGTTGTTACACCAAGAAGTCAGACCATGCCTAGATTAATGATCTGGAATAAGACAGAAAAGGTAAGGTAATGACTTTTTAAACTAGGATCAATGAAAAGAAGGGGGAGGTTCCTTACCTCATAGCTATTCTTCTGTGGCTTTTGTGAAGCGGTCCATTTAAAAAAAAATCTGATTTCACAAATCAGAGATCAAAGACACCAAAAGCATGCATGTATTATGCAGGAGTGTGGACAGCCAGGTGCCTATGCAGAGGTGAGGTAGATCCACAGACGTGTGCAGAATAAGCCTTTACCATGCTTCATAGGTATGTTTTCCATTTCATAAGCGTGGGTTCAGCTTTCCAATTCACTGAGAAGAATGATTATAAACTCTGACGGATCTGGAACAGTAGTCTAGTATACATAAAATAAACATGGTGTATCTAGAAAACTCAGTAAAGAAGTCTCCTTGGCTCAGACACAAAGTATGGCATAGCATTAAATTTTAAGAAATGAAGAAAAGCATCTTTAAAGGTAAACTCTGTATTTTTTTTTTTTTTTTTACATTTGTAGGATCAGAGCATCCAAAAAAGTTCTTCTCTGTTCATGAAAGTGATCCCCCAAAGAATTAAAAATACTGGAAATAAGAAACTGGCCCAAAGAAACATAAGGACTATATGCTGTCTTCCTATACACTGTTCTCCACTTACCTCTTTCGATTGTGTAGTATTAATCAATACTCCTCCTTTAGTTACGACAGAGAAGGCTCGGTGTAGGAATCATCTAACATGGAAATCACTCTAACTGGGAATGTTTATTGACAGAAACCAAGCACCTTCCCACTGTGGTCTAGTTTAAGAACTAGATGAACACTTGTGTGTGTGTGTGTGTGTGTGTATGTGTGTGTGTGTAGAAAGAAAAATGCCCTCTGCGTTATGAGGCTACTCATGTGGCATGTCAGGGTCTGTTGGTGGGGGTGGGGGTCCTGAGAACTAGGTCAGTGGGTCCTACAAGCAGAGCTATAACTGCATCTGGCTTCTCCCTCTAGACAGAAGTATGGGTTTAACTATTCAGACAAATACATTCGCTCTATGGCAATGTTGTATAACTCAATGCAAATCATTAACATTAATTTAGTTATGCTTGAAAAGGACAGATGTTTTTCACTCTCCACCAAACTTAAAACATATGGAATTTGAGATTTCTGTATCTTAGACTCATATCACATGGCAACTCCACATGAGTTAATCCTGCCTGTGCTCTATGGCCATGGACCTAGCAACATTTATTCTTCCGAAATGAGGAAAATAAATGATAATGAGAACTTAATGAATTGAAAGTTTGATTTCACTGAATTCTAAGTCACAATGATCTACTAAAAGACACTGAGTTCCAAAATGGAGAAAAATAAAACCTAATGCCAACTCAAAGTCAGTGTGTTAGTGATACATGAGCACTTACACACATAAGCACACACATCACAACATAAGCAAATAACATCACACATATGTACACACACTTACACACATGCACACACTCACACATCATGCACACACATCACAAACCCACTCACTCATACTCATACACATGCACACATACACATTCACACATATGTACACACACTCACACACACACTCACATGTACACACACTCTCACACACGCATGTACACACATGCACAAACCCACTCACTCATACTCACACACATGCAAAACATACACATTCACACATATGTATACACACTCACACATACACACACACACACACCTGGAACGAGAGACTGACATATTCTGCCACCCTGACATATTCACATGTCACCCTGTCAAGTCCCATATGCCTGGAGTTGTTATCTTTAACTGTCATCAACTAAGCGGATCTCCAGGGAGAGCAGAAAAGGAGAAACCAAGTTTATGGCTGCTGAGTGATCCAAGACTGAATTTTAGCAAATATTCACAGACAGCTCTGGCTGTTGCTCGCCAGGTGCTTTTACTGCCCACTAACAGTGATATCGGAACATCAAGCTGTTGACCAAGAATAATGAAGTTTCCTTTAAAAGGGCTTTCCTACTAACTCATGGTGTCCCCCTCCCACTGCTGAGCCTTTCTGGATTCAGGATTTCTTAGAGTATTTTGCCAGTTCTTCTTCTCTCCCTGTTAATAGGATGGAGAAAACTCTGAGAAGCACAGAGAATCATCAGAGTACAGGGCAGAGAGCAGCAGAATTTCCAGGGTTCTGTAGTTGGGCATGACCTCCCAAGTTACAGGCTAGCACCTGAACAGAGTAACCTTGCCTTCGTATCTCTGTGGAGAGGCATCTCTTTTCAGATCACTAAAAAACAGGGAGGGGATTGTATAAGCCACAGATAAATATACTCAAGTTCCTTATCAATACAAATGAAAAATGAAGAAAATTATCAACGTGGTTGACAAGGATTTTAGACAAGACAGCTAGCAAATCAACTACTCACATCATAAGCAGAATTGCAGTTTTATAAAATTGATATAAAATAGTTAAAACTGAATCAGTTCAATTTAAATTGTTTTTAGACAAGAGAAAAAAAAAAAAAGAAAAGAAAAAGTCAGCCACAAAAAGAAAACTCCCACTGGGCAAAGATAGAAACAGTCTTGAGACAGATTTGAAAAATAAATGTACCTGCATTTTAAAATAAAATCCTAAACTCACGTTTGCTAGGAATGTTTCTTTAGGGACCATTGTGGGATATCATGCAAACAACAGAGGAGACAAAACCAAAAACCATTCCGAAACAACAACAACAACAACAACAAAATCCCATCATCCAGAAATTTAAATTCTGAAAAGGAACAGTAAGTGCTGAGGATTCTTGGTCAGAGAATTGACCGATCATATTCCAGGCATCAGCCATTTAACATCCTCTAGCCTCTCACCATACACTCCAAGATCACAGGAAGCAGAATTTCAGGAAGCCCCCATGCAGAATGAATTGTAGGCACCTGATATCCCCACCTGTTTCATACCTTCTACACATACATTAGTTTATTAGCTCTTTCGGTCACATTAGGCATTGTTTATAGAAAGGAAAGAAAATAGCAGAACCAAACTATCCTGACGCTCTCTCTGTTTGCAAAAACCGCTTCTAAACCAGCTACTCATATCCATCAGATACAAAGTAACAAAAGAGTTGTTTATACCCAAACCTGGTCAGTCCTTCCATTTCGTGAAACTTGCACGCAAACTGAAGAAACCCACTCAGCCTTAAAAAGGTCGATCATTTTGTTGCCTACAGCTTCATCTCTGAGAGCTCTGGCTTCCTCGGTCCTGTCTGCGCTCTCTCGCTCCCTCTGTGTGTCTCTCTACTTCCACGGGAGAGGGAGAGGTTTCCCTTCCCCTTCCCCTTTCCTGTTTCTGCCGCTGGATGAAGGATGAATGCTAAATACAAGATTCGAAGGGATTTTTTTTCCTTCTTATTAGGTGAACAGTTGGAAATCTAAAATCTTTCTCTTCTGAATGGCTTAATATGCCACTCACTCGGCTCAGAACATTTATATAAAGAGGCAGAAACACAACCAAGAATTCTACTTTAAAAAAAGAAAAAAGAAAGAAAAAGAAAACAACCCTCCCCCGAGCCTATTCTGTTTACTTAACTATTAGCACTTACCCTGAGGTGTGCCATAAATGCTCTATTCCAAATGTACAAAAGCCAACCACATCTCAGCTGAGAATTAAACAGTTTTAATGTCTTCAAATCCATGCTCCTGCTCCAAGCCCTGATACAAGCAGTCACTGGCAGCGGTACAATAGTTCTCAACAGCAGACATCTGATTCTTGACATTTAAAAATAACAATATTGGGGAAATGGGGAGCCTTTTTTTTTTTTTAATTAACTAAAACAGCTTGTGAGTGAGCACATATCGCCCATTGAGTATATTGATTTCAATGTACAGTGATTACAAGCCAGTCCTTGTCAGTCACAGGCTAGACACATACAGACCCCTCAACTCTTACACAGTCATGGCAAGAAGCTGCCTTAGCTTCAGTCTGTGTGAGACTCTCCAAAGACAGAAGATGCATTTTAATATTTACATTTTCTTATTTGGTGAATATGCATTTATTCCGTGATTCACTGAAGAATATTAATTATGGGTTACTAATTTAGTTTGGAATCAAATTAGGGATTTTGCTTTTCTTTCTGCTGGCAGGCTAATTTTACATTTACATTCTTTTATTGGCATGGACATACTGCAGGTCGAATGCACACAAGTTTGATGCAGAGGAAGACAGATAATAAAATAAACCACACATTAATATCTACATCTGAAACATTACAGACCTGGACAGACTTGGGGTCAGCTGCTGGCTGCCCTGCCTACTCTGCATTCTTTGCGTCTCTGTCAGCTTTGTCTATAAAGCTAAAGCGAAAGAGCACTCCTGAGAAGAGGTGACAGTGAGAGGGCAACAGAATGAAAACAACAGGAATCTGTTAGGGAAATAGATAAAAATATCAATGATCTCTGAACATGAATATCAGAATGGAAATCCATGTTCTATGTGAGAAAAAGTTGTGAAAATATTTAAAGCAAATACGATATTTTTCAAAGTTGTTTTGAGTATTAAAGGAGATCTAGATGTTTTCTAAAACACAAAGGGCATGTGATCTAGGCCCTCTCTCTGTATGTGGAGAGGGTAGGGACTGAGCCTGGGGAATGGAAAGAATTCAGACTTTAAAGGGAAAAGAATTAGTTTTGGTTCGCCATCTTCCTGTGTGCCAAGTTATTCAACGTAAGTTTCTAAGTCTATTTTTCCCTCAAGAAATGCTTTTAAAACCTCAAAGAACAAATGAAGTAGCATCTGCTTTCAGCAGGCGTTTATGAATCAAGAGTCACAGGCATTCCAAATCTTAGAGACTGCTCTAATTTGTACACTGAGGTACTCAATTTACAAATTTAAATAAAAAATGTGCAGAGAGATTAGAGCTTTCTAAAACCAAGGGCCTTGTCTTTCAGTAGATGAAGTAGGCTTCAAAAATCTAAAGGATGGTTCCTGCAACATCACCAGTTAGCAGCAGATAGGGACTAAATGCCTGGTGTTCCCTGTGGAACGGAACTTTGTGTGTTAACTAAACCTTGTGACGGTGGTGCGCCAGGTGATCCAGCTTTAAACCAGTCAGCGCCTACAATGATATTACTAGAAAACAAGACGAAACAACTCTTTTTTTTCTTCAAGGAATAACTTACTACATGAAACTGTCCCACAAGAGCTGATGGTAGGCAGATAATCCTATTTTCTGAGAAGAATATCACCAGGATATCAGATTCTTTCTCTCTTTTTCTAGAAGCAAGAGAGTTGTTGGAACCTGGGACTCAGGAGGCATCTCCTATTCTCCCTCTCTTCACTATTATTCAATATTTCCCTTCCTTTCTGTGCAAGAACATTCCAGCCTCAGCACAGTGGGTAGGAAGAGGTGGTGGTTCTCCATGTTGATGGCTTACTGACATAGTCGGGCCCCCTCCCAAGACACAGAACCATCATTAGCCTTTCACGCTGAAGACCTTCTACAGAATAGGAACTCAATAAATGCCAGCATTTATTACATAAGTCGCAACACAGATTTCAGTGCATACTTAAAAGGATAAACACCGTTCAGGATTAATTCTTGCCCAAGCTATGAAACAAAATATTAACTTTTTAACAGTTTCAAGAATGAATAATAAAAAAAATAAAGGTGCCATTGTTCTAGGTAGCAAGAGGGGAATGGGGCAGAGAGAAGCAAGAAATATATTGTCTTCCGTGTGCCTTACTGGGTGTCAGATATGTGAGTGGATGATTTACTCCAGTTTTTCTTATAGCTTTCTTAAATATTTTATTTAAAAAAAAAAAAAACTAGCCTAAGGAAGATAAGTAATTCAAAAGTAGAGGTTTCTAGTCATGACAGTGAGAGCCACTGACATTCCTGTATTAAGTCCCACACTTGATATTAAAGATTTCATTCTGATGTTACTGAAGAATGTTTAAAATGACTCTTCACTTAGCTTCCGCATGAAGTACGGGATAAGCCCAAGTTTCAGCCCTACAACCTCCTGGTCATAGGTCAAAATGCCTCAGTATGTTAAAACTTTGGTTTCTCCTTTTGTAGGTAGTCTTACTAACCCAGCTCTCGGAACAGCTGTGAGGACGGAACACATTCACCACAGCGTCCAGTACGCAGTGACTTTACAGCTCACATCCAATTTCTTTTTCCTTTTTCTGCCTTTGTGTACTTTACTGCTTTTTGAGATTTTGAATTTAAAAGGCAAAAAAACAAAAACAAAAAACAAAAAACAAAAAACCACCCAAAAACCAACAACAACAAAAAAGGAAAATAAATTTCAAGATGGAGAATGTAAACTTTTGTACAAGTACAACTGAGCATCATATTACACACCTTTGTTGGTGTTAGACCCATGGATGGCAACCTTCTTAAGTCTAATTCTCCTTTTGCCTACCCCACCAGAACACACGGGCTTTCACAGTCTTACTAAAAGAGCCTTTTCATAGAAAACAGGCCAGTTTCTAAATATCTCTACCTCCTTTCTCATCCTTTCTTTAAGACAATTATTTTCTTTTTATCAAAGTACTCTCAATATTGGATAAAAACTATGTGCTTAAGTCATTTTTAAATCCTTAACTTGGAGCCTCCAGAATGGTCATTTAGTGAACAGACTTAGCTGCTAGTCCTATTACTGCCACATGCTAACAGGATAGCCCGTTAAACTATTATTTGAGTCCACTTTTTTTCTATACCAAGTGGGTCCAATAAACCTTTTTAGCTTGAAACTATTATCAATAGTTCTTTGCCTGCATGTATGTATGTGCGCCATGTGCGTGCCTGGTGCCTGCAGAGGTCAGAAGAGGGTGTCAGGTCTCCTAGAACTGAAGTTACAAATGGTTGCCACCACTGTGTGGGTGCTGGGAACTGAACCTGGGTCCTCTGAAAGAACATCCAGTGCTCTCAAGCACTGAGAAATCTCTCCAGTTTTTCTTGATGATTTATTTATACACAGAATAATCATGCAATAAACTAGGCAGTCCTACTTGCCACGATAAACACGAACATGCATTGTGACATAGTAGCTTCTTCTAAACTTTGAACTTAGGTCCTGCCTCTGTCCTTGCCCAGCAGTGCCAACCTAGACTATTCTCAGGCCTCAGGATAGGTACTCCAAGAAAACTGTATTGATCAGAAAGGGTTTAAGGAGGGAAACATGACCATCTTCTCACTGGAAGAATTTTTCCTTACATTTCTTCTGAAAGAGATGGTTATGTTATGCTTTTATGGTCTTGTTAAAAACTTTCACTGAAAGATAGGGGCATCAGGAAAGAAAGAGAAACCAAATGCTCTGAAAGGGGGCAGGGCTGGGAACCCACGAGGGTCATTTTGTGGAGCCTTGCATCTTAGGAAAAAAAAAACACTGGAGGCAGGAAAAGAGGGAAGACAGCCCTGCCTGCCTGTGCTGATATTTTTATCCAGGTGAATCTCATTTAAGTAAACTGGAGGCAGAAGGGGAAACGGGAGCAGAAGGGTTGAAAGGGAAGAGCCGCCTGCTTGTGTGTGGGATTTACATGCTGACACTAATTGTATTTTACTGTACTGATGCTTTCACGGCACCCTCCTCTCCTCTGTTGTCCTGGACTTCTACAGCTGTGCTTAGCGGGTCCCCAAACTGCCTCTGTCTCCACCTCTGCAGGGTGTCATCCTGCTATTCTGTGTTTCGGTAGTGGGACAGACTGGAGATAATTACCGCAACAAGGAAGACGCATGTGCCATCTCTAATATCTTAATAGAAATGAATGAAGCTGATAGAATGTGTCTCCTTGAGTTTCCCCTGATAGCTTCAATTAATCACTGTAATGATAAATAGTCTGGCCGAGTTCATATAGACAGTTCAGAATAGAGCCAAGACTAGAACCCAGGAGCAAAGACCACACAACCCAGTCATGAACAATCTTACAGCATCTATCATTTAACATAGATAGTACCTGTAAGTACTGGCAGGATCGCTCTTGTTGACAAGCCTCGGACTTCACCATGGCCTGATCCATGTTCACTGAAGCTTTCTGATAAACCTCTCGGGCTCTGCTCACGGTGAGAGTGGAGGACCAGGCACTCTTCTTCAGAAGTGGGGCATCCAGTGTGACTGGCAGGTTAGCACAGGTGGAGCACTTGATGTCATTGTTACTCCGGGAAGCCTTCACTGCCTGCTCGCTGATGGTGTTGTAGGCTTCCATGAAGTACTGCGAAGCAGAGCGGTCAGGGCACCTGCCCATGGTCATCACACCCGATGGCGTGTGGTAGAGGCACATGTCGCCATCCAGGTTGTCATCCGAGCTCCACCAGCTGGGAGAGGTAGGGGAGGCGTTAGAGGCATTGGATCTAGCCTTGGACTCTGACCGCCTCTCCTTGCTCTTGCTGCGCTTGCCATATCTCACAGTTTGTGACTCGTCAGGGCTAGCCTTGCCCCCGTTGACGCTGCCTTTGGATGGCCCCTCCAGGGAATGAGACTTGGTGAAGAGCTTCTGGACCGAGTGGACCAGGTGCCGGATGCGGCCGGGGCTATCGCTGCGATGCTCCACAGCGGTGCGCTTGTACTGTAGCGTGTGATAGCCATCCCGGCTGAGGGGCAGCTGCCTCTCAAACTGATCCAGCAGGTTGGTGGGGAGGCGATTCGCCTTGGTGGCCAGTGTGCGTGGCACCAGGGCACTCTCGTCCTTCAGCTCCTGCTGCGAGGTGTAGTGCCTGCGCGGGAAGGTGCTGCTGGCTAGCGGGTCGCTGAAGGGCCCCACGCACTCGGCCTGGAAAGAATTCCGCTGGGTGTAGTACGGATGGTCCGCAGGGTGGTGGTCTACCGGGCTCAGCAGGTACGGCTTGTGGTCTGAGTGGTGTGACAAGGAGTCACAGGCTGACTCGCAGGTGATCCCATGGTGGTGGCTGCGGCTACCCGATAACCCTTTCATTGCTGACTGGAAGCAATCACAGGGGTCATGGGAACCCCGTTAAGTTCCAGACCCGTCTTGGGCAAAGACCTGAGGGATGAAGAACACAGACAAGGAGTTAGCATGTTCCTTGGTACATATATACTGTTCTTTTCTGTGGTTACACACCCCTGGTGGGTTTCTGGGGGACTTCAGGCTGTTCCTAGAAGCAGCTTTGATGCGTCACTGGAAAGGTCTCTCTCACCTTTGGAAGGATGTAAGGCACACCCTGGGACAAGGAAACTATGAAATACACTCTTATTGCTGTTTTATTTTCTAAGACAGATTCTTGCTATAGAGTCCAGGCTGGAGCACTCAATCCTGCCTCAGCTTCTGAGGGACAGGATCACACTGAAGTACCACCGCACTGGGATAAAATCACTGGGTGGAAGTCATTTCCGAGTTCTTTGACATGGTAGGTAACAGTTTTCTTTTATGATCCCAGTAGTTGAATGTATCTTTCTTTTGCTTTTCTTCTTTCCTTCTTTACATGATTTAAAAAAGATATTTTGTTATTTTTTATTATATGTAGGTGTGGAGGTATGTTTTGGGGCATGTGTTGATGCCAGCTAAAACTGTAAGTACGGGATCTTCTGGAGCTGGAGTGACAGGTGGTTGTGAGCCACCCAAATTCAATGCTGGGAATCGAACTAAGAATCAATCTTCAGCCTCTGGCCCCAATTTACATGGTAATCAAAAATTTATCGTATCTTAAGGGCTAGGTTTCTGAGGAAAGCATTTCCCATTATGATCTTGTGATTTTATGGATATGATTTCTCATGTCCACTCCCTAGAACCCACAAGATTGTTTGTTTCTGTCTTTCTCAGTTAAGGTTCCTGGCAGCCTGGCTTAATGGCACTCATATCTTTCTATCTATGAACAAGCTATTACTATAGGCACAAAGAAAGCATTCTGTAAGTGGAGATTTAAAAAAAAAAAAAAAAAAAAGCCAAGATGAACAAAAGAAGCCCATGGCAACTTTGTATCCTTTGTCTGTCACAGCTTTCTGTTTGAAATTCTGAAGAAATAATTATAGAACCCAAACAAGCCTGCATATTGATCAGCTGCAGATCAAATAGATAGGAGATGTGGGGGAAACTTGTCCATGATTTCTGTCCTCCAAGAGCCTATTGTCCTGTAAACAAAGAGTAAGTAAGGAAGGCTGGTGAGATGGCTCAGCAGTTAAGAGCACTGGCTGCTCTCCCAGGGGTCCTGAGTTCAATTCCTAGCAACTGCATGGTGGCTCACAACCATCATGGGATCCGGTGCCCTCTTCTGGTGTGTCTGGAGACACTGATAGTGTACTCACATACATACAATTCATAAATCTTAAAAAAAAAAAACCCCAAACCAACAGTAACTAAGAAAGTGCACTGACTGAGTCTCGTGCCATCTTTTCTTCTGGTTGCCATGGTATGGATCTTAAGCAGCCCTTAAAGGTCAGTGTGTTGAGGACTTGGCTGCTAGCCTTCAGTGTCACGGGTAGGATACTAGATGGAGCCTACTGTGAGGAAGTTAGGTCATTGGAGACACTGTGATGTAGGATCACAGTTCTTGCTCGTCCTAATTCATGGCAGCTGTGGGATTAAACAGTCTTCCTCCACCTCCTACATCTGCCATGACGCGATGCTCTACCACATGGCAAAACCCACAAGGGCTAAGTGATCTATCGTGTCATCTCTCTAAGACCATGAGACAAAACAAAGACTGCAGCAAAGAAGAGCTAACATAACACACTGGTTTAAGGTTTTTAGCTAACTGTTCACAAGTGAAGGTAGAACAAGCAGAGGAGAGGCTGCCGGCCCTAAAGATGTGAGTGGAAGTCCCTGCTCATGCTCAGCTTAGTCTGTAGGAGAGGTCACCCCTGCAGATCCTGCAGTGGGATCTCACACTGAGTTCAAATCTGAGCTCAGGTTGTCCCCAACTCTGGAAACAGGCTGCAGTTCCAGCAGGGGACTTTATTTTTCTTTTGACGTTAACATCATGCGCTCTTTAGGAGCTGACTGGGGTCATCCTGACAGCTTGTTTAAATTTTTTTTTTTCTTTCAAAGCTTCCTACAATACAAAAATTGTCATTTTAAGCATTGTTCTGCAAAGCCAATTCAAAAATGTCATTTTAGATTCTCAAAAGGGAAAGATAAATGGCTGGTGAGCACACAGGGTCGGAGAAAATGCACACACTTGGCCTCATGAAGAAAGACACGGACTTTAGAGAGGTCAGAGACTGCCTTTTCCAGGGGACACATGGCATTTGTGAGCTCATGACCATGCTGGCTGTCTTGGTTTGTGCCCTGTGAAGCTCCTCATTTTCTCATTGCTTGCTTTTCTGTCTGTTGGCATTTAGGGTTGAACTCAGCCTTCAATTTTAAGGCTGAATAGTTCAAACCATGGGTGGGAAATTTTAACCACTGGCCGTTTGAAATCAGTTAGTCTACTAAATTATGAAGGTAGATACTCACTTTATCTATTCAATCTCAAGTACAATGTAAAGACTTAATCATTGATAATGCATGAATGCAGAATTTCCCCAGGTGGTCCATATTGTGATTCAAGTAGCATCTGTTTAGTGAAAACATGGCAGTGTGACCATACAGGGACGAACCAGTTTCCAGGCATCTAGGAATTCGTGAGGACAAAGATGGCAGGTGTGTCACTCTCTTGCACCTCTTAGATTTCTACTTCTGCCTTGTCATGGCCCCTGAGTTCTACCTGCCTGAAAGTTATAGTCTAGGAACTTTTCCTGGCCAAATGACCAAAGGATGTCTATACAAAGATGGTTTGTCTGGGGGGGGGGGAGAGAGAGAAAGAGAGAGAGAGAGAGAGAGAGAGAGAGAGAGAGAGGAGAAAACACTAAAGACACAAAAAGGAATTCATGATAGATGTGGACTATCAAAAGCTTATAAATAAAATATTTTCTACTGAAGAAGTGCTAACAGAAAAGGAAGACCTAGACAATCTTTTTATGAACCTATGATAGCAAAAAAGATAAAGAGATTTAGGTATATGTGAAATATAGGTCTTTAGCAAGGCTATGGTGCAAGCTAACTTATGAGAAGGCTTCTCTCTATTAGTCATGTATCATAGAAGGCAGTTTTTGTTTTCCAAATATGGACTTAACAGGAAAGGCTGAGCTGAGGAGGCAGCTGTGTGGTAGAGGGCTTGCCTAGCACGGGAGATACCTTACGTTCAGTCCCTAGCACTTTAGAGAAGTCAAAGCTGGCCTTTTCCAGGGGACACATGGTATTTGTGAGCTCATGTTAACTAACTAACTAACTAACTAACTAACTAACTAAATGTAAACAAATGAACTAAAGACAGGGATAGTCCTGGGGGATTATACCCACATGATACATTCTGGACTCTACTGCATTGGTTTCTCAACATATAAAGTAACCAGGAGATGAGGCTTCAGGCTTGCCTTCTGCAGAAGCCATGTCTTGCGTAAATATTTCGTGCTAAATGAAATGTGAAATTGGTACAAGTTAAAGACACGGAGCGACTCTAAAATGTACAATGTTGTTTCAATCAAGTGTTCGCTAGTCATCTCAACACATAGACAGCATTTTATGGAATGTGATAGTATCTGAGGACAGGCACAGAAAATGAAGACTCTTTATAACCATGAATGATGAATTATCCTAAATGATGTAACTAATGATGATGTGTGCCAATTAAACATATGCAGTGTGGTATTTACTAAACTTTAAGTATGCTGTTTTCATCACAGTGAGATGCACCCAAATCGTCTAAGAGGCTAACCGATTTCATCAGGGCTGAATAGAGGAACTCACTTCCTTCTCACTGCTTGTGAAGGGACGCTGACTTTTTACTCATTTGCCTCTACATTAGTGGTTCTTGGGTTTCATATCAGATATCCTGCATATCAGATATTTGCATCATGGTTCATAACAGTAGCAAAATTACAGTTATGAAGTAGCAGGGAAATAATTTTGTGACGAGGGTCACCACAGCATGAGGAACTGTGTTAAAGGGTCATGGCATTAAGAAGGTTGAGAACCACTGCTCTGTGTCATGGTAGACAAGGTCAAAATAATGGCACTGCGCTCTCATAAATGTTTAAGAGTGCTAAATCTCTTTTTCTGGTCAAGACATTATCAGCTTGTCTCTTTTTGTAGAAGATCTTATGCTGTCTTTTACCCTCATTTTAGAAAAGGAAAACAGATCAATTTGTGGTTAGAAATTACAGCACCATACTTGGTGGCTTCCTGTTGAGTGGAGGCACATGATGTAACATCCTAATATCACTGACCGTGCATAGATAATTGTAGCTGCCACCTACCCTGGAGATCCTGAGTTCTCCTTCTGCATTCTTCATACCTTCCCCTTTTCCAGCACACTGCTCTCTGGGACTCCTGTTTATTGCTCTGCTAAGTGATGTTTCTAAGTGGATCCCATATACACCACTGCCTCCCACCCATGGTGTGGCCCATAGCATCACTACAAAGCATTAACTGATCATTGCTCATGTGCAAAATTTAGGGCTTGCTACTGCAAAAATAACCAAATGTATACAGAGAATCCTTACTGGCTGGAGGGATCATGATCTCTTCAGAAAGAGATGATCTAGCCATGAGAAAAATCTAACTCATGATTCTCCTTATTTAATACATTCCTGGGGAAGGGAGTTGCTAGTGGTTGAATTAGCTTTCAATTGGCTGTAACAATTTCTGAAAATAGAAAGGGAAATTGCCTCCTTTGCCTTCTCTCTGAGCGAGGCTGTGGAGTTCGGTCAATGTGTCTTCGTGAGGGTTTCTATGGCTACAGTGATTACCTCTAATTCTTTCTTGTTCACTACGACTTCAAAATTATTCTTTGTTGTTCTGGAGGTTCAATTTTTGCCATCAGATCTTACATCCTCATGCTCGTCTCGGAGAATTTGTTGCTCTACTGGTGACCATGAGGTGAGCTTACTGTGACAGGCACATTGTTTTTGCTGAGTCTCTGCACCTGGAGCAGAAATCTTACCGCAGAGATTGATAGCTGAAGCAAGAATGATTACGTACTGCAAAAGACAATCTCTAGGTAATGTCTGAGACCCCAAGGAAACAAACAAGCCAGCTACATATTAGAAGAAGCTGACAGAGGAAAATATCCCTGCAAAGCAGGTGATTTCTTATTTCACTTGATTTCCGTGCATGTCTTTATTTAGAGTTGCTTGTCTTGATTTTTCTTTTACACGTGGAGAACAGTCAACCAGAGGCCTTTTGCCCATCTTACTTAGTGTGGGTCGGCAGGTAAGCAGTCACAAACTGTGTCACAAACAACGTGGGGGCCCCTGCCTGAGAGAACAGAGAGCGTCATGCTCTGCTTTAAGAAGGTAGTGGGAAGAGGAAATCTTTATGAATTCTTACAGGGTCAAACTACCTTTTTGGCTTTCCTCCACCTGCCTGTGACTTTTATACCATATTATCACATTCAAGTAAGAAGGAATAAAAGACCCTCATATCAAAAAGAACAATCTAGTCCTCCAATAATGACCACACTTCCCGGTGTCCCTTGATGTGCATAGGTGATTCATTCTGACTAATGGAATCTAATTGGAAATGGCATGTGCCATTTCTGAAAAAGATCTCAAAAGTGAAGGGTGTTCTCTTTCCACCTTGCTCTGAATGGAAGGCAGATCTGAGGACTGGTCAATCGGTGATCTTGTATCAGGGTGTGAATACGACTTACGGAATGAGCATGAATAGAATACAGAATAAAGGTTCTAGCAACCATGAAGTGCCTTATTAGCCTGCCATCTTGTTTTTGTGAGAGGAAACAGACTTCTGTTTGGTTTTTAACCAGTGTTCCACTTCCTTGAGAATTGCTTTCTGAACGAGCTGAAGTCCAGTCACAGACGCCACGGGAGCCATGTCACGATGCAAAAGCATACCTTGTAGTTGTTGGTGCCCTACTTGAAGATTTAACTAAGAGAGCGACATGATCTTATGTCCCAAAGATTTCTGTGCTTGTCCTTAGAGAATAAATTTAAGGTAGAAGGAACCAGAAGGTTCAAAGGAATGATCATTTCATAAGATAAGAATGAAGGGGAGGCAGGGACACCCTAGAGGAGGACCGTGATGCCCTGGCTATCAGGGTAGTTCCCCAATTGCTGTTCTCTCAGCGAAATAAGGATGTTCTTACCACAGTTTGAACATATTTCATACTTTTTCTAGAAACAACAAAATACTCTGATGAGGATCTAGCTTTCCCTGGCACCCTTTTCACCTACTTACAATAAAGCCCAGGTCTATGAGTAGCCTCTGGACCCGTGAGCTAAAGAAGCCTGCTCTCTTTATCAGTACCTAGCCTAATGTTTTTCTTGATAGTAACAAAAATGGTTCTGTATACCTAAAGGCATACAGATATTAGTGAGGCGCCTTTGAGGACACACTGTATGAAATACTCCAGTTATTCAAAGCACAATGCTGCGCCATTTTATACATGCAGAATGTACTTTGGGTTTTCATTAACATTAGTTGCTATCCTCATCACCTGAGGTTTGATTTTTATTTATGAATACCACTTTGAATCCAGGGGCATTTCTCACTCAAAAAGATTTGGTATTGTACAAAGAACAAAACAAACAACTGAAGCCTCTCCAATTTAGTCACAGTAGGCAGCAATTCACGGCTGTTGCCTCACAAAGCTTGTGAAAGAAAGACAGTTTTGGAACAATGTTCAAGAGTCAAATGGTGGGGATGAGCCCTTGAGAAAGGGTGGTGGGCCACTGTTAGTATTACTATGGACTAACCACTGTTTGACCAAAACACCACAGAGCTCAGTAGAAGATTTTTATGTGGAGATGACTGAGGTGGCAAATTGTAATATGGTACATTGTCTTAGTTAGGGTTTTACTGCTCTGAACAGACACCATGACCAAGGTAAGTCTTATAAGGACAACATTTAATTGGGGCTGGCTTACAGGTACAGAGGTTCAGTCCATTATTATTAAGGTGGAAGCAGGGCAGCATCCAGGCAGACGTGGTGCAGGAGGAGCTGAGAGTTCTACATTTTCATCTAAAGGCAGCTAGCAGAATACTGGCTTCCAGGCAGCAAAGATGAGGGTCTTAAAGCCCATACTCACAGTGACACACTTCCTCCAACAAGGCCACACCTACTCCAACAGGGCCACACATCCTAATAGTGCCACTCCCTGGGTCAAGCTTATACAAACCATCACACACGTTTATTTGGGCTAGACAGAGGTGGCTGTCTTTACTCTGAGGGAACCAGCAGTCCCCTTTGGGATTGTTTTCACTGGCTTTCCAGGGCAGGCTCAATTGGCTCAGCTAAGTCCATTGATGGATGCCCTGGGAAAGAGCCAAGAGAATGTGACCACCTTGACCAGCAGTGGTCAATAAATGCTCTTTCCAGAGGTACTATAGAGAAGGGAACACCTTATCTTTTGGGGTACAGCTGCTTTCAGAATATTGACAAGGGAAGAGGAAAAGCCATCCGGATCTGCCCCAAAAGTTGAGCAAAACTTGCAAGCAAGTGCTTAATCAGAAACAAAGAAAGACTGATGGCAGATTAGAACTGCTTAGTGGGAGAAAGAGCAGCTGTGGTGGAAAGTGGGAAAATTGGAAACAAAGACAGCTCAAACAAAGGAACTTGGAAAAAGCCATGGAAAACAGACTGATCAAAACCCAGTGTGCTCTGTGTTTCTCATAACCAGCTAAAGAGTCTGGTGAGCATGCTCTAGACATGCTACTGCACAGTTAGAGCACACACACACACACACACACACACACACACACACCCCTCTGAATAATGCTTCCTTTTATAATCCCCTTTAAAATTCGATTGCTTGTTCTCACCAAATTTGTAATATAATTCTAACTTCCCAAGTTCCGAGGCCTCCACGTGGCTGTACCGAGGTCCCTTTGTGATAGGCGTCCAGTCAGCAGCTGTACTTGGGAACTTTTCTCCCTTCCACAGCATCTGCTGAGGACACCCTGGCTGGGTTTGTTGAGGCAATCACCATGTTTCCTGAGCTGACTGAGCAGAGTTTGAAAACTAAACTGGGAGGAGGGTAATTTGTGCAGAGGCTTATTTGAGCGAGCCAGATGTTCCCTCTAGAGAGTCAAGTGAAAATATCTCCAGTCAGTGGACTTTATGAGCTTAGGCAAGATCAAGGCAAGGAGCATCTATCTACACAGATGCTATAGGAAGGAAGGGCTGTCTACTATTTATACTGTCTACAGTGAGGCCACTGGATCTACAGAAGGAGAAAGTGTGAAAGAGGAATCAATCCAGAATCCATGTAGTCCTGGAAATAAATAAAAGAAAAAAAGTCTCTTAAGTCTTTTCCGTCTAGGCAGTCAGTTCTCTGCCTGGTGTGGCTGAGGTCTTGTAGCAGTTTGTGGCAGAAACACAGTAGCCCAGAAAAGCTTATATACATATATAAATGGAACCCCTCTTCAAAGTTGGGGTAACCACAAGCTGACCAGAAACCACTGTCCGTGGTCTGTGTTCATGAGGGCACATTGTGAGTCCTCAGCATTAGCCACATTGGAATTGGTTGAGGTATCATCCTATGGCCTCACACAGACTACTTATTGAGTGTGTATGATACCTTTTGTACACTCATTCAGATTTTATATCCACTCTTGGAAAGTGCTTGTGGGTGCCTCTTTCCATGACAAGGAAATGGTCAGATGCTTCAAGGAGGTGAGGGGAATAGCCATTCTGTGTCTGACAGACTCACTTTCCTCTGGTGACTTAGGCCTCCCTGTCTTTTCCCATGGTTGTGTTAGTGGGACTCAGGATTTTTGACTCCTCAGTCCCATCCTTTTACTTCCGCCAGGGGGCAGTTTTTAAAGTACCAAACGTTAATCACTGCTTGTCAAACAACTCAACTTCTCACTTGTTTTCATCATAGCACCAACTTCTCTTCTCTTGGATTCCTACACCCAATTTTACATTTGAAACAAACAAACTCATCTCCACTAAACATTCTAGAAACATGTCTGTGGGTGGAGAACGATTTGTTTCTGGGTTAAAGTTCTAGGCTCAGACAGAATTAGCTAACAAGACATCAGTCCAGATGTCCATATGTCCTTTTATTGTTCTGGTATGGAACCACATCCAATCAATGTATATAGGTCAATAATTTGTTAAGAAACTGTGTATGCATCGTGCACTGAGCACTGTAAAAGGAATTGAGGATTCTTAACATTGCATTATCAACGCTCTTCCTCCATTTCATCTCAGATTCCTTTACTGTTGATCTTCCTGTCTCTGCCAGCTGCTCTGATAGTTGCTTCTACTTCCTCTACCCTTTCCTGTCTTACCAGCCCAGGGGACACATCAGGCCAAATGTTCTGTCATCTCCTCTGCTCTACAATATAGTTTATTGATTCTGGACAGTATAAATCAAAGAAAGATGTCACACGTTCTTGTCCCTTTACACAGAGGCTGCCGAACATTCCTGGGATAAGACTAGTGCAAAAATCTCAACTCTGCTCTTAAAGTCCGTTAGGAGTGCCATCCATATTCTTCTACTATGGCCAGTTTGATTCCTTGAAGCCACCATTCCTCAATGGTGAGGACCTGGTTGAAAAAAGAGCTGATAAAAGCCAACAGAGTAAAAAGACATAGGGTCTGTGCCTCCAGTGACTGGATACCATGTAAACACTTTGAGCTATCTATCAGCACGTTCTGAATGCTTCAAGTGTATGGTATCAGTTAATTATTAAATTATCTTATGGTAGATTCTCTAGAACTCTATACCTATCCAAGGTGGGTATATTCTAAGACACCATAGATGTCTGGACGTCTGATAGTACTGAACTCCGTGTAAGCTGTGGTTTCTTCTCTACACACTTGTGTTTTTTACTTACAAATTGTGAACAATGCAAAACCAACAGTCATAAAATATGATAGTCATTAGTAACCTCAGCATGTGAGTTTTCCCCCTTTCCTTATTATGCCAATAAGTTTCAACTTTTCACATAAAGGGAGCAACACTTAATGCCTTCTATTTGGCATACCCAGTGTTTTTCTTCTTGCCCTTTAGGGAATTATTAAAACCTATAAAATAAGAATTACCATTACTGGAACCACTCAGGACCCAAGCAGATATCTGAGACAGTGACCGAGAGAGTAACGATCCGGTGGTTTATGTAGTGTGAGTACACCGTCTGAAAGGACCACTCACACATGAGCGATGAAGTAGGCAAGGAATCGCAGAACATCACTCAGGGAAGACAACATCACTCAGGAAATCTTCACTCAGCATGTCAGGGAGTTGACTGTGGAGTAACTGAAGTTTAGAAAAATAAAACTATGCATGTGGTGGTTCGAATGAAAATGGCCCCATAGGCACTATTAGAAAATATGGCTTTGTTGAAGGAAGTGTGTCACTGGGGGGTGGAGTTTGGAGTTTCAGAAGCTCAAGTCAGGCCCAGTGGTTCACTGTCTCTTCCTGCTGCCTGTGGATCCAGATACAGAACTCTCAGCTCCTTCTCCAGCACCATGTCTGCCTGAATGCTGCCGTGGTCCCACCATGTTGATAATGGACTAAACCTGTGAACCTGTAAGCCAGCCCTAATTAAATGTTTTCCTTTATAAGAATTGCTGTGGGCATGGTGTCTTTTCACAGCAAAAAAATACCTTAACTTAGACAGTGTGTAAAGGGTGATTATACTCTTTGGATAAAGAATTAGACTTTCAAAAAATTAAATGACTTATCCAAGACCATGAATTAGTAAATTTTAAATGTATAATGCTTTCAACTAATATGCTGTGAAAACTATTGTTAGCAGTTTTAAACATGTACACACACTCACACAGAGACACTCACCCACACACACTCACACAGAGACACTCACCCACACACACACTCACACAGAGACACTCACCCACACACACCACTCAGAGACACTCACCCACACACACACACTCAAGAGACACTCACCCACACACACTCACACAGAGACACTCACCCAACACACACACTCACACAGAGACACTCACCCACACACACACACTCACACAGAAACATTCACACACACACACTCACACACACATACACACACAGAGATACACACTCACACACTAGACACACAGACACATAGAGATACTCACACAAAACACGCAGACACATACACCCTCATACAGAGACATACACACAAAAATACACACTATACACACAGACACACATTCACACAGGCACATACACAAGCACATTCACATAGATACACACGTACACATACATACACACACACAGATATGCCTACAGAGACACACAGACACACAAAGGCACACACACAGACACACATTTACTCACACACACAGTATTTGGTAATTCTAATAGCAGGCTTGTCATGTTATTCAGTATTTGATTATACCATTCTTAAACTTTTAATTGTACCCCTACATCCATAGAATATAATTATCAGTCTCTCAATCTGGCCCATGGTAGGCAGTTCCATGTCTGCCATGTGCCTTGCAGACGGACTTGTCTCCTATCCCTTCAGCCCTTCTTAGGCTCTGGCAAGGCTACACTTTTCGCCCCATCCTCAGATGCTCTGTGCTCAGTGCTACCTGCCTCTGCACTTGCTTCCACTCAAGGAAGTTCTCCTTCCTTCTTCCAAGTAGGTTCAAACATAGCCTCCCCTGGAACATTACGTGGCTGAAGGAAACATGGAATTGATAAGCCTTATCTAATTTATCATTTAGTTGAAAAAACAAAAACAAACCAACAACCAAATCACACAGACATGACAGTCACAGGAAAGTCAGAATCTCAGTGAGCACTGAGTGGTGCAGTCGGTCCGTACTACACACGTAACGTGGCAAGTGAAAAGCTTTCGGTAAGAGCAGCCTGGACGATGCGAAAGCTAAGGAGTTTGAGACATCTCAGTCTAGACGACGTAGACAGTAGACGTGTGAATGCGTCTCTGTTTTTTCAAATCTCATTGCTTCATCTTTCTCTGATTTTGTTGTTTCTGTTTTAGAGACAAGTTCTCATTATGTAGCCATAACCCTGACTGGTTGGAACCTGCTGTATGGACCAGATTGGCTTCAAATTTGGGGTGTTCCTACTGCAGGGATTATGGATATGCACCACCATGCTTAGTTCCTCTGAAGTTCTGAGTACTTCCATTTCTGCCTTTAATAAGGCCTTTGATATTACTATCAATGCATTGCATTGGCCAGAGCCCCTGAGACCTACAAACCTGACATCATTTAGTCCTTCTGCTGAGATCCTGGCATGGAACTGCTCTGAGACCTTCCCTAAATAGCTCCACTTTTCCCCCCATGTAGAGACATCAAGCACCTCAGCAAAGACTGACTTCGATGAAGTGCATGGGGAAATCCCTCTCAGGTTTTAGTATGAGCCAATCTGTGTTCTCAGAATCTGCCTTTCAGCTTGGATCCAGTGCTCCTGTAGGACAAGGGTGTTTCCAGATCAGAAACTTTCCTTAAGCTCTTCTTGTTACTCTGTTTGATGATACATACAATCTTTCCTTAAGCTCTTCTTGTTACTCTATTTGATGATACATACAATCTTGTAAGCCATGCAACCCTGCATGGAAATGCACTACACTAGAGCAGCAAGTCCACCTCACCTGTCTGTCTTCTGTGTCTTCCCCACTCAGGATACCACTGGTTGAATGTCACAGAGATTCTCAAACAGGGAGTGTGCACCGGAATCAGATAGAAGACTTGTTAAGACCCTGCTGCCTCCTAAATCCACTCTCACAATTTATGAGGTACTTCCCAAGAACTAACAAATTCCATGGCCAGGTTATGCTGGCCCTGTAACCCCACAGTGGGCCTGAGAAATGCAACGATTTGTGTTGGGGAAACATCTGTTGAATGCGGTTTGTAGAACTAACACCCACTCCTGTGTTATCTTACGGACACTCTTTCTCCTTCATCATCAGGCACTGGAAATATCTGCTCTGGATTATTTCCTGCATGGACTCTTCCTTTTGCACAGCATGCAGTTACCAGGTGTAGGAAGGCCTCACCAATGCTCTTTTCAGGGTTCCAAGGGAAGTTCCCAAAATACATGCACTCAGCAAGAGTTAGCCAAACAAACACACAATTAGGAGTCTCTTGAATTCGAGACATTTCTTTTTTCCTTCTAACTTGTGCTAGTTTATACGTAAAATGAGATTCATCATTCTAGAAACGGTGTCTTTTCCGTACAGGTGCCACGCACAGCTGAGGTGTGTGCTGAGTACCAAGAAAGGGCTAATGAAGATGGCCAGAGCCTACTCTGCTGTCTCATCTGTTTCCACACACCGGCTGCAGCTGCCTGAAGGAGGCTCATTCAACCTCTTTTCCTCTCCCAGCAGTTATGCTCTCTGGCTACAATAGCAATAATTGAGGAAACCATTGGGGACATTTTTCTGTATCTCTGAAGGCAACGACCTTTACTTCAAACCCGGCTGCAAGTTCAGTTCTAGAGGATTCGATGCCTCTTCTGATTTCCACAGGCTCCTACACAGATAACGGTTCACATACACGCAACTCTGGCACATGCATATGAAGTAAATATGTATTTTTTTTTAGAGGGCATTTTTCTCTCTCTTGTGAGTGTCAAGGTGATGATCCTTCCAAATAGGAATATATGCTTCATTCCCACCACATAAATGAGCAGCCTGCTATTGCAGCAGCAGACATCTCAGCATGGGTTATCCTAGCCCGCAGGAGTGACTGTGGTCAGGATGAGCATTGAGAATATAAGTCAGCTGAGAGAAGCAGTTCCAAGGGCAATGGGGGTGGGGTGGGGTAGAGTGTGGGCTTTGTTCATTAGAAGAAAGCAGTGCATTTCTGTGTAGACAAAACCTTTGCGGAGTCCATCTGAGCCAAAGTCTAGATGGCTCTTGCCCTATCTATGTCTTACTGCCAATGTGCTAGGCTGAGACCTGGTTGGATTTTTGAAAAATGGCCCCATCACCTATTTTAAACACAGCCAGCTTTCTGCGCCTTTCAGTTGTGACAATTACTTTTGAATTATTTAACATGAGTTTTATCTCAAGGTTTAGTTTTGTTTTGAACTTGAGAATTAGTCTAGGTCACTACAAAACTACACCCTACTGTGATGGTTTGTATATGCTTGGCCCAGGGAATGGCACTATTAGAAGGTGTAGCCCTGTTGGAATAGGTGTGTCATTGTGGGTACAGGTTATAAGACCCTCATCCTAGCTGCCTGAAAACCAGTATTCTGCTAGCAGCCTTCAGATGAAGATGTAGAATCTCTTGCACCATGCCTACCTGGATGCTGCCATGTTCCCACCTTGATGATAACGGACTGAACCTCTGAACCTCTAAGCCAGTCCAATTAAATGTTGTCCTTTATAAGACTTGCATTGGTCATGATGTCTGTTCACAGCAGTAAAACCCTGACTAAGACACCTACTGTCACCAGAGTACTGCTCTGGAGACACCTGCTTCTGATGCCAAGTTTATCAGAGACTTTTAGTCTAGCTAGCAACATGGTTTGTCTTTTCCATGTGCTGCTGGAAATTGGAAGTAACTCATCAGGATATTTTACCAGTACCTGACACTGTTTATTTTTCTCATCAGATGCCATGCAGCTCTTCTCAAAGACCCTTACTACCTTCCTTTTCTGTCCTGTTTCCTGTACTTTCAGGGACTAGTTTCCAAAAATTAGCATTTCAGCATCTTTTAAGCACTATGATAATGGAGAGCCATTACTTTTAAAATGTTCTGTCTTTCTTCCAGGGGACAATCTAGCCACTTGTCCAGTGCTAGGTACAGAGCAAGTGCTCAACTAACAATAAATACATTAGACGGAAGGAAGGGTAGACCCATCAGCCTGTTGGCTCAATTTCAGGTCCCAGAGATGAGTTAGACGGATTCTCCAAGGCTTGTAAGAGAGAAAGATTATACCTTTGGGGGTGTAGGAGGCTCTGTACATTACTGGACTGGCCAGAAGGCAAAGGCATCCAATCTTGGGAAGCCCTCCTCTAACACGGGTGGTCACAGGTGGAAAGCCCTTCCTCTAACAGGGTGGTCACAGGTGGAAAGCCCTCCTCTAACACGGGTGGTCACAGGTCCTGCCTTGGAACATCCTTTTTTATGTGGGTGCCTTCTGTTTCCCTACTCCAGGACAATTTTTCTAACCTGCTAAACTCATGCTGTTTCTTTTCTGTGCAAAATGGTGTGTATTTCAATAATAATAGTAGTAGTAGTAATAATAATAATAACAATGGTAATAATAACACCTTCACCATCATCCAGGCACCTTGTATGGTCAAGCCTCATCCCCACAGACCCATTATCTCCCTGGTTACAATCACTACGTGACTTACAGTTTTCTTTAGCATCCCTGTCTGCCCTACCCTTATGATGCTGTGGACAGCATTCATTTCTTCTGTATGGGAAATGCTCTTTTCTGCCTCAGCCATGCTTATTCATCCCACACCATTAATTTCACTGTATGTAGCATTTATGTTTAGCCTAGAAATGCTGCCCTTGGTTCAGGTTTCTTAGACATTAAAGGCAGACCTCTAGGATTTGGCAGTATGAAGAAAGCATTCTTGCTACCAAGGGGTATGAATTAAATTAAAGCCTAGAAGCAAGATTTAACCTCTAAACTATATTGGACTAGGGAAGAAGTATTGTAAGATTGCTCAACCTCTTAGATGGCCAGCAGAACCCTTAAGCCAGTCATAGCCCAGTGACATTTCACCCTGAGTGACTACACCATCTCCTTGCTGAGCTTGCTTCTCTTCCTGTTCAGGCTCATACTGAAGTAAATACAGCTACATTTGCAGCCTCAGTTCCCAGGGCTAAAGTTGCCTTAGAGCAAAAAGTTTGAGAATCAGCAATTGGGTGAAGTGAGCATGATGTCTCCACTGCAGGAGTGGGCTGTCTCCACTGCAGTGAGTGGGGTGTCTCCACTGCAGTGAGTGGGTTGTTTCCACTGCAGTGAGTATACTATATCCACTGCAGTTTTGTCTTCACTGCAGTGAGCATGCAGTCTCCATTGCTGTGAGCCAGCTATCTGCATTGCCGATCTTTCGCAGTCAAACCAGTTCAGTCAAAGCACAAAAGTCCCTATTCATGGATGATCTGTTTTGAATATCTCTTTAAGTACATGTCCTATCTTTTAGAAGTAAATAACATTTTTTGATCCCTTGTTCTTATTTTCACGGTTAGCCTTTATCTCAAATGGCAAATTGAAGTGATATTTACTTTCTTTGTAAACAATAAATATATTGAAATGAATTAAAATGAGTAGGAAAACAGTGAGGGCTGGGCAGGGGTAGCGCACGCCTTTAATCCCAGCACTTGGGAGGCAGAGGCAGGCGGATTTCTGAGTTCAAGGCCAGCCTGGTCTACAGAGTGAGTTCCAGGACAGCCAGGGCTACACAGAGAAACCCTGTCTCGAAAAACCTAAAAAAGAAAAAGAAAAAGAAAAAGAAAAAACAATGAGGGAGTATGGAAAGAAAATGCCAGTTAGAACCGTGGAAAGCTGGTAGAATGGAGGTGATGCCCGTCTGGAGACATTGGCATGGGGCACGTGCACAGTACATGTGTGTTTAATGGATTAGTTTCTCCATAATTCCTTTTTTCTTTCAAGTTTCTGTAAGGTCCACAGTAGGACCCCACGTTTGTTCTACTCCAACTAGATTTGGAGCTTCATTCCTACCCTACTGTCCTTTGTATTAGTATCACCTACTTGTAAACATGCTGGGATTCCCTCCCACTTTGGAGGAAATAGAAAGGAGCCTCCAAATGTTCCAAATACTGCTTAGGGATGTTAGAACAAAGGCATCACCTCAAGATCTACTGCAGAAACCATGTGGACAACTGTGGTTCCTGGGCTATCTCTGGATAGCTGTGGTTCTTGGGCTATCTCTTGTGCCTGACTCTCATTCTCCCTCTAAGTGGAAAAGCACAATTCTCATCAACTTTGAAAGCCCATCCAGGTCCTCCTGCATCCAGAGGCCTTTCTAATCCATTCTCAGGAATGTGTCTGTCTGTGCTTTAAGCTCTGGCAGTATTTTGCCTGTGAGGGCACATCTGTGTGTATCTTACATTTCACAGAACCCTTCCAATTTCCTTAGGTACTCTATTTCTTCTTTTAGAATATAGAATTACAATCTCAAGTCTACACTGATCATGATTAGAGATTGAAGTAGTAAGTGAGTGGAGCAATCAAGGATATTAAGAAGGAAAGAAGGTTGGTGAATCAATGTAGTGCTTATGAAGTCACCTAGGCCAAAGGCACACATGCACAGACCTAACAAAATGGAGTGTTCATTAAGAATGTGAACAGGATAAGTGACCCACTCTGGCCTGGGGTACTACAATTTATCTATTTAGAGAGAATAAACAGTAATAGTATTAGCAATTATCAAAATATAAATATGAGTTAATATATGTATGGTCTAGATAAATTCTTATGTTAGAGGGAAGAAACTGAGATAGTCTGCAAGGTATAATATATAGAAAACTAGTAGGTGAGCAGAACAGAAGCATGAGAGAGCAGCCTGTAGCACTTGCCAACCTCAGATGAGTCACACTGCATGATACTTTCTCAGCCTCGCACCTGAGTAAAACAGTAAGCACTGTCTTCACTACAGGTTGATCTATTGGCTTGGGAATTTGTTGAATGATTCCTGGCATGACAGAGGTTGGATGTGCTGTTGTCTTCCAGGCTGATTCTTTCCTTTCAGAATAGTGGGGATGTGAGCAGGAAAGCACTTATAAGAAAGCCTTCACAACAACGGCTTCTAACGTTGCTTGTGTGGTTGTTTCATACCAGATATTTTGTGCTACTCTGAATGAGAATGACCTCTTAGGCTCATATGTTTGAATACTTTGTCCCTAGTTGCTGGAACTATCTGGGAATGATTAGGGAGTATGGGCTTGTTGGAAGAGGTAAATCACTTAGGGGTGGGCTTTGAGATCTCAGTGAATGGCATCCCAACCTTTCTTCTCTTTCTTCTTCTTCTATCTTCTTTTTTTCTTTCTTTCTTCTTTCTTTTCTTCTTTCTGCCTTCAGCTTGTGGATCAACGTGTAATTTCTTAGATGTTCCTGCCATGGAACCTTTGCTCTGCCATCATGGACCCTAACCCTCTAAAACCATAAGCTCCAAATTAAAGGCTGTCTTTTATAAGTTGCCTTGGTCATGGTGTTTTGTCACAGGAATGTAGCGTGTAGTTTTTACTACACCACTCTCAGGTCTTTGAATGGAAACACACACACACACACACACACACACACACACACACACACATAGTTAATTTTAAAATGCCTTGGCTAACTCAAAGACTGGCACTTCTAAGCCTTCTGCAATTAGCATGTTTTCCCTTTATGCTCAGCACCTAAATCTACCCTTAACTTTGCTGCCCTGTTACCTTCTGTGGGGCCCACTAGTCTCTGCTGCTCAAAACACTCTGGGCAGCCTTGGGGCGGGGGGAGGTGCTTTTCTTTACACTTACATTTCAGTTGATATTCATTCTGAAGCTCTAATTCTGTTCTTTCCTCTCCCCTGGTCATGGTGATCTCCTCCCATTCCTCTCTGCATCCTACCTGTGCAACTCTAAGTGTCCTGCTCCATGGCCAGCCATTGGCCAATGGCATCCTTATTGGAAGATCAAAAGCCAACTGGGGACAAGGACCTTCAGCGGCTGGACACATAGATTCCCGATCAAATGAAAGCATCAGAATCACTCTCCAACATGGGAATAGAAAATACATATTTTATCAGAACTATAGTGATACGGAAATGGGCTAGGCAATAATGTCAGGGACACTGTCATGTTTAGAACCTTTAGCAAATAACACAACAAATAAACAAAGTCATAGCTAAAAACTTCTACAGATGAATGTTGGCCTCAGAAAACCTTTATTTGTCTGATTTCCAATCAAGACTTTGTCTTGTCTCCCCAGAACCTCCTTCTATAGACCTGGACTATAGTAGCCAAAGTCATAGCTGCTCTTAGGTTGCCATTCAATGCGTCTGCAGTTATGATCAACAGAGCTCTTCAGATCAAGAGAATTGACTTCACATAATTCAACCATTTAACGAATCAGTGTTTAAAAACAGATCTCACAACAAAGCAAAGCCGTGAAGCGCCTTTACTTAGCTTTCTACAAAGGAAGATAATTTATACAATTGCTAGGTGAGAGGCCTCAAGTTTTTGTTGTTTTTTAAACTTCTTCAGAGGGTATGCATCCTTCATTGTTTTTCAAAATACCTTTTTGTTTACTGACATCTTGTACATAAAGCATGAAATGAACAAAGCCTGCCCTGTACGCATTGGTACAAATGGTATGTTTGTCTGGACTCCTGGGTATGTGTGGATTTGTAAGGTTTCTCAGCCATCTTATTCTTTATTATTAATATTATTATGTTAATCTGTTTCCTTTTATGTGTAGATATTTAAGCAACTTTAAAATATGTGTAAAAAAGTATACAGAAACATACTTGTGTAGCAGGAGGAACCCAAGAAATTATAAAAGTATTTTGGAAGTTATTAATCCATATACAAATTTTCCTTATAAATATATTAAGGCATGTCCACCACTTGGTATGAAGTGAGATATCAGGAGAAGGCTCTGGCAGATCTCCATCCTCTGATATAATTCCAGCTTTGTCTTTTAAGAATGACCCATTTTTTTTCTGGCAAATTCTCTCTCTCTTCTCTCTCTCTCTCTCTCTCTCTCTCTCTCTCTCTCTCTCTCTCTGTGCATGTCTATGCATGTGTGATATGTATTCCTGCGGGTGAATGCATGTGTGACAGGGTCCATGCATGTGGAGGGTAAACTTTGGACATCGTTCTTCAGATGGTGTCTACCTTCTATTTTTATAATTACTTATTTGTGTGTGTATGTGTGTATTGTGTGTGTGTGTGTGTGTGTGTGTGTGTGTGTGTGTGTGTGTGTAACTTGCTAGTCTCAGTTCTCCCCTCCCACCATGTGGGATCTAGGAATCAGACTCAGGCTTTGTAGTGGGTGGCTTTATATACCAATCCGTCTTGCCCATGCCTATCCAGTTTTTTGAGTCATGATCTCTCAGTGGCCTGGAGTTTGCTGGCTGATCAAGTGAGCCCCAGGTATTTTCCCATCTGTGCCCCATCAGCACTAAGGTACTCATGATCATGGTGACGTACCCCATCTAGAGTACCTCATCACGCTTGGATTTTGTTACCCTTGGAAACTGAATTCCAGTCCTCAAGCCTCTGTGGAAAGCACTTGGATCAGTGGCGCTCTCTCTGTTCCCATTCTCTCTGTCAATTTCTAACAATTAGCTCATAATGTCTCAGTGGAGCTGGGCTGTGGCCTGAGCTCAAAGTTGCCTTTGGGTAAGAAAGTATCCTAAATATTGAGACAGAATTTTCCCCACATGTTCTGTTGCTCTTAGATCTTTAGGAGTATTCCATAGGAGAAAAAAGAGACCGGAACAAGTTTTGGTGGTTTAACATGTGCCAGCCTATTCACAGACGGCAGCGCTTTGCGCTAAAGAGACCTTTAACATTTTCATTCTGCTACTTTGCAAAATTACCAGATCATTAAACTTTTTTTCCCACAGTGCTTAGCATCACACCTCACTCACGTGAATGCAATTTTTCAAAGATTCCTTTTCACTTTTTCAGAATGATGGCCCTTGAATATGCCCAGGGAATCATGTGTCCCTGCTGAGTCCTCATCTTACAAATGAGGGAGGGGACAGATTCGGATTCTTTCTCTTTTCACCTCAGCCATAAATTTCCCATAATAATTTTGGGTCATTATGGATAAGAGGCTCTGAGGCTAAGTTTATTTAACCTGGAGTTATAACTATCCAGCTTAATTAA
Source organism: Mastomys natalensis (assembly GCA_021653895.1). Taxonomy (NCBI): domain Eukaryota; kingdom Metazoa; phylum Chordata; class Mammalia; order Rodentia; family Muridae; genus Mastomys; species Mastomys natalensis. The sequence continues at coordinate 2,893,527 of JAJTUV010000024.1, read as the reverse complement.
ATATTTGAAACAGATGAAGTATGAGTGCAAAAGATTATTTTCCCCAAAATTATCTGGAAAATGTTGCAAAGACAGCTAGATATGAAATGTTAAAATTTTCTGCACACCATGATGAAGAGCCACAGACACTCAGTGGTTATTGAGAGAGGGAGAACCATTTTTCTTCAGGGATGGGATCCCAATCCTAAGTGGTCAGTCCAAAACAAACACAGTTTGTTCGAGTGAGTAGGGTATATATGTTTGTGTGTGGTGTGTGATTGTGTATGTGTAGTATATGTATGGTGTGTATATGTGTATGTGATGTGTGTATATGTGAGTTGTGTGTATGTGAGGTGTATTTATGTGTATGTGGTACATGTGTGTATGTATGGTTTGTATGTGTGGTGTGTGTATGTGTGTGTGAGTATGCATAGGTATGTGTGGTGTGTGAATGTTCGTGTCTATGTGTAGTGTGTGTGTATGTACATATGTCTATGTGTGGTATATGGTATGTGTGTATGTGTAGTGTGTGTATGTGCAGTATATGCTCATGTGTGGTGTGTGTGTATGTGTGGTGTGTATATGTATGTATGTTTATGTGTGGTGTGTGGTATGTGTGTGTGGTATGTGTGGTGTGTGTTTGATGATCAGTATAGAAGAAGAGGTCATAAATCTGAGAGAGTGATAAGGATTGGGAGAAGTTGGAGTGGAGGGGGCAGGGGTAGAAATGATGCAAATATAGACAACTCTTGTGTGAGAATTAAACATAAGTTTTTAAGAATTGCTTCAGAAGCAGTTGTGGATGACATGGATATACATAATACTGCATTCAAATTGTGTCGTATGCCCAATCTACAGAAATGAGGTCTCCAGTTTCTAGATACACATTGTGAATGTGGATAATGTAAGAGAGGTAACTCTGATCTCCAAGCAACATATTTTTTCTTCTTTTTAAGAAGCCTGGCTCTTCAACGAGAGAATTATACAGTTATGCTTTAAGTCAACTCTAAAAATTTAACGAAAGCATCTTTAAAGGGCTTTTCTTTTAACTTTTATAAATAACTGACTACTAGTTAGATGAATCAGTTTAGGGGAATTGTCAACCTATGTTTAAGTTACTTTAAAGATATTCAGGGTCTACAAATGAAAAGTATGTTTGAAATTGGTGTGTGTGTGTGTTGTATTTTCTTTCTTAGCTTCTTTTACTATTTGAGCTATATTGGGGGGCAAGGCTTACCAGCCCAGGGGGAGGGGTAATACCAGGAGCTTAATGGACCCATGATCAAAACACCTAGGTGCAGGAGAGACAGGCAATTGTCTGCAATCCTGAGCAGTGCAGCACCGAGCAGAAAGACCGTGGGCTGGTTCCACAGGGCTTTCTCACTAGGAAAGTAAGACATGAGAATTTCTACTGGGAGACCAAAAATGTTTTAAAAGCAAGACACCAGCATTACAGATCCATTAAAAATCTCACTTTTATCACCAAATGATTATTATTTGTATTTATGGGGTACAATGTGATGTTTTGATCCATATTCATGTTAAAGATTCAGTAAATCCAATGAACACAGCTGTTACCAATTTATTACTGATCTATTTTTGACTGCGAGTACAGTAAAAATGTAATTTACTTTATTATCTGGTATTTTAAACAGCACAGCAGCAGCCTCCTCTGTTCTATTAGAATTTAGATATTTATGAGGGTTTTCTATTCAATAAAAAAAAAAAGAAAAAATAGATGTTAAAAAAAAAGGATTTAGATATTTGATCCTACACCCTAGTACACCACTAGCTCCCACTTAACTTGACCTCAGTTTGGAAAACACTAGCAAGATGACTGATTCTACATGTAACTCATGTCTTGCCCCATACACATCTACAGCCCAAACCTGGTGTGGTAATAGAGTTGCTTACAAAAGACAAGTCTGGGGAATATTCCAGATCTCTTGCTCGAAATCTCAAGTTTGGAAAAATAGAAACAAGAACTCATTAGGTTTGAGTCAAGTTGTCCTTGGTGCGGGCCCCAAGGATGCCTTGTGGAGTGAGCGACCTCAGAGACTCTCACTCAGTTCTTGGTTAGAACATGAGGAAGGTGATGATTCTTGGGCAGGGATAGAAGTGCTGGAAGCATTTGCACAAAGTAAGGATTGGGTGGGGAACACAGGGTGTATCCCCTTAGTCCAAGACCAAAGGCAGCAGTAGGAACCACAGGTATCTTCAACTAGTGGCCATTCGGGAACCTGCAGGCTGGGCAGATTCACTGCCTCTCAGTAGAGTCTAATGACAACCTAGAAAGGGAGGAAGCTTCTGTTTATAAGTCCAGGAGCACAGGCTGTGAGGATGATCTTTATGTATCAAAGATGCTGACAAAGTCTCTCAGAATGACAGAGGGCATTCAGTATGACCAAACACTTATCTGAAAACCAGAACCCTATGTGGCCTGTGCCCCTGTGAGCACAAGCGGCATTATGAGTTTACAGACTTAACTGGAATTGTCTTTGAGAGCTACATGTGCCTTTAGTTGTAGAAAATGTTATGTTACGGAACACGTGATTTGTACCTGTACATTTTACACCTTATCTCCCTGTATCGAAGGGATTCATTGGTCTGTGAAAGCAACAAGCAGTTCCTGCTGTTATTTTTAATACATACTCAGTGCCAATGTTCCTGGCATTGTACTGACTGAACACAGAATCAGACATCATTCCTCATGTGCTTGGCTCACTAGTGAACTGAGAGGAACAGGGTATGCAGAGACAGTGTGGTAAGGGAGAGGGACATATGGACAGTGAGTGACATGATCTCACGAGGTATTACTTAGAGGGAATTGCTATATGGGAATTAAAATCTGTGTTTGCTCATTGTTCATTTAACATCTTGAAAACAGTGTACAGTTAGAGGAGTTTCCTCTCAGCTTTGGCTACCTGTGACTGAAAGTCCCCACCAGTGATCTTGAAAAATCAGATACCTGGCTCTTAGTCCTGGAAACTTGGGTTTTGCTTGGCAGTTTATATCATCAAAAGGTTTCCTTGATACCTGATGTATGTCACTTCCATAGAAGGTACTATGTATTTTTATTTATTTATTCTAATTATTTTCATTACTTTGGGGATTATAATAAAATTATATAATTTCTTTTTCCTTTTCTTCCCTCCAAACCCTCCTATAGACCCCTCCTTGCTCTCTTTCAAATTATGGGTGATTTTCCCATTAATTGTTGCTACATGCATAGATGTATGTACGTATATACATACACATTCCTAAATACATAAAAATAATCTCCACAGTCTATATGTTACTTGTGTGTATGTTTTCAGGGCTGACCATTTGTTATTGGATAAGCAATTGGTGTGTTCTTCCCGGGGGAAGACTATTTTCCCATTCTCAGTATTCCTTAGTTGCCTATAGTTCTTTGTAGTGCTCAGGCCTCATGAATCCTCCTGGTCTACTCACTTTAGTATGTCCTTGTTGTTGTCATTGCTCAACTCATGTTTTAGCAGTCATTAAAAAAAGATTGTATATATGTACATACATATGTGTATATGTGTGTGTGTGTTTTTCTCAGCATCTTTGACACCTACAGATCATTTTCACAGCCTGTAGTCCTGAGCTTATACATATATGTCTATACATACATACATATATACATACACATACACACACACATGTATATACATATATGTATGGAGGCTTGACTTCCTTAAGAGGTAATAAAATATTTTGATAAATTCTCAAACACTTTCTTTTCTAGCAGGACAATGTCCTTAGATGTATTTATTAGTATTTAACATCCAATTTTGCATTATTTTTCAATAACTTATAAGCAAAGTCATACATTTACAAAGGGGTTTGTGACACATCGTGGTAGGAGCAGCACTCCCAAAACCTTGAGTCATAAATGCCATAGGAGAGCAAAGACCTGCATGTTTCAGCTCCAAAACACTAGCCCACGTAGCAGGAAGCCTTGTCAACCTTGCTCCACACAGCACTTGGAGCAAGCTAGTCTCTGTTGAGGGAACATAGCTGAGACAAGGACATGGTCCAGCACGGGAGGCAACACTGATTAGCACTCTCTGGAGACAACTTTTGTTCACACTGAATACCTAAGTCATGATGGTGATCTCCTGCTTAGCTCCCCGGGGAGGGGGGGTGTTCACCACCAAGCCAGTCTTTTGACATAGGAGGCAAAAATTGATGAAGTAGATCCTGTCCTGAGCAATCAGAACCAGTTGTTGATCTTTCCACAGGAGATTTTCAGCCATAGGCAAGGAAGGCATGACAGTATCGTAATTGTGGGGTTTTATGCCCTAAATTCTTGGATTCAAACCCCAAGATCTTCTGGGCCTAGTGGTGCAGGCTGGTAGCTCTAGCTCCTTGAGAGGTGAGAGGATGTAGAGTGAGTTCAAGGGTAGCCTATGCAGCTAGTAGGATTCTGTCTCAAAATAATAATAATACAAAGGAGGTCTGGGCCTATGGCTCAGTAGTAGAGTGCCTACTTAGCATGTGGATGTTCTAGGCTGAATTCCCAGTAAAATACACACACACACATACACACAGGAGGGAGGAAGGGAGGAAGGAAGGGAGGAAGGGAGGAAGGGAGGGAGGAATGGAGGGAGAGAGACAGACAGAGATCTAGAGAGAGACAGACAGACAGAGACAGAGACAGATACAGAGAGATTGAAGAGCACACTAACCAAGAAAGAGATGGACAGGATGACAATTAGGTTTGAGTCTTTGATTCAGAATAAAGTTAAGCTAAACATTGATATCCCATTAATTCTATGGGTCACATTCTGAATGGAGCACGGATAATAGGTGACCATAATATGCACTATTCGTGGGTTGGTCTAAAAGGGACAGAATGTGTACTAGCAATTGCCATACATACCACACACTAGTTTTTGAAATTACTATTTGAATGTCTTTATTTATAAATGATTAATGATAATCTTTATTTCTATCCCACTAAGAGAGTAGTTAAATAAAATAAAATCTTGTGTCAGTCCACTTTCATAGACATCTCCTTTTCCCAGTTCTTTCAGCGTTAGTAAAGAATAAATAGGCAGTTCCTCTAACAGCAGGGATCGTGGAAGTCCCAGGTCACAGCTGCCCTTCAGTGTCACACACAGGCTGCAGAGATTGCTTGTGGTTGCATCCTAGCAAAGGTGTCTTTTTGTTTGAAAATGTTGGACATCTCTATATTAGGGATAGGAAATGTACCACAAGCTTTCTCTCTTGAGTAGATCTCATATAGTTGTGTGCTTAACTAGCTCTGAGTTTCCTGGAAGAAATATGTACCTTTCCCACATTTAGGGCCAGTGTAAAGTCAGGGTTCACCGGGATAGAACTGCATCTTTCCCAATCTCTGATAGTTCTACTGAACTCAATAGGAAGTTCTTGGGAGTGATCTTTCCAATGGCATGGAGACAGAAAGCCACTGCTGTCCTTTTCATGTTTAAAGACATTTAGATAATGGACCAGAAAAAGGGATAGATGCCAACTGCTCTCCGGCATCCCTAGCTACTCTTAAAGGAGAGCTAACATACTGCTTCCTGGTGTGCATGAGCAGTCTCATGTCTATTTGAAGGCTAACATCTCACAAAGGCAGAGATTGGAGCTGCTATCTTATACGCAGACAGCTTTCTTCCCCATTCCTCTGCTCTCAAAGAAATGAAGGTAGAATACAATTGCAGGTAGTTTCTCTGTTAGCATAGTCTACTGAAGAATGAAACAAAATTGAGAGAGAGAGATTTACTGACTGAAGACAAAGCATTAAATGTGGTTGAGTTTTTGTGGTGTTTGATCAACTACTAACATTTTCAACCATTAAACTCTATCGATTCCTACAAGCTAAATTCAAATTGGATAAACAGGCAAAGTGGGGAAAAGCCAAGTGTTTGACTCCATGACTTAAGGCAGTCAAGAGTTTCAAAATCTTCAGAGCGGACTCCAGAACAATTAAAAGTAATTCTAACTTCTTGGAATAAGGGCGACAGGATGACTAGGCATATTTACCACCTGCCGGTGTTTGCCTACTCAACTTAGAGAAGTTGATTTTGGGAGCTGTACATGTAGCAAGCCTCAATGGAGTGACTCACCCCCTCCCCCACCCCAGATAAGAGAAAGGACTTGGAGCAATACTCATGTTCTAAATATATGAAAATATCGATGAACTGAGAATAGGAATCTTTCTGATGACATCAACGGAGTGTAAAAATAGGAACTCGAAATGGAGAGGCTTGGTGGAGATGGGTCATGATTTTGCTAAAACCTACAAGGATCCTTGTTGAGAATAAGGGAGTCGTGGTGTTAATCTTGGGTTTGACCCATGAATTGCTTGAGGACAAGGCAGTTAAACACTCAGGAGTTTCACTTCTCCAGCTGCGAGTTGGGAAAGCCTCAGGTGAGCACAAGGAGAGCAAACCCATTAGAAAGCAGTGGAGGGAAAAATGCCTTCAGGTAAGCTTGCGTTCTGCTTGGCAACCAGAAAGCTCTCTAGAAATCTACTTGGAGCTGCACTGGAGACAGTTTGATATGTAATCCTGTAGGATGAAGTCTGACTCGTATGGACATTTGATTAATCCTGGCAGAGTGTTCAGCTCATCAGCAGCACACACTAATTATTGGTTGAATGAGTTGATTGTGCATGCGTCATACAAAATAACCTCCCTTTCTCTGATGGCCGGCGAAAGAGATAATTGGCAAGCATGTAAAGACACACCAGAGGGATCCTAACTAACAGCAGGCTGCCTCTCTACGGAGATGCATATTCCACAACACATGCTGGTGGATGGACAGACCATTCAGAATGGCAAAGGAAGCAGTAGCTCATTTTTCCCCTGGTGCTCCAGGTAGTAGAGCTCCCTGTCATGCCACGGGCCTCAAGTTGGACCAGTCATCAGTTGGCCAGTCTCACAAGTTCTGCACCACCTTTCCCGCAGCTTGGTGAGTAGACTGTGGCTCACTGTGAGGATTCACATGGCGCGCTGCTTGTTTATCTGAATAACCCAGCAAGCAAATGCCATACATCTCCAGTTCCACAGAAATGGAGTCCAAGTGTATTTCTTAATGAGTCAATTGACAGCTCTTCTGTGAACCCCTTAGTAGGAATTGAAATAAAGGAGACCCTGTTCTTTTTACTGAGCCATTGAACTTCCCTCTCTTCAACTGCAGTCAGCTTACCAGAGAGGTGAACTGATGATGTCAGCAGGTTCAGCATGTGCTGGGGTGAAAGTTCACTTAATGTCTACCATGTGACAATGACGTCAGTGGTATTTGGTTCTCATGGCAGATTCTTCATAAGCCCAAGGTATCAGTATCACTGAATATATGTCTTCCGACCCAGATCTACTGAACTGGATGTCATTGTTAGGTCTTTCAAGCTGATATGCTAGTTTTAAAACCATGGATATGTTTTTTTTTTTAAAAAAGACTTATTTATTTTATTTATATGAGTACACTGTAGCTGTCTTCAGACACACCAGAAGAGGGCATCGGATCCCATTACTGACAGTTGTGAGCCACCATGTGGTTGCTGGGAATTGAACTCAGGACCACTGGAAGAGCAGTCAGTGCTCTTAAGAGCTGAGCCATCTCTCCAGCATGGATATGTGGTTTTTAAATCTACAATTAACCATTGGATATTTATTCTTCTTAGGCCTGTTTATACTTTGAAAGGATTGTTATGTAGCAATTTACTTTGCATGACTATCTGAGCTTCAATAAACCAAAATATAATATCTTATATACCCATCAACCTAATAAGTCTTATCATTTTAGGAGAGACAACTTTAATTTTATCCAGATGCCTGTGAGCATCCCAGCTCACTGAGGCATCAATTCCAAAGCTGGAGAGGTGAGTGTGGACAAGTCCAGCTTCTTTCCTGCTTCTTCCTGTGTGTTTCTGGGCTTTTAAACTAGATTGAGACAAGGCTAGACTTCAGGGTTGTAAAGACTCTTTGCTAAGTTCAAAGGGCTGAAGATGCCAAATGGGAGATCTCTCTCAACATAGAACTTGCCTAATTATGTAAACAGCTTCTTCTTCTTCTTCTTCTTCTTCTTCTTCTTCTTCTTCTTCTTCTTCTTCTTCTTCTTCTTCTTCTTCTTCTTCTTCTTCTCCTCCTCCTCCTCCTCCTCCTCTTCTTCCTCCTCCTCTTCCTCCTCCTCCTCCTCCTCTTCCTCCTCCTCCTCCTCCTCTCCCTCCTCCTCTTCCTCCTCTTCCTCCTCCCCCTCCTCCTCTTCCTCCTCCTTTTTCTCCTTCTCTTCCTCCTTCTCCTCTCTCTCTCTCTCTATCCATCCATCCATCCATCCATCCATCATCCATCCATCCATCTACCTACCTACCTATCTATCTTATTTGCAATGCCCAGGATCTAACCCAAAGTCTTGTATATGCTGGACAAATGCTCTATCACTAAAATACACTCTCACCCTTTAGGGTTTTTTGTTGTTATTGTTTTTGTTTGGATTTGTTTGTTTGTTTTGTTTTGTTTTAGCTAGCCAGACTCTTTATATAGCCAGACTGGCCTTGAACTCACCCATCCTCCTGCTTCTGCTTCCCTATCATTGGGATTACAGTCACACATTACCAAGCTCACATCCAAGTGACTTTTTGTTTGTAGAAAAGTTTCTGCGGATGAAAAAGGATCACACCACAGAACTTGGCACCCTCAGTGTTTGTTACAGCTATGGTTCCATCATCTTCAATTCCTCCTGTGACTCTGGGAGGATTCATTAATAGGAAGCACTACTCGGAATTCTTTGCAGGAAGTTTTTATGGAGCTTGCAGGTAAGTGATAAATATTTCTATTAAACATGGCTTCTATTTAGGACTCAGCATGGTCTTTAAAAATGTCTAGATTTTCCCTTGGAGGCATAAATTTACCTTTTGTTCTTCCTATCCTGATTTAAGAATAGAGAAAACAGTTGCTCTTTCTATGGCTGGATAGAAAGAAATACACACATTTTTTGGACTTAGACCAAAATTCTAAAATAGGCCAAACCTTAACTGAAAGAAGAAAAATATCTTGTGGTTCAAACCCTCATTAGTGTTGCTCCTTAAACTAAATTTACCCCTCCAGTCAGCCTTCTATTTATGAATGCGCTGAGACCGAAACCCCATTCTCTCCTTAATCCTCCACCAGCCATATGGCGAGCTTGCCTAAAAGCATTATGAGAAGGATGGATTTTTTTTCCTATAAGAAGAAACCAAAGGAGTGGTACTCAAATAAATGGCAAGTGGGAAGCCCATGGCTGGCTTGAACCGGAAGTGATCACAGTTTACTCTTGTACTGGGATGATTAGTCTCGATTTCCAATTTGATTGGACTGAGAAGAGCCTGGAAGATTAGTAAGGTACAGCTCTGGGAGTATCTGTGCAGGGTTCCCAGAGATCAGACTAAAGGGAGGGGAAGACACTTCCCCTAGTGTGAGCAACATCATCTCATAGGCTGGGGGCCCAACGGGTCTCAAAGAGAAGAGACGGTGGCTAGCATGATTCAGCCATATCCCCTACCCCTCTCTGTCCTTGTCATGTCAATGCTCTGCTCAACAACACCCTCCCCGCCAGTATGGACTAGAACTTCTGCAACTATATAAAAAATGAACCTCCCTCCCTAAAGTTGTTTATGTCACAACCAGGCAAAACTGGACATGAGCCACCAACTCTGCCTTAGTTAAAAGCCCTTTCAAGTGGATTTGGAGAGATGGTTCAACGGTTAGGAGCATTTGCTGCTCTTGCAGAGGACCTGGGTTCTGTTCCCAGCAACCATATGGTGGCTCACAACTGTAGGGGACCTGACACCTCCTTCTGTCATCCATGGGTACTGCACGCCTATGGAGCGCCTATATATATATGTCGTCAAAACACTTGTAAACATAGAATAAAAATAAGTAAATTTTTAGAAAAGCCCTTCTAATTGGTAACAGGACTTTTCTCTGCTGCAATTGTATTTATTTATCATTTATTTTCTTAGTAATTTTCATGTATACATTGTTAACAGTTTTTATGCTGTATGGTAGCTCTCTATATTTATTCATTACATGCAACAAAACTGTCTCTTCCCATTAACTTCTTCATAGCCTTCTTTTTTCTTCCTTTCTTAGGCACTGATAACCATTATTTATCTCCTAAGCTTTTCTAGGAGTGCAATGTTCTTATATACCACATGTAAAGGGTTTCATGTAAGGTCTCTTTTCACTTAGCATGGTGTCCAGTTTCATTCAAGCAAATTCCATTTCTTTCTTTCAAAAGGTTTAAATGGTACCAGCATACATGTGTTTGTGTGCATGCGTGCATACATGTGTGTGTGGGTGCATAAGTATATGCATGTGTGTATGTGTGCATGTGTGCGTATGCATGTGTGTTTCACATTTCCTTTGTCTAGTCATCCATTGATAGACCATTGGTTTGATTCTACATCTGCTCTGGTGTGCTAATTTGGGAATGTAGTCAGCAACACACTTGGTTTCATTTTATTTTGGTATATGTGCAGAAGTGAGAGTACATGGATCATATGGGAACTAACCCTGTTAGTTCTTTTGAGGAGACTTGACGATCCTTTCCCCATAGTGGATGCATTAATTTACATTCTTATCAACGAAGTACAAAGGCACCCCTTTCTCCACAATATCACATTTACCTTTTAATAAAAATAAAAACAATGGACATTCTCACAGGTGTGACGTGACCCCTCATTGTGGCTTTGGCTTATATTTCCATGTTTGTTAAGGATGTTGAGAGCACTTTACCCTTGTATAACCCCTAGCCATTTGTGTGCCCACTTTGAAAACACTCTGTTCAAGGTTTTACTAATTTTCTCCTAGTTATGAATTTTCTTGCTATGGAGACTATGGCTTGATAAGAAAATCAATTGTAATAGTTTTATTATAAGCTGAACTTCGTAAGATCAGAAGTGATGACTATGTATGTGAAGAAGTTAGAACCTAAACTCTCCAAATTGGATTTTACTGATATTTAAAGTTGTAGGTGTCTTATAAAATGGGAGATCCCACACTGGAGTTTAAGGGGCGTGTGGCTAAATTTCCACTGGCAATATGCTTGAGATCGGGAAAGAACAAGATTGGAATGAATTACAGCTGACACACACTGTGCTGCTGATCTGGGCTGGAACTCTTGGAAACTGTGGTGTTCTAAACTCAAATCTTTGCTTTTGGAAAGCAAGGATTATAAAGAGGATTGACAGATAAGACCAGGGGAGCATCTTCTTATGCTACATCGGAGGTATCAGTTGCCCTAGGGTCAGCATTCCCAGGTCTTTGTTGGTGGCTCTCTGCAAATTACTTACTGGGTTTAGAAAGAATACACACATGGGAAATTTTAGACCTCAGAGGATACCAAAAGTCAATGAAAATGGGACATTACCCACTGTCTGGGACGACAGGAGAAATGGAATACTTTAGAAGCGTATGCTATAGCTCATAGTGATCTCCCTTGATCAGGTCAACCAATGAAAATCCCCAAAGACATCCATAGCCTTATCTTCCAACACCCGAGGGCTTGATTTGCTGTTTAGGCTGGCTACCTCAGAATATGCTCACTCTGTTACAACCCTGACTGATTAGTGCCAACTAGCCCAAGGGCAGGCAGTGATGCTGGCTGCTTCAGAGACACCCACGGCCACAGCAGCAGGAGCCAAATCAGCTTGCAAGCCCATGCCTTCCCAGAGAACAGAGCAGCATATGGAGGGTTTGGGCTCCCTGCCATCTGTCAGGAGTGGGCAGGACAGTGTGTGCAACCCCAGTCTGTGCCAGTGTTCAGGAGATAATGCTTTCCACAGCAAAGGGTCTGCTGGCCTCAGATAAGGACAGCTTCCACAGGGGAATGGTGGAAAGCCACACAATACTTGCAGCCTGGTCTCAAATCCTCTCAGCTCTGCTCAAAGCTCTCATGGTTGTTACTCATATGGCACTAAGGAGAAGGCACCCTTATTTGTTGCTGGTGTGTATGGATCATGAACATCCACTCCCAGGCTGTACAACACGACCATTTGAAGAAGTGATTCCTGGTAATCCCTGTCTACCTTTCAAGAGCACTGTGATGAAATCTCCTTGTCCAGGGACCCGCCCTTCCCACCCCATTCCACTCTTTTCTACCGCTGCCTGTGTCTCATCCAGAGTGTTAAGAAAGTGGCTGTGAGCCTCATTCTTCTAAGAATCTGGTTTGTGAGTTTTCTAGCATCCTTCTTTATTTTGGTTTTTATATTTTTACTTTATTATTTTGAGATAAGATCTCACATAACCCAGGCTGGCCTTCCACTTGATGTGCAGGAAGATCTTCAACTTCTGACTGGCCACCACCTTCTAAGTGCAGGGACTGCAGGTTTTATTCTATGCTGGAATTCAAACCTAGGGCTTCGTGCATGTGAAGCAAAGCTCCGTCCACAGAACTACATCCCCAAGTCCTTTTGCATTGCCATTATCACTCACAAATCTGATCTTTTTTTTTTTGGATTTGGACCAGCATCTATAAATTATCAAATGGAATGGTATAGAACACACAACGAACACACAAGGATGTCCTGTAATTGGCCTGCTAATGATAAAGACATTGCAAAGGGCCTCTCACATTCCCTCACCTTGGTGATTGGACTACTGGGAACAATGATCCCCAATTACCTAAGGAATCTCATGACTGGAGAATGAGGAAGCCTTTTAAAGCCTGGGCTAGCCAGAGGGAAATTTTTCTCCCAGAAAGAGATTCGCAGCTTTTCAGATGACTTTGCTGGAAAGTGAAGCCTAACAAAGAAAGGTCAGTGATAGGCAGGACCACTACCTGATCAGAACTCCTTAGACATGTATAACTTTGGTTTTCAACATAAGCAGTAATCTTACCCCAGGACCTTGAAAGCAGACTTGGGGAGTTTTTCTATCTCTTTGTCCCTTTTCCCAATATGGCCATATAGGCTACATATCTCATTTTGTGGGGGGAGGGGCTTTAGCTAATAGCTTGTCTATTTTAGTTGGTTTATCAAGGATGGGAAGATGAACCTGGCTTGTTGGAGCATAGGCTATGGCTCCTAAATCCAATAGCACATGGTGGCCAACCACCATCTGTAATGAGATTCGATGTCGTCTTCTGGTGTGTCTGAAGACAGCAACAGTGTACTCACATACATTAAATAAATAAATAAATAAATAAATAAATCTTTAGAGAAAAATTTAAAAAGAGGAGACCTTGGCTTTGACAAGTATTGATCACAGATTGAATGTTGCTTTTTTTTCCTGCAATATTCAATACTGGCTATGTAGTAAATACTCTGCCAGGATCATAATAATGATAGTATTTCTGCTTATACTTTAAATGCTCTGTATATGTATGTATACGTATAATATGACAATATATATGGATATATATGTGTGTGGATATACATACATACATGTATGAATGTGTTGTCAAATCAGTATTTGTGGATGAAGGTAAACCTTTAGGCAAACAATATTGTGCAAATAACACGTTTTCTCTTCCAGACTCCAGATATACACTGGTGGTAGCGATGACCACCAGAAGGAGATTTGATGCCCTGGTTTAAGGAGGCGGTTCCACTGTCCATCCGTTATAGTCACCATTGGTAGTAAAGACGCAGGAGTGATTTACCATCTTTATGTTTGATGTGAATAAACTGCAGGGTGATAGAGACGGAGGGGCCTAGGCATTAGCATTCTCAACAAGGCTGACAGCTGGCGTATTTGCTCTCTGAGTCTCTGCAATCATCTCTATTCAAGCTGAAATGCACTGTACCTGCTATTATCAGGCTCATGGATTAGGTGTGTGCTTGTTGTTCTCCTAAAATCGTGTCTGTTGCCATGAAAACGGAGCACTCCAGACTACGGTTTCAAGCACATTATCTGAGCACAGTAGAAAGGAGCAGGTAGGACACTTCTGATTTGAATGAATATATAACTGGGTAAGTCATTTAGCATCTCCGAGCATCTCTCGGTGTCTTCTGTGAAATAAAGAGACTCTGAGATGTTTTGTACATTTTCTTTAGCCTCTAACAATTAGGTGAGAGGAGACAGAAACCAAGCACTCGAAAGGAAACATGGCATTGAGCAGGGAGAAGTCATAAGACGCCAAATAGCAGTGAATCATAGAGCAGGAGTCAGAGGCTGTTAGAAAAGCCTTTAAATATGGCCTTTGTACCCATTATCTTCAGTTTTTTTCTGTTGAAAGAAACCTTCCCCCTTCTTTCTTTTCCTTTCCTTTTGCATTGTTTGGCATCAACAGATGCCTGGAGACATAGGGAGGTGCTCTATTACTGAGCTGCATCTGCAGCTGAAGGGGCGATTTCTCCCTGTGTTACAGATGTCCCTAAGCAGTTTTTTTCCATGTAGAGAACATCTTTTGGGGGCTATGGAGTATTAAGAGAAAGTGCAAGGAAGGGAGCCAACAAATTGCCTATGACAAGAGGTCAAAGGGTTACTGACAAAGACTTGAACTAGGTTGGGCTGGCTGGTGGCAAAAATCTGGTAAGGGCCAAATGGATGAAGACTACGGTGCTGAAGTGGTTTCAGGAAGCTCGTGAAAAATGTAGCCAACACTAAGGACCACTAGCTTGGAACCTGTTAATAGAATAGCAGCTGGTGCTGACTCTCTGTAACAGTCTCATGACATAGGCACAGTCAGTATATGTCAGGCACCAAGGGAGTATGGACAATTGAGACATCTGCAGAGGTGTGTCAAACTTACATTCATGACCTTTTAAGAAGATTCCTAAATACACACAGAACTGATCAAGAAAGATTGATGAGCAGGGGATGTAACTCATGAATAGGAAACTTGCTAGTTTGTGCTAGGCTCTGGGTTTGATCCTTAGTGCTGTACGAAAATAAAGACTGATGAAGTGGCTTTGTCTTCTCTCTGTCACTCAGTTTTAGAAGAATGTGGGGTAATTTTAATCTCCTTTTTGGCACCCAGGGAACACTGGGGTTTCACGCATCCTAGCCCTGTTTGATGGTTCCTGTGGGCAGATCTGTACTTTTCTCAGCAGTAAGGAATCTGACAGCATCCATACAACCCAGGGTTAGAAGTGTTCATGTGTAAGCTAGTGTTCCTTTAATTCACCACAAGAAATGCAGAGCATACAGATTCCTGGTGACCCTGAAAGATAAAGCTGGAAAGTTAGGCTGAGGCTAGATTGTGAATAACTTAAATTTTGCATTGGCTGGATGAGTAAGAAGGAGTTACCGATGATTCTACACGAGTGATGAGGCTGGGAACCCTAATTTAATGTTATCTGAACATGCCAACAGGGCATCAGAATGGAAATGCACTGGTACTGAGAGAAGTTATGACTTGCTATCAGGGGATAAGACTGATAATCTAGAGTGATTGCAGGCTACAATAGCAAGTTACTCTGTTAAGTAAGTGGCCTCATCTACTATGACAGTCAATGTCTGTTGCCAACTTGCCTGAATTTAAATAGCCTGGGAGACTCATCTCTCGGCATACTTCTGAGAGGTATCAACTGAAGAGAGAGAAGGTTCACCCTGCCTGCAAGTGGTACTCAGGACTCCAACTAAATTCAAAAGGGAAGTGAAGGTCAAATGAACACTGGCATCTCCTTTCTCTGCTTCCCGATGCATGCACCAGGATGTGCTAAGATCTACCACCAGCCATGACAGACTGTGGCCCCGAGCTATGTGCTGAAATAAGCCCTTTCTCCAATTAGTCTCTTGTCAGGTATTTGGTCATAGCAATGAGAAAGGCAACTAATAAACCTCCCTTACCCCACTTCCTGTGAAGTAATATAGTAATTCTACCACAGTCTCACCAGCATTGTGTAGATGAGAAAACAGATGATCACACAATTAAGGGCAGAGTAAGTGGAAAAGTCAACACCAAACTGAGACCTAACCGTGTCATCAAACCTGTGCCATCAGCTGCTTTGCTAGCAAAGCATCCATGATAAAGAAAAATGGGCACAAGTGGCATTGGCCAACTGAGGCCATCCATTTAGAGATGGTGACCTAGGAGCTGAGAGTTATCCTCCAGATAGATCTTCTGTATATGTCCCAGAGAAGAAACCTTTCTTTTTAAATCAACGATCTCATCTGTAAGAGATCATTTAAAATGTTTTGAGGGAGAACCAATAGTTGAGAACAGATCTGTTGTTTTTAGCTGTTTTCATGGGGTCCCTGATACCTTGTAAGCCAGGTTATGGGCACATTTACTAGAACTGGAATGAGTACCTCCCCTCAGCTGCTCTGGACATGCCCCATGGATGCCGTGTATCTTGTTTAGTGTGTACTTAGGGTTTCTTATAGCTATTTCAATTCCTTAGTTTCCCCTCAATATGAAGGCTATGAGGTTCCCACCCAGATTTGAAGTCTGGCTCTGTCTCTATATGTGTGATTTTGAAAATGTTACTAACATGATGAATTAGAGAAATAAGACAAAAAGTTGGAAAATAAGATATTCAAACTTCAATATACATGGTAATGCCACATGTAAGTATCAGAATAGGCTGCGGAGATTCGCGTGAGCTTTTCTTAGGACCACAAGTGTCCAAGCACATGCCATAGCAACGGAGACAAGTCATTATGTGTATTTATGTATATATGTATGTATATATGTATGTATACATGTATGTATATATACATGCATGAATATATACGTGTATGTATACATGTATGTATGTGCAGCTGCTCATCTATCTTTGGAGAGTCTTTAAAGAGATGAGTGACTTCTAGGTCTTTACTCTGCATGAAAAGAGCTCGTCTGGAGCCACCTGTGGACTTGATGAATTTAAGGCCTGTGGTGGCCCAGAAGAAGACTGGTATAGAGTGGGATCTATAGAACTCTTTCAGAGTTTAGAAGAGAGCTTTAGGGTTGCAAATTCAAAGTACAGAAGCAGGAGAGCTGCTGCCACAGGTCCTGAGGGATATCTAAGATTTGTTGCTCAACTATCTGTCTATCTGTCCATGTGTGTATGTATGTGTGTATGTATGTAGGTGTGTTTGTGTGTGCTTGCCCATGAGGGTGCATGTGTATTATCACACGTGTTGGGAGGATAGAGGATTACTTGAAGGACAAGGTTGTCTCCTTCCTTGTGCTTCTCAGTATCAAACTGTGGTTGTCAGGCCTGACAGCAGAGCCTTTACTAGTTGAGTCATTTCACTGCTACAAAGACTGAGCATTTAAAGCATGTTTCAGGACAGTAGCTCACAATGAAGCACCTGCTCAACAGCAACAAATATCACAGAGAGAACGTTTTAAGGGAAAGGCTGAAAACATTTTCTTAATTTGACAACTGGGTCCTTTTGTCTAGATTTACCATAATTTAAAAAGTTTCCAATTGAATAAAGTATACATTAGAAGAAAATGAATAAGGGAACCCATTTTGGGCTCTTCTTTCCAGATGCTGCTCGTTAGACTAGGCAAAGTTCTTGAATGGCGTAAGGGTGGGCAACGGCTACTTGAATTCTCGGGTGTTTAAAATAAAATGTTACGGTTGCTTGTAACCCAACATGTGGGTGTTGGTAACAGAACCTGTGTCTTCTGCAAGAGTATAAAGGGCTCTTAACTCTGAGTCATCTCTCCAGCTCCACAATAACACCTCTTTAAATGGTGACGCAGTTTCTCACTCAGTGCATTGGTCGTAATTTAACTGGTCCTTCTTTATGGAGAATCCTTCGTTGATGCTAGCTTTGTGCTGAGTCATGTCTGAGTAATGTAACATAGACATTTTTCATAAATATCCATTTGCATAGGCTAAATAAGTGATATAGAGTTACTTCCGGGTCAAAGGCCATAGATAAAATTGTATAAATATTATCAAATGTCCTTTAGAAACTCATGCACTGATGTTGTTCACGATAGTAGAGTATATAAGAGTGGAATTTCTGGGGCTGGAGAGATGGCTCAGTGGTTTAGAGCACTGACTGCTCTTCCAGAGGTTCTGAGTTCAATTCCCAGCAACCACATGGTGGCTCACAACCAATTATAATGGGATCTGTAATGGGATCCTATGCCCTCTTCTGGTATGTCTAAAGACAGCAACAGTGTTCTCACATAAAATAAACAAACAAACAAATAAATAAATAAATGTTAAAAAAAAAAGAATGGAATTTCCCTAGCCTTACCAGTCCTGAGCATGATAAATCTTCACATTTTTCATCTGTTTTATGAAATCAGTATTTTATATTATTTTAAAAACACCTACCTCATTTTCATTGCCATTTCATTAACAAGAGTCAGTAGATTTTTTCATGTCTACTGGCTATTTTTATATTCCTTCTGTAAACTTTTCCTTATAAAAGTTGCCCGTGTTTATATTAGTTGTGTGATTTGTAAGAATTCTGTGGCCTTTTCAGAAATTAATGGTTTGTGAATCTTATTGTACAAATGTTTCCCAATTCATTCCTTTAAGGTCTTGTTTGCTTTTATGCACTTAAATTTGTATTTCACTTCAAGATTTGTTTCATAGTATGTTTAAAAGTCCTCCCAAACTTGACTTAAAAATAACACTTTAGGGCTAACAAGATGGCTAAACTAGTAAAAGGTACTTGCTGCCAAGTACCCAAATCCAAGTTCAAACCTCTCTTAGTCCAAGGAGAGGTGGGGCCAAAAGATTTAATTGACACTCCTATAAGCTATCCTCTGAACCTCTACATGTGTGACATGGTGCACACATACACACACAGACACACACATACACACACATATACACACACACACACTAAAAATTTAAAAATCACTGTCATTTTTAAGATTTCAAAAATTTCTTAAACTTTCTGATGAATTTCTGTCAGATACCCCTTTGCTATTGCAAAGTGTTGTAATGTAGATCTTTTATATTCTTCTATATTAAATCAGGGATCTTGCTGATTTAATATTAAGCTTTTGAATAAATTTTATCCTATTGCTAATTCGCTTTTATTAACCAGAATTATAAAGATTTATGAGAAGCATGACAATATAAAGTCAGGGCAAAGACATCATAGAGGAGATGCTGATGTTTGGTCCACACAATGTTGATACACAAAGCAGTCATACTTACCTTGAAGCTCAAATTCACTAGAGAAAACATGATTCACCCACCTGATCTGAAAGCTGAGCTACAGGTATGTGGTTATTTCCTCTGCGTGCTATTTAAAGCTATCAGTGATGCTCTGAAAAGCAGAAACTGTTTCCTGGGGTGCTAATACCACACAAAGGGTCTATCAGAAGGTAGGAGGCAGCCAATTACTGCATCTTATATGACATACAGGGCTAGAGGGTCACCAGTGGCCCAGTAGAAGGGACAGAAAGCAACCTTGCACCATCTTGCATAGACAAAAGTGGGTCAACTAGCCTGCAAGGAAGCAAAGGAAAATGGAGGTGAGCTTTTAGTAGAAGCATCACCCATCTTCCCTGGTGCAAGCTTCTTGGTGATGGGATGTCCCAGAGTGCTGAGACCCTGCACTCTCCTGAGGTTCTCTGTTTACATTTCCTACATTTTCTCTTGATACCAGTAGCTTCTCTGAAAAGCAGATCACTACGTCAATGTCAATGCCTTTTAATCTCAGATCCGTAGAAACAACAAAAGCAACAGCCACTACCTCATGGTGACCTGGTTCGTTCCCTTCCTTTAGAGTGTGAGGACTTTTTGCCCAAATCGTACAAAGGGCAGCACAACCTTTGTCCCCACAGCATTAGGGAGCGTAGACACAAGATCCTCAGATACAATCTGACACATTTTAGCACAGTAATTATTACCATGTATCCTTTCCAAGGAATTGAAAAGCCACCTGATGATGACTTTTCTTAAGTTCTTCCACCAAGGACATGAGAAAAAGCCACTCCTGCGTTTTCTGTTTGTTTTTGGTACTGAAGATTGATCCTAGAGCTGAATGCATGCTTTGTATGTACCTCACTATGGATATACCTTAGCATAGCCAATTCTACAGTGGTATCACCCCCTCAACAGTGTTGCTTTACATAGTTCCATTTTTCAGTTGAATTTCTATTTAGTAACAGACTCTGCAGCAGGAATGGTAGGGCCACCTCTATGCAAACTCTGGAGACTGCATAGCAGCAAAAGTATCTCCTGCAAGAAGACCTAATTGAGGACTGCCTGTGAGACCAAGGATTGCTGGTGCAGACAATACCAGCCCACCACCCCTTAGAATAGACTGTTTAGAAGTACAATTCCTGCACCAAACTCTATTCGAACATTTGGAGTTTGGATTCTTGTCACATAAATTACCAGCTCACCTTAGGAAGTGCACAAAGCTGGCCATCTCTACAGCATTAGATTGTGAGGGTTTTCTGGGTAGCACATTGGCCAGAAGAAACCAAAATCATGGCCAGTTTTATGGGGATGTGAGGCTTGGTTAACTTCCTTTAGGATTTATTGATTTTTGTAGACTATATAATTTGATGTTTTGTGAGCTACTTCCTTTGTGAATTGTGTGCGTGTCAATATCCCTTTCCTGCTTTCTTACTGATGTGTACCAAGCTCAGTGTTATTAGCGACAATATGTAAAATATTTTATACTTATAGCAGTCTATGTGCCTGGCACTGCGTTAAGCCCCTTGCTCTCAGAGACACAGACCATCTTTTCCCGTGTGGTTTGTGTTTTAAAATATTCTTGTGTGAAATCATCATTCCTATTTCTTGAGGCCATTTTTGGAGCAGTCTGTTTTAGAAGCCTGCATTAGTTCATTTTTAGCATTTAACATCTTGAGAGGGGGACTGAGGTGCAGAGTCTGTGTAGGCTGCCCCCGGGTGAGCAGCTTGGTAGTTCTCCTTCATTAACAAGGTGACTGAGTCTCACCATGACAGTGTCATAAACACAAGCGTTCCCCTGTCTTTGGTACAAGTGGTGACCTTAGAATTAGGTTCCTCTGTTCCTACCTTTCCCAGGAATCCCAAAGGGCCGAAGGATGAGGATGGGCATGCTGAGGGGACTGAAGCTGTCTTGCAGTGACACTAAGGTGTATGAAGTGGGCAGGGAACTTGTGGACATTTATTAATCTAAATGTCTGTGAGCAAATACTCAGCACCATGGTGCAGGAAGAGCAGCAAGACTTATCATCCCTTGAAGTACCCTGAAATGGAGACACTGGGTACGGTTTTAGAAATGGCCCACCCTGTTGTTGCAGTTGTGCCAAACTTGCCTAGATGTCCCCTCTCTTAGCATCTGATTGTGGGACCAGCCCCTTGTCACTACTGTTTTCCTCTATCACCTGTTCTTCCTTGTTTTCCAAAGTGACCTGTAGGATGGATGGCAATTACTAGGCTGAGCTCATGGGTTACTCCCACTACCTAATCTCCATCTCCACCTGCTGTTCACGACCACAAAGTTTCACCTTGTAACAAATATCCTGTTGTCTGAACTCACTTTGACTTCACAGTATCCAGCCGGCAGTTACTATGTTGCTTTGCATGAATAGCAAGTACCCGTGCTTCAGGCTTGGGAGGTGGCATTAAACAGAGAAGAACAGCCTTTTCATCAATATTGGCTCTGGCCCATTATGCTAATGGAAATCCAGGAAGAAACTCTTCATAGGGTCCTATCCTACACACTTGGAGAATGTGCCTAGAAATAAGAAACCACCTGCTTTCTCTGTGAGCACATGTCCCCTTTGAGGACCAAAGCAGGGATGAGACACTGTTGGAGTCATTTACGAGGATGGGCATGCCTGGGAATAAATTAGGACACATGTTAAATCTAAATTCCTGGGCTCTGTTCCAGATTGTCTCAATAGGGCCAGGCAAGTCCTGAGAGTCTGTGTTTGTAATTAAGTAATCAATTGATTTTTGATTAATTAATACTTATGTAGGAGGTAATTCTATTGCAACCCTTCTGGCAGGGGAGATGATGCCTTGGGGCAGAATCAGAAGAGTCATTTGCTTCAGCTCAAATCATCTAAAGATCCCCAAATCCTTCTGCCCACATATCTGAACAGCAGCTTGATAGGACTGTGCTATTTGTAATAATGTGTAATAAAGAAGTGTTATCTTAAATGCAAATTAATTATTATAAGAGTTAAGCTCCGTTAAGGAAGCCTAGCTTTTTACAGTACAGCTGATAAGCACAATCCCAGTCAGGCATTTGGTAGCACACGCCTGTGGCTTCTCATGGTTTCCTGCCTTCAATTGTAGTGCATCCGTTTCAGCATTTGCTAGGTTGATAGGCTACTTTGCCTGCTGCATGTCCCTTTTATCTACTTTTTGGATTACCTTTTTTACCTGCACTTTTCTTATAATGAAGGCTGGCATGAAAACACTCCAGACACCGTAGGCCTGTCACCGTAGTGGAAAGGTTGCCTGAGAGTGTGCAGACATTACTTACAAGGCTCCTTTTTTGGACCTATGCATATGGCTGGATCAAAAGAATGTTGGTTCCCATTTTGCATGGCCAACATGAGACAGAGGTTGTCACAGCACCTTAAGTTGCTAGGCTAGTGAACAGATAAGTCCCAGACCCAGGAATTCATGACATTCCACCTCCCACAGAATGCAGGAGTCAAAAAGTTCTCTTGCATATCTCTCCCCCTTCTAGAGTCCTAGCCAATCAGATAAACAAAAAGTGCTCATATGCGTTGTCTGCGTCTCATCGGCAGATGGGAACAACCCCCACAGGGCTGGTGCCAGGATGAAGCTTCCATATCTGCCCCCAGGATAGAATGCTGCAGAAACACCCTAGGGAACAGCTCAGGCCCTGCTGTCACTAGGAAGCCACATCCTCTACTTCCTGTGCTTCCAGTGTGACCCAAAGGAAGTGGTTGATGACAAGGTGAAGTACTGAAAGTGAAAATGGAAGTGGAGACAAGAGCCACATTCACAAGAGATGGGTCTCGTGTCTGCCTAGTCTGTCTTACAGCTAAAAATAGAACCCAAGGCATCTGAAGTAGGAAAATGACCAAGACACAAGAAACAAAACTTCTTTTAGATATGGCTCCCCTTACTCCTAAATACTCACTCCATAATAATTTGACACAGGATGCTTAGGCAGTAATTGGAAAGAAACAGACCAAACTGCTACCCAGATCATTAGAAATAAAACCAGAAGAAAAATACCAGTTGAGCTTGGAGAACATGCACTGAGATGCAGCATGGAAGCCAGGTATGACAGACGGATGCAGCTAATTCTTATCAAAGGATGTGTGTGGGGGGTGGAGGGTGGGGGGAGTGAGACTCACAGAGCACATTGGTGATGGGACTGAAGGAGACAGAAGTTCAGGATGTGACCTGCTGTTCACGTGGGGTCAACCACATACAGAAACATGTTCCATCTCTTTAGACTCAACTGGAACACATTTGACCTTGAAGTCATTATTCGATGGGGCTGACTTTTTCCATTTCAGAGGCTATGCATATTCTTTGTGGCACCAGCTTCCTTATTCCATCATGTGCTCATGGAACCAGGAACTGAGGGAGAGAAATGAGAGGACATTTCAAATGGCCTCTACCACTGTGAGAAATATAGTATGGGAGACAAATGAAAATGAACGAGACAGTCTTCAAATTCACAGAGAGGTCAGACGTTAGTCATGGGTTAGGTGATGTAAATGGAATGTTCCATCCATATCTTGACTCTGTCTACCCTCAAGACCCTGCACCCACTAAGGAGCTTGAGGGTTCTTTTCTTAGTAATTTTTGTGGGTAATTTCATAGCAATTCAGATATCAAGGTTGATTCATTCAAAACTTATTAAGGAAAAGTCTCTTGTTGGTCCTCATTATTCATGTCAGTCATCCTCTCTGGGTTTGAATCTGGGAGCAGGAAAAATGACCCAGCATGCATCTGGGCAGAAGTCTACCCTTTATGGCTGCTTTTGTTTATGTTTTGAAAGTCCAATCCTCAAGGTGGTAGGCTATTGGTCATTTGTGTTAGAAGCCGTTGGTGAGAGGGGTTAAGGACATGGGGTGGATGGGCCTTCTTACAGACCCCTCTTTGTTGGTAATTCATTTTCTATTCATATAGAATTGAGGGCCATGTGGAAGGATTATGATGGATCTGAGTCTTTCAACTTCAGAGGCTATGCACCTTCTGTGTCACCTTCCTTTATGCGCAATGAACACAGAAATTCAGAACCCTTATGTACCATCCAACTGACTGTCTTCTAGAAGGAGAAATAATCATCTCCTTAGCCCTTTACAGACATGTGGTATCAACAGGTTGCTGTGTCATCAGTCACTGGCAGCCACTCAAATCAGTCAAGTGGCCTCTTAAGCATTAATTGATTGGTTTGATCCCAGCATTGTACTCAGAAGGCAGAAGCTTTATAAGGCTGATTCTTGGGTCCATCATCTAGCTAAGCATCCATTTTACTTAGTGACTTTGCCTAGCTTCTAAAAAAGGAAGTGCATTTACTGGGAAGAAATGGAAACAAAGTGCAGGCATTTATTTCCATTCATTGGTTCTCATTAGTGACCATAGCTGGGACTGTTAGACTGTGGGAATTTCCCTAAAGGTTCTGGGACTGAAAAGAATGCTTTTAAGGTCTAACTACAGTAAACAAGTTGGGAGACTCCCTAGAAACAAGGCACAGAGAGAGATTCACAAGGATGAGACTCTTCAAATTCAGCAGAGTTGACTCAGTCATTCTGCACTCAGTGAATCGATAGTTGAATGTCTAGGGACACATACTACATGTTGATATTAAGGGATGGACAAATGAGGGATGGGTAGATAGTAATTGAGGAAGAGGGAGAAAGGGAGAGACAAGAGAGAAGATTCTAACATTATGCAATAGCCATCATCTCTCATTTCAAACTCCAGTAGAGTCATTGGTGACCTTGTAACTGCACATATACAGAGTGATGCTTTTAAAACTAAGAGTAACAGCAGACAACAATACAAAGGATCTCGCATGCTATAGCACCCATTATTTGGTGACTGAAGAAATGAACATGACTGTTTGACAGAGGCATGGTCAGGGCAGGTTGAAGGCAGTGCTATGGAATAAAATCTAGGTAACAAGAATGGACAAGAGGTCCTCAGGACAGTGTCTAAGTCAACCTGGCCGAAATTGGGTGGCTTTTCTTAAAAGCTATTTCCTCCATTCCTGAAAACTGTTCACCTTTGGGCAGTGACTACATTTTGTTGTTCCTCATTAGCAGGTTCCTTTAATCTTCGAAACTGTAACAAAACTCTCTGACAGAGTTACTGTTGTATGGCAATAAGATACAGTTTGCTTGGCAGATTCGAGATCCCCAATAGATGCCCAAGTGAGGGGATGTGAGGTTCTTTTGGCTTTCATACAGATCATTTAAACAAATAAAACACTTCTAAGTGTATGATCTCGTTTGGTTCTCACCACAACCTGTGAAATAAACAAGACAGGTACAAATATTCTCATTTTGTAGATCTTATGAGACTTCTACTCTACCTCACCTCCTTAGGGAGACAGAGCAAAAGAGTGAAATGAAAAATAATAGGGTTATCCCAGAGACTTAAAGGTTATGGGATGTGTTGTGATTTTAATTCAGTATTGATGGGGAGCAGGGGGAATATTCTAAGCAGAAAAATGAGAGGAGTGAAGGGCTTAAGGGATGCCAATATGAAGATGGTGGATCAATTGGAACGAGAAGGATTTGTTCAAAGGTGAATATTTTGGGTATTTGTGTATATGCAAGTATTGGGTTACTGTAACAAGTTGAGGGCTGGTGATTCAACTAGCAGAATTTACTCATCACCAACAAGATGTGTAGTGGTCCATCTGTTGTTCTTTCCTGCCTCTCCCTCCTTTCCAAAGTAATGGAGATGATGATGAGAATGGGGCAGACATTATAGTTAGCAGGTGTGAGCAGCACAACAGTTATTAGAGCTACGTAAATATGAAAATCTGTAGGGCCTTCCAGATGAGGGTTGTCATGCCCAGTGCTTGGAATTTTGATTGGAATCCAGTGCTTATCCCAAAGTCTTTCACTCTTTGTTATTATTCCTTTGGGGTTTAAGGTGCTGTCTCTCATCAAGAAAAAGGAAACAATTAATTTTTATACAAAACTAACATCAGCAGCAAACTCCTGTCATGGGTTTATCTTGACCCACCGCTATTTACTTTCATCTACTCCATTGATGGTGTCAACAGAAAGAATCTTCCAACTATCTTGCAGAGTCCTGATCCATTTGAAGGAGCATAATGTCAGTTAGAAAACCAGACTTTTTTGGGAGCTGACCTTGCCTGGCTTTGTCCGATGTACTTCTTGCATGCAATTTGCCTCTTAGTGATACATAAACTTTATTCTTCCCTGTTGATCATGCTGGTTTTGGCTGGTGCTAAATATTTCCTCTCCTCATATAGTTAACTTCTCACCGACCCAATTCATCGCAGTAGATCTTTCTTCCCTGGGAAAGGAAGGTCACCCATTGACCTGGGATAAATGTTCCCATCAAATTCTGCATTTACTTGGCATCTTCTTCAAAAATACCATGGCTTGGGATTTTGATCTACTTCTTCTAGCTGTAATTTAACTGTGCACCCCAAAAGTCCACTCACTGGAAACCTGATTCTCAAGTTCATGTGTTAATGGCATCTGGAGATGGGATCTTTTAAAAGTCATAAAGGTAGAGTCATGAGAGTGGAGCTTGCAAGGATGATGGCTTTAGAGGTTTTGTAAAAGAACTAAGGACTCACAGTAACCACCAGTGTCCCTGTGTGATGCCCTGCACTGTTCTACCATGCAGTGGATGTCAGCTATGCTTTGGACTTCCCAGCCTCCAGAACCATGAGATAAATAAACTTGTATTCTTTATCAATTAATCACTCTTGGGTATTCTGTTAAAGTAGCAGAAAAAAAGAAAGAAACAAAATCCATTATTCTTGATTATAAATGTCCCCAAAGTAATGTCTTTTTTGTTTGTGATTTGTGTGTAGTTTGATTGAGTAGGATGCTTAAATGAACAAATGAGTGGTTGAATGAATGGATGAACCACTTAGTTACTTTACTTGAATAACATTCTAGAAAATTCTAGCATTCCCACGTGTACAAACTATTCACAATCTGGAGTCATCTAGGAGACCACATGGTAACTGTCAGCTTGCGGAGGATCAAAGAAACAGGAAGGATGACCTACCGCAGAGATGCTCTTATCGGCATGTTGACATCCAGGTAAGAAGGGGAAGATACACACTCATCTAGTGTAGGTGTTGGAACTCGGTCATCTCTGACTCATAGGCTACATTCCTTGGCTCCTATTGAAAGCTAGTTTACAGAGAACTCTTAGAGGAAGCAGAAGGAGGGTATGCTATGCAGGGAGGGAAGGAGCTCTGAATGGAAGCTGAAAACACAGCGTGCCCTGGAGGGACCAGCTTTGACAATGGTCACAGGAAGGGAAGAGAATGTTCTAGAGTCATGATGATACTGGCGATGACTTTGCATCTTTGCAACTCCTGCTTATATAATACCAATTTACACACCCAGATTTAGCCACCCAACATGTCATCTCTGAGATGTAGTGCTAAATTAAAAGTCATCAAATTTGGCAGTGAAAATCAGTTTTGTCCAAAGTGACTGACTATATCCACAACATTCACACATAAAACCTGTTGCCCTGTATACACAGGAGACCCACAGATACTGAGGCAGAGCCAACCAATCTCTATTTTATATGAGATTCTAGAAAGGGACACATATCATGGGCATTGAAACAGATGCATTCACTATCATCTGTCTCTGACATATGCATTAGCTGCAACCCCTGTAACAAACTTTTTTTTTGACTTTCTGTGTCTCAGTTTCCTGAAATGTACAGTATAAAGAATATTGAACTGTTTATACACACAGGATTGTTGCAAAGAAGATATTGGCTAGTGTGTGGTAGATGCCACTTCTAAGCTCACAGTGGGTCTGAAACAACAAACCCTATGTTGGAGATAAGGCAGGTTTGCTGATGGTTTATCTCTTAAGTCAGTGACTCATTATGTCAGGCAGGTTGGTATCAAACAGTTGACACTCTTGCCTCAGCTTCCCTGAGGGCTGAGCTCATAGGAAAACATCACTACACTTGACTGAGGCTTTCATAATGACATAGAAATTCTGTACAGATACAAAGGTCCACAATTTGGGGTGCATCCGATCGCTAGAAATTCTCATTTAATAAGGTGTGTTGGCATTTACAGTTGCCTGTGCAGCCTGATAGGAGAGTCAATTTAAGGGAAAATGCAGCTGGGCATAGGAAGAGGAAGAGGGAAGAATCCTGAGTATTAAGTGCTTTTAGGGAGCAGCATTCATGGAAACCTGGAGAATAACATTCTTGGTAATGGAGGAGCTGCTACAAAATTGTGAGCTTTTAGTGTGTGGTGGGTTCATGAGGGAGACACACTTGTCTATTTCATTCATCAGAATGCCTTGGGAAACCAGGAGAATGTCTGGCAGAAAATGTTGGCTTAATTAATATTTGTGAATGAAGTTAAGCAGGCAAGCGCAGGCAGCTCTACTAGTATAGTTCTTACAGGCTTGTAAGTGTAGGTACTGGGAGAAAGGATAGGTGGACTGGAAGTGAAGGCCATCAGGACAGCAAGACCAGACCACGAGAGTTTCTGGACTCCATGAGGAGGTCTTTGGTATCACTCTAAGAGTGCTGTGAGGCAGATAGATCTTTGGGGTAAATGCATGGTGTGATCTGACTCACATTGCAAAAGTGCCATCCTGGCTCCTGGTGGGAATACATCACAAAGCATCACAGGGGCAAGAATGAACACACCATGGCCAGAAGGCAGGACACCTAATGCACACTGATGGTGAAGGTGGTGAGGAGGGGCCCAGGTCTAGTTGGGATATGTTTGTCTTGGGGGAAAGGGAAGTGGCAGAAGAGCTAAGCCATCGGCAGTGGGAACTGGATAGGTAAAAAATCAGTAGATGTGTATAATTGAAACTCATGTGGTAATGACCTAGATATGTCCGTAAAGGAATATATGCTTAAAATGTGGTATGCAGCATACATTTCAGAAAAAGGCCTGAGGACAATTTCGGTTTGCATACATTAAAAATAGCCTTAAATCTAATGTGCCTTAGAAAAGCATGTCTGTGGAGTTGATGCTTGTTGCATGATGTCTTTCCTCTGCATCACACAGGGAGAAAGAATTGAGAACAGAAGGAGTATTAGATAACTGGGATATCAGTCATAGTATGCCATAAAACAGTGAATATGCTGAACTTGTCGTGGCCCATAGAGATAAACCCCTCAACTCCAGGTCCCAACAACCACTCTTTTAATGAGAACTTAGATTTGTAAGACTTCCTCCTTCTCCAGAGTCTGTGATCCATAGCCTGTGAGTTGTCATCCTGATCACTGGTTCCTGACAGTCACTCTCTTATGAATCCCCTCTTTTAAGGTACAGGGCTAACCTGTAACTCAATGAGATTTTCAGAAATGGCCACCAAGACAAATAAAAGACATTTTGGCTTACGTTGCAGTCTCTTGCTTATTTGCTCTGCGGGAGGCTAGTGACGTCTAGCCTACTGTGAGGATACTTCAGCAGTTTCATGGAGGTCTACACAGCAATACACCAAGAGCAGGCACCATGAATTCCCCAGTCATGCCTTTGACCATCTCAGAGTGTGTGTATGAACATCTTTACTGCAGCCTGATGGGATGCTGTGCCAGAACACCCGCATAAGCCATTCCTGATCCACAGAAATTGTTTGGGTTTAACAGATGATCATTGTTGTCTTAAGTTGCCCAGTTTCGGGACAGTTTTTATGCTGCCAGTAGCTGGGGCCCTTGAAATCAGTCTTTGAACTTGGAACTGCCTTACTAAGGAGAGTTAGGAAATGAAAGCACTGTCTTGCCTCGGATAATTCTTTTCTTTCCTAGGTCTTCTAATGGGAGAGGTGTGAAAAGCAGTAATTTTAATCAAAATAAGTAACACCTGGTTCAGTTAAAATTAAGTCCTGTGAAATTGGTCCTTAAGAAATCAAATGTTGGCACTGCAGGTAACCATAGAAGTATCTTTAAAGAGATGAGTCTGTCCTAAGATTGCACATCATTCTTCATGAAAACATCCTTTCTTATTAACACGGAGTTCTGGAAAAATCACCTGGCTTTGAAACCTTGCCTGTTTGTTCCTTTCACGGCATCTTTAAAGAGAAATCTACAGCATATATAATGAGAAGATGAACTTAAGTCAGTGAAATAATTTTTCATTTCCTGACTTGTAAGAAATGAAAACATTTCCACAGTAGGGTGTGGGTATGAGTGAGGGGTGAGTTGCTCCTAGTCTATCAAGAAACATGGGTGGATCAAATGAACGTTTATTCCCTCACAGTGGAGAAAGCCGCACACAGAGGAGCTTTTCTCCTTGTTCCACATTGTCTGTTCACCTGTCATAATTATTTTACAGAGGACAAAATCTAAAGTAGAGCGATTAAATTCGAGCAAGTCAGAGAACGAGGGATGTAAAAGGGATTTGTAAGACAAAGCAAAAGCATGATTTCTGTCAGACCAACTGTCTGTACTTGAGCAGAAAGCAAAGTGTGTACAGGGTGGGGTTCACCCTGGGAGCGGGGTTCACCCTGGGAGCGGGGTTCACCCTGGGAGCGGGACCCATTGAATCAGGCTGCGGGTGTGTGACCACTCTCAGGAGGCTGAGTGGCCTGGACTGAGATGCTACCAGGGCCTTGAAGAAAGAAAGGAACAAGGAAGGAAGAAAGGAAGGAAGGAAGGAAAGCAAGTATTAAGAACTAGATAAAGAGTTGGAGAGATGGCTCAGCAGTTAAGAGCACCTGCTGCTCTTCCAGTAGGACGTGGGTTCAATTCCCAGCACCCACATGGCAGCTCACAACTGTCTGTATCTCCAGTTCCAGGGAATCTGGTACCTTCCCAGTCATACATGCAGGTAAAACACTACTGCCCATAAAATAAAAATAAAAAAAAAATAAATCTTTAACAACAGAACTAGGTAAAATTCAGAACAGGTCAGAGGAGAGTAAGTTGAGCAAAGACTGATTCCTAGAATCTAAAGGTGGAGACATACAGAAAGAACAAAGGAAAAGACTGATGAGAAGCCTGGAGACTCGTGGGAGTCAGAGGAAGAGATAGCCTCTCATTGTCCAGAGCCACTACTAACATCACTTCCTCTATATAACAACAAAAGCCTTCTCTACATAAATAGCACTTACTTTCTCTGAAAGACATCTAACATTATAACTGCAGCTCCAGAGGAAACAAAATCCCAGACAATGATGACGTTTAGATTAATTTCAGGATTGATTTATTTATTTCTATTTATGTTTTGAACAGGGTTCTCTTATATCCCAGTTGGTCGTGAACTCATTATGCCACTGAGGATGTTCTTAACCTTCTGAGTGTGGAGATTACAGGCGTGTGCTTCTGTGTTGGTTTATGGGATCTGGGATTTAGCCTAGGGTGCTGTCCATACTAAACAAGTTCTCTTATCAACTGAGCTTCAGTACCCAAGTCCTAAGTCTTTCCTAAGAGAGAGAGACAACATGTACAATGAAGATCATGGGCTTTTCAGACCATGATCCTTTCCTTCTTTAGTAGGCTAGTGGCTCTCGCGGTTCAGGTGTTAGTATTTAATGAGTGGCTCTGTCACGCACTAAACTCGGTGGCCCAGCAAGTTCAATACAGGTTCCTGTTAGATTTCTTTACCAAATATCTGTGGTCTGAATGTGTCCCCCAAGTTTGTGTTTTGGAGATTTGACTCAATTCAACAGTGTTGGGAGGTAGGGTGTTCAAACTGTGATGAATTCAAGACAGCTCTGGCCTCATGAATCAATTAATGCTATTGTCTTGGGAGTGAGTTTTATACAAGGGAGTTTGGCCTTTCCTTATGTTGTCTATTCATCCTTCTTCCCTGTTGCTTTCTGTCATGGGATAATGCACAAAGAAGGCTTCTGTTATATGCTGGCATTTTCAATATTCATTTTTTATATTTTAGTAATGTATATTTGTGTTTAGAGGGCGTAGGGGTAATTTGTACCCATGGGTGCAAGTGCCTGTTGAAGCCAGAAGAAGGCTTGAATCCCTGGGAGCTGGAGTTACCAGGGTTGTAAGCTATTGCAAGTGAGCACTGGGGAACCAAACTCAGGTCCTCTGCAAGAGCCATAAGTAAGTTTAACTGCTCAGCCATCTCTCCAGCCTTGATGCTGGCATCTTCGGGTCAGACTTCCTATCTTCCAGAACATAAAATATGTATGAATATATAATTAAAATGTGTTAAATATTCATATGTAATTATAAACACATGCTTATAACTTATTTAAATGCATAATAAATTGGTATAACAATATTACTATAAATTAGCCAGCTTTTGGCATTCTATTACAGCAACACAAAATAAACTAAGGCCATCCCTCTGAGTGTTACAGTCATTCCAGTTTATGAAGGATCTGAGGCAGAGAGGCCACATGTTAAAAAAAAAATTGTGTGTGTGTGTATGAGTGTGTTAGTGAGTGTGTGTGAGAGTGTGTGAGTGAGTGTGTGAGTGTATGTATGTGTATGAGTGTGTGTAAGTGTATGTGTGAGTGTGTGTGTATGAGTGTGTGTATGAGTGTGCTAGTGAGAGTGTGAGTGTATGTGAGTATATGTGTGTGTGTAAGTGTATGTGTGAGTGTGAGTGTGTGTGAGTGTGTGTGTATGAGTGTGTTAGTGAGTGTGTGTGAGTGTGTTAGTGAGTGTGTGTGAGTGTGTTAGTGAGTGAGTGTGTGTGTGTGTGTGTGCAGCTGTAATCAAGCCACAGTTTACCTGTGGAGGTCAGAGGACTGCTGTGGTGTTGGAGCTCTTTTTCCACCTTTACACGGATGCAGAGGATGGAACTGAATCAGTCAGGCTTGTGCACACATCAAGTATTTTTACCTGTCTGGCCATCTTGTTGACCCCAGAAGTAAAATCATCTGTATAGGACATCAGGATTAGAAGGCCTGGGGTTTGAAGAAAGCCTTTGATCACAGAAGCTGAACTGTGGCTCTGTTTTGTGACCTCCAGTCTGGAGAGGAAAACTGCAGAGTCTCAACGTTACAGGAAGGGCCTGGAGGTAGAGGAAGACTGTCTGCACAGACGACGTTCAGCCGTGGAAGTAGGTTCCAGGAGGAGCAAACACATCCGTTATTGACCAAGTTTGACTTAGGAAAGGGCTGTGGTGTCTGTCAGCCTCCCTTTGGTCCAGAGATAATGAACTGAAGGAAGGCCAGGATGAAGGGCAAGGGCTCTTTGCAGGGAGCAATGGAGCCTGAAGCCAGAGTTCCCCCTGACACCATCTGTTCTGGGAGTTTTGTTGCTTAGATGCAGAAATTCATTCTGACCAGGACCAGAAAGTCATTCTGACTTAACACAAAAGACACAATAAATGTTTCTTAACTCAAGATACTATTTTTAAAATTATTATGGAATTTGTTTTTTTTAGAATCTTAGAAGCCCCACCCCCATATGTAAATATAGGTAGTGTTTAGAATTGGCATGTGGCTCTCAGCTGGGGGCCAAGGATGGGACTACGGGACAGTGACATTCTCAGGCTATTTTTGTCTACGCAGCTCAGGATGCAGCTGCTGAAGCTGAACCCCAGTGTTCCCTTTTCCACCTTCTTCCTATTCATTTCTGAGAAGTACTTCCCGTGTTTGTTCTTGCCTCCATTCAGGGTACTATTTCACACCTGCTTTTGGTTATTTAGTCTCTGAGGCCAATCTTCTATCTTAAAGTTCACTGGGTTTTGTCATCTTTCCTTTCTAAATCTGCACACCTCTGTCATTTTTCAAGGAAGGATCAAAGAGGCTAAATAGACAAATAGGTAGTTTTGAGGAATGAATGAAAAAAAAAAATCGTATCACGCCAGACTCGGCATAGGCACTGGGACATCTTGCTTGGAGGTTGGTCTTCAGTGGTTTAATGGTGAAAGACTGTTGGGAATCTGGCCTCATCGCAGAGGGTACTCATGCCCAGGTTTGAACAGTGACAAAACACAAAGATGAAAATTATCTACTGTGAAAAAGATGTGCTCATTCCCAGCCTGGCATGAGGGAAGGAATTCCACTGGCAGGAACCAGCCACAGGATTATGCCTTTTGTAATTTTGCAAATCAGTAAATCGGTCAACCCACGGAAAGGCAGATAACAACCCTCAGAAAAGATGCTATACACTACACCTGGCGTGGAGAATGAACTCAGGCTCAAGGCAAGCGCTCCATGGTTTCATTTCTTTTTCTTTCTAACTGGTTCTATTTGCTAATTTAAAAACACAACGCCTGTAGACTGTCCCTCCTTCAGTTTCTGTCCTGCACTGTGTCTCCTTATTTGCACCCTTGAGTATTTTGTTACTCCTTCTAAGAAGGACTGAAGGCTCCCTATTTGGTCATCATTCTTTATGAGCTTTATGTGGTCTGTGAGTTGAATCTTGGGTATTTCAGGCTTCTGGGCTAAAATCCAATAATCAGTGAGTGAATACCATGTATGTTCTTTTGTGATTGGGTTACTTCACTCAGGATGATATTTTCTAGTTCCATCCATTTATATATGAATTTATCAAATTCATTGTTTTTAATAGCTGAGTAATATTCCATTGTATAAATGTACCACATTTTTTGTATCCATTCCTCTGTTGAAGGGCATCTGGGTTCTTTCCAGTTTCTGGCTATTATAAATAAAGCTGCTATAAACATAGTGGAGGAGGGACAGTCTACAGACTATTCCACCTAGATATCCATCCTATGTGCAGTCACCAAAGGTAGAGGTTGATGTGGATGGCAGGACGTACACGCTGACAGGAGCCTGATATAGCTGTCTCCTTAGAGGTCTGCAAGAGTCTGACATACTCAGAGGCAGATGCTCACAGCTAACCATTAAACTGAGCATGGAGTTCCCAATGGAGAAGATAGAGTGAAGGCTGAAGGAGTTGAGAGGATTCGCGACACCATGAGGAAAGCAACAATCCCAACCAACCAGAGCCCCCAGGGTCTAAGCCACCAGCCTGGGAGCGCTTAGGGAGGGACCCATGGCTCCAGCTATATATGCAAGGGAGCTATATATATAAGTAGGAGAAGAGATCCTTGGTCCCATGAAGGCTGGACATGGGGGGTAGGATATTCGAGGGTGGGGAGGTGAGGTACAGGGGAGGGTGGGTGGGGTACACCAACGTGGAGGCGGGAAGAGGGGGAAGGGATAGTGAGTTCCTGGGAGGGAGGGGGGGAAATGGGGTAAGGAGAGAACATCTGAAATGTAAAAAATAAAAAAATTTTCAATAAAAAAAAAAAAAAATAAATAAATAAATAAAAAATAAAAACACAACGCAAACGGCCTGCTCCATACCTCTCTGCGTGTTTCCCATCCCCCTGATGTGCAGTTCTTGGGTTTAGAGATATGAACACTGTCCCCCCTGAATTTGCTGTAAAAGCCATCTTGTGGAGAACTGATTCTAAACCTAACTCTTAATATTTAGTAATTATTTTGATGTCAGTGTATTTAATGTAAATATTTTTCTGATTAAGGAGTTTATAGCCTTGGGTAATTTATTCATTTTCCTCCCTTGATTATGTTGCTTTCATCACTGGGGTTAAAAGGATGAGAAATAATAACTTTCAGCTGCCAGAGTTATCAATTATTCACTGTTAGCCTAAGGATAGCAAGGGATGTGACAATACTCTGTGGATTTCTCTGGCACATGAATGACTAAGTCTGACAATGTGGGGGACAGACATGTAATATGAGGCTTGATTCATTTGTCAGACCAGATAAATCCGAAGAGTCAGTAATGTATAAATTATAGTTTCCATGAGCAGTAATGAAAGAATTAAAAGTTAGCATTTCATACATGAATTCAAACATTAAGAAATTAATCACCTCCCAAGCCAAATCAAAATAAATTTGATCATATATACACATATATTTGATCATATTTACATATATATATGCTTTAATAATTCATTTAATTGTTTATATTATAAAATCACTAGAGGAGGGTTTGAAAGACTTTATCAAATGCACAAATAACAAACAATCTTTATAAAAAAAATTGCTACTCTTTTTATGTGCATGCACATGTGTGTTTGTGTGCATGCGTGTGTGTGCATGCAAGCATTGCATGTGCCTGTGTGTGTGTAGATTCCTCCAGAGCCAGAGGAGAGCACTGGACTCATCTAGAGCTAGACGTAAGGCAGTTGTTAACCTCCAGACATGGGTGCTATGAGCTGAAGTCTAGTCCCTTAGAGAAACAGCATATATTCTTAGTCACTGAGCCATCTCTCTAGCCTCCACAAATCCAGTTTTTAAAGTCCAGTTTTTCTTTATAGAAAAAAATTATTAAATATTAAAAATAACCAGACCTGTAATCAAAGCCTTTCTGGAAAACCCTATCGTTTTCCTTATGGCCCTGAAGTTACTCTTAATTAAAGGTTCTGACTTGTTGCTAATAAAGGATGCCAGAAACATCTGTTTCTGTTTTTACATCAAAACACAGAATTTTGATGGAAAGGAAAAAAAAACCTAGTGTGTTTCAGCATTCCTTTCATTTATCCTCTGACATGACGTTTCAGGCATCACTGCCTTAATCTGAGGAAGTATTTGTAGGCTTTCCCGTCATCACATGGTGTATTTATGGAGAGGTCATTCAGGATGAATGGGCTAACGCTCTTGGTCTATTTCAAGTGGACCTGTGAGGAGGCAGTTGGAGAGTGGGAGATTGGGTCTCAGTGACCTCCTCCTCCAATCTCTGAGGCACCGTGTTTCCATCCCAGCTGGGTCACTGCCATTCGAATTCTGGAACTATTGGACTGGGTATCCTAGAGACTGTGTTTATGGCATCCAAGGTATTATCAGGAGTCAAGTCAAAACTCCTTTTACATCTGCAAACATTTAGCTAATAATTCACGGTTTTAAAGATTTATTTTTAATTTATATATATATAGATGCTTTGCCCGTACCACATGCTGCAAGTGGCTTCATTTCCTTGTAGCACTCACTTGAAGCCTTGGATTTCTTGAATCCTTGCAGTGTTTTGAGTTGTGGGAATATTCCTTAAGCTCCAGGTCTCAGGTTAGGGTGGAATGGGATTCTCACTGTAACTTCTGCTTAACCAGCTCTTTCCACAGTCTCTGCAGCTAATTTCTTTTCTTTTTTTTTTTTTTTTTTTCCGAGACAGGTTTCTCTGTGTAGTCCTGGCTGTCCTGCTGGAACTCACTCTGTAGACCAAGCTGGCCTCGAACTCAGAGATCTGCCTGCCTCTGCCTCCCAAGTGCTGGATTAAAGCGTGCGCCACACCGCCCGGCAGCTAATTTCTCATTTTAAATTCCTTCTCTTGAGTCAGATAACACGGGTTCTATTTTCCTCACCGGATCCTATTATTTTAGTATAGATGATTACACACACACACACACACACACACACACACACACACACACACACACATATATGTGTATATATATATAATACCCATCTACATACATATGCATACATATATAATATCTGTACACACTGTTCTAACACACATTATATATAATTTACACAGTGTATATTATATATATTATTATATATAATGTATATTATATAATATCTAATACATTATATATAAGATTGAGTTGTATTTATGTGGTTGACCTAACACAATATATAACTATTTGTTTTTAATATCACAGCAAACATTTGGTGTGAATACTAGCTTATCCTTTGTTCTCAAAAGGAAATATGTTATTTTCTATCTTTCTGAGATCACTCATAACCTAAATAAGGTGTTGATAATAATTACTCTAAATATTAGCATGAATTCCCTTGGTCTTACTGAAGACCTCTTGTGTACACACTTGCAGTCTACAATGATACTTTGTCTTTCTATGGAAAAAATTAATTGACATAAATCCTGTGATACAGGAGGTGTAGAACACACCAGATGTGCCACAGACTTTTAACAAAGTCTGAACTCAGGGCAGAGGGAGAAGTATGTTCCATATTAGAGATATCTTCACATCAACAAATATTTATGTTCAGGTACAATGTGGTAAAGACTCTTCAGCGAGTACATTCACCACTTAAAGAATAATAGCTTCACCACTTCTAAAGTCCTTCCTAGAGTAGTTAATTATGACAGAAAGTGTCTTCCACAGAAGCAGAGATTGCATCTCATCATTTATGGAGAGGCATGTTAGCATTCTGTTGGCTAGGGATAGGCTAACACACTTAGTGTTCACACACTGAAGTACTTTCTCTTGGAATGATGCTCCCTCTGCTTCTTAATTTCTTGCATCTTTCCAATCTAAGGTCAGTTGGCACCCTGTCATGAAGTCAAATCCCCTCTGGTATAGTGGAGTCTCCTAGAAACAGGCCTGCCTGCAGGGGCACACACTAGGTGAAAGTCTACACTTGCTGAACTGTTAGATTAGCTTTGCTCTTTCCTACTACATGGCAAGATCTGGAAGAGCAGGGAGTGTTTCAGTGTTGCCTATGATCACTTTCCTAGTATAGAGCATAAAATAAACAACGCACTCCTAGTATAGAGCATAAATAACACGCACTCCTAGTATAGAGCATAAAATAAACAACACACCACCATGCGTATGACGGCAGCAACAGGCACCTCTGAAGCTCAGAAATGGCGTAGTGTACATGAACCATCTCTGATGGGTGAGCTCCATAGCTTTCTGAATCATGCTTCTAAATGACATAGCCTGAGGAAAATGAACACACAAAGACCATCTTCATCTTGTTTTCCCTTCCAAAGGGCTGTTTGTTTACTGTATTTTCTAACTGTTACAACAATGCTGAAGGAAATTTTGAGAGGTCAGCAGCTTCAAGGATATTCATAGACATCAACATTAGTAAGCTGTAAGGAATGACAGCCATCCACATGCACATGAGAAGATCACAGAGGAATTCCACCTGGGAGAGAAGATGCTGGGGTGTCCCACGATCGAACGGAAGTAAAACCATGCTTACCTAGATAAGAAGTTACCTTATCTGCCCTTTGTATTTAAAAACCCATTGTTTCAGGATCATTAGTAACTAGGTAGCCACTAGGGAAGCTCATGTACTTCTATATCAGTGTGGTGTTTTTAGCAATTTAACTAGGGCTTATCCAACTACTCTATACCAGTTAGAAGACAAGGGATGAATTCAAATGTGACCAGAAGGAGCTTAGTAGTGATACTGTGTTAAAAGTTAACACAAAAGTGTTACAGTAAAAGTATCACGGTCGTGATACTATGTACAAGGTTAAAAGCATTACCTCACAGGAATATGCAAATATAACCATGTACTGTAAAACAAAATGGTGTTTGGATCAGTGACAGAGTGCATTAGAAGGGCAGTGAGATAAGAGCACATTGCACACTTCTGTACTCGGGGGCTTGCTTAGTGGTGGGTCACTCAAGAGCATCTCAGGATGCATCTTCCCTGTTAAGTAGTGCATGGCTGCCCATATGGAAAAATACTTCTGGAAACTATGTATTAAGAAACTATCTGATACAGTTGAGCTAGTTTTGTTTTGTTTTTTGTTTTTTGTTTTCTTGTTTGTGGCTTTTTGTTTTGTTTTTTAATTCTCACATGCCTAGTGTTGAATTCTGGGAGTTATTATTATTATTACTATTTTGCTTGTTTGTTGTTGGAAGCCAACTTTGAGCAGAAAGCGGCTATCATCTTTGCAACCATCTCAGGCCATATACCCTGACAAGAGACTTGTTTTCAACAGCCTACAACAGCTGAGCACACTCTGATAAACATCATGTTTTTCTCACATATCTTGTTTTGTTGCTTAGTGTCCCCAGCTGCAAGGCGCACGTGGTCTCCATGCTGCTGGGTGCACGTGGTCTCCATGCTGCTGGACGCATGTAGTCTCCACACAGCTAGCTAGGTGCACGTGGTCTCCACGCTGCAAGGCACATGACGTAGTGCCTTCAGCTATGCTTGTCCACGAGGGAAAGGCACGTGGTAAAGGGTATAAATACCCAGGATTTCCTTTCAATACAAGAGACTTGATCAGACTCTGTCTTGTCTCCATTCTTCGAGTCTCTTGCCCCTCCCCACTCTCTCTCTTGCTAGACCCTGACCTGCGGACCGGAGCAGCAGCTCAGGCCAGGCAGATACAAAGCAGCCCCCGAACGTGGGGCAGAACGGGCTGTTACAGTTTGTGTTTTTTTTGTTTTTGTTTTTTAATTCTTACATGCCTGGTGTTGAATTCTGGTATAAAATGCATCTTGTAAGATGAATTAATTCTTTAGAAACCATTAGAGAGTAGTCACAAATACCTTCCTGCTGCTACATTATTTCTTCATCTTGCTTTCTCTATTTGTTTATTTATTTATTTATTTTTGGATTGCTTCTTTGGTCCAGCCATTGACTGAATTTACTTTTTAATGTATTCCCTAAATTCTTGTAATTCTCAATATGTTGGCCTGTTAACTTACTGTTATTTTTCTTGACAATTCTGGCTGTTATAATTATTGAGACATCAAAGGCACAATCCAGGTGGTCGAGAGACATGAGGAAATTGCAGAGAAAGAGGGAGGGGCGGTTACCAGAGTTGTGTTACATCTTCCTTCA
The DNA here is from genome assembly GCA_021653895.1 of Mastomys natalensis. Lineage (NCBI taxonomy): Eukaryota > Metazoa > Chordata > Mammalia > Rodentia > Muridae > Mastomys > Mastomys natalensis. The sequence goes on along the minus strand of JAJTUV010000024.1, from coordinate 2,853,117 downwards.
GCATCAGTCAGCTTGTAAGATGGATTCTAAAGCGGTGTGTGGGAGCATTTGACCGAAGTCAATTAACGTGACTCAGATCACATCTTGAAATAAATAAAACCTTTCTCTTCTTTGGGGATGCTATTTGCTTGCTTCTTTTATTTTCAAATGCCAGGGGAAAATATCAAGAAGATTAATTTAATCTCTTTAGCTCATTACTGTGCCTCACCAGGCATGACTCTTTGGTTCCCTGCTCCCAAGACTGCAGCCTCGGACTGGGCTTTCTCATGATGGCAAAGGCTGCTTTGATTCATACATATGCCATTCTCCTTCTGACTCAAAGGACCAGGTGCCAGGGTGGAGGTAAGAGGAAGGCCTCTGACAAGACTGACTGACCATGGCCACAAAGCCACAGCCTCAGCCCTACCCACCTTCTGTCCCAACAGACTCAAGTGAAGATGACACAGGAGAGTCAGGACAAGAACAGAGAGCAGGATAAATTAGATATTGGTCATCTAAAAGAACTTATGCTCCTGTTAAATTTCAAGGAGACTGTCTCACCTGAAGAAAGATGGCTGTCAGGTGAAATAAACACATGGGTGATTTTCTAGAATTAAGGAAAGAAACCAACAACCTACAGGTAGAATCTGAAGCAACACATCACACATGTAGACAACAGCGCTTTGGTGATTAAGGAAGCATGCAGGGTCTTTTTAAATCATCCAGAGAAGGATGCTGCATGTGGTCCTGTTGATGATTTAGGACACTCAGCTGTTTACCCAGGACAGGATTTCACTATGTAAGCCCTTCAGTTTCTCCTAAAGTTACTTTGTTTTCTTTTGCCCTGAGAAGTTAGAAGATTGCCTCCACATCTATCAGTTGCACGCCAGATTTACAACACAGAAGATGAGTATTTACAAAAATCAAACTCTCTAAAGAAATGGCTTCATCTCAGAATTCTGAGCAAACTATCCTGTATCCGGTTTGTCCCAGGTCTGTTCTGGGAATATTTAATGACTGATGGACGTACGAGGACAGCAAAGGCGCTCATTTCGGTGGGGTTGAAAACACCCATGAAGCTTCTGTGGCATCTCTAGTCTCAGATGTACAAGGTGGCAGAGATACTCTGCAGCCACTCTGCAGCTTGAGGTTAAGACTCTGGGCTTGGGACTGATTGGCCCCAGCACTGCCATCCCCCAGAGTAAGGATGACAATTGTTAATGTCATTGCTACAAAAAGACATTTTAATTTTTGCTTTTGCTATTCAGAGAACATTGCTATTTATTGTTTTTTTAAACATGCAAAGCCACAGGCCGCCATTTACTATTACACACGAAAGGGCTATTTCATTTCATGGGAGGCAACGGCCACAGTGTGGAGAAGCCAAAGACATCAAGAGCCACCCGGGATCTCTTTAAATTATCTTCTTAAAAAAGATATTATCTTAATCTTTTTCCCTCTTTGGTGATAAATTAGAATCGTGTCCACATGATTCCTCCAAAGGGAGAGAAATGAAAGGCCCCGTGGGACTTCAGAACCCGCTGATATTAAACTGTCAAAACAGGATTTCTGATGTTAAATGGTGTGAACAGATTGCATTTAATTGACACATCTGAGGATGAATAATTGGATTGAAGGAAGTGATCACTGTACCTCAGTGCAAGTTAAACAGAACTGCTGAGACACAAACTAAGTCTTTCACACTAGAAAGTTCCCCCAACTCTAGGGATTTTAAAGCAAAGAGCCTTTATGACTAATCTCTTGAGAAACACAGCATTATAGTCAACTCGATGGGACATTTCATAGTCTGTACATGTGAAGGAGATTTTTAAGATAACAGAAAGAATTGTAAGAGCTTTTTTGACTGCCAAGGGATACTTCTGCTCAAGTTGCCATAAGAGGCAGACAGACTTCATTTCTACTTGAAACCTCCAGGGAACATGCACGAAATAACCTCTTCCAAAGCATGAGGTGTTCTGGCAATGAAGACAGTGATCGTGAGAGATGAGAGGCTAAGGATGTGAGGCTGGCCATCAACTCTGCACGCAGTCGGATGTTTCCAGGCTGTGGTCCAGGGAGGGGAAACCAGAAGGACTTCTGGGAAAGTAGAGGATTCTGCATCCAGCACTCAGAGATGACACAATGCAGGAAGGCAACAGCAGCTGGAGTTATCAGCACAGGGTACCAATGGTATGAGGGGAGCCCATGCTACCACAGAGGGTCTGAGTTTACAGAACAGCACTTGTTTTTACAGAGCTTTGCTGACCAAAGAAATCAGAATTCGAAGGGTATTAGATACAATTCTCAAGACAGTTTCACTCAATTCAGTAAGAATAATCAGTCTTACACTATGTGTGGCCTGAATTCATGTAGAAAATCATAAAAAGCAAGACTCTCCCAAAGCAAGTTCTTTCCAAAAATGACTTTATTGGATTTGAAAAAAAGCTTAAGAATATTTATAAAATCTGAAACACCTAGCACACAATAGAGTAAACTTTACAATATGCTTTGGCATAAGAATGGAGTTCAATTCCAAGCAGCCACATGGGAAACCTCACAACTGCCTGTATAATACTGGTTCCGGGGATCCAATGCCTCTGGTATCCACAGGCATCTGCGCACACACACACACACACACACGCCACGCGCACGCGCACGCGCACGCGCACGCACACGCGCACAACACACACACACACACACACGCACACACACACACAGCACACACACACCCACACACACACACACACACACACACACACGCAACACACACACACGCACACACACACACACACACGCACACACACATACACACACACACACGCACACACACACCACACACACACACACACACACACACACACACACACACGCACACACTCTTAATCTTCAAAAAGTTTAATAAAGCCAGTCATGGTTACACTTGTAATCCCAGCCCTTGGTGGGCTAAGATAAGGACTGTGAGTTTGAAGCTAGTCTGGGCTAATCAGTAAGACATTTGCTAAAAGCAAACAAACTAAAAACAAAGTCCACTAACTAATCAAAGAAAGAAAACACAAGTAGAGGCAGAGACAATATTGAATGACTCAAATTTAACATCCAGAGAGGAAAAATAACATGAGAAATGATAATAAGTATACAGGATGGAGCTGACGATAAATTAGATGTGGCTGAAGAAAAGATTAGTGAAATTAAAGACCTAGAAATAGAAACTGTCCAAAATGAAACAGTAAAATAAGAGTGTGCCATAAATAAACAAACAACGGTGAGCAGTGAGACAGCATTAAGTATCCTCACATATGTGTAGCTAGAGTCCCTTAAGGGATGTAAGAGAAAGAATGGCTAACATTTGATGGGAACTATACAAGGACCAACCCACACTCAATGAACTTCAGGCATGAGGACTCTTAAGGTCCACTACAAACAACCTGTCTAAATGCAATGATAGAGGGAACCTCTTAAAATTAGCTAGAGAAAGATGTTCTATACTGAGGAATGAAATCAAGAATGGTGATCAGTAAGTCATAGGTCCAAGGCAAGTGAGAAGACCCATCTTCACCCTAGATCTCTACCTGAGAAAATACTATTCAAAATAAAGGTAGGGTAAATGTTTCACTTTATGATAGAAACAATTGGTCCCTGAGATATGCCTGTCTTCATCCATAGGACATGGGGATATTCACTTTATACTAAACAAAGGAGCTTTGCAGTTGTGATTAAGTTAAGATCTGGAAGTGGAAAGATCCCTTTAGATGAATTGTGGGGGGTGCAGCATGGGGGGAGGGTCAATGTATTCACAGGGGTATTTAAAGGCTGGCAGGAGGGCCTTGCATACAAGATGCTGTGGTGTTTGTTTATTAAAGATGGCAGATAGACTAGCTATCCTCTTAATAGACTAAAAGTCAAGGAACTCAGAGCTTTTAGAAGCTGGAAAGGGAAAGGAGAAGCTTGCCTTCTTGATTATTGAGAGGATTTCTGCACAGTTAATGCTGCCATTTTAGCTGAGTGAAGCATGTTTGGGCCGTCTGACCTCCATCAGCATGGAATAATACATCTTGTTGTAAGCCACTAAATTTGTGGGAATTTATTACAGTATCGATAGGAGATCAATATGTCTATCTTCAGAGTTTGACATTTATATATTAGTTGATGGATTCACCAGCTATTACACGTGTCTTAGATATTTTAAGCATCTTAACCTATTTCTTTTTAATTGATTATTTTATTTATTTACATTTCAAATGTTATCCCCTTTCCCGGTTTCTTCTTTGCAAACTCTCTTTCCCATCTCCCCAACTTATTTCTTAATAACCACACCTCTACTTCCTTTTAATTATAGGTTAGCTGTAAAAAAAATAAGTAACTTTGAAATTATTTCACTCACTAATATTTGCTTTTTAGTTGACACATAGAAAGTATGCATATTTATACATGCGATAAGTACCTTGTACTATTTTGAAATATGTATATATTGTGTAACGTCCAAATCAGGGTAAAGGCATTTCATCAAACACCCTCTCCCTCCTTCCTCCCTCCATCCTGCTCTCTCCCTCCTCCCTTTCTTGCTCCACCATTCCCTCTTCCTCCTCCCTCCTTTCCTCCATCCTTCCTGTTAGTATTCTGTCTAAACTCCACCTCCACAGCTATCTGGCAACAGCCAGGTAGGCCTGCCCACTATAAAAGGGGCTGTCTGCCCCCTCCTCTTCCTCTTGCTCCCTTGATCTTTCGCCTGCAGGTTCTCTCTGCCCCCTCCCCCTTCCCTTCCCCCTCTCTCCACATGGTCATGGCCCGCCTCTACTCCTCTACCTCTCTCTCTCTCTCTCTCTCTCTCTCTCTCTCTCTCCTCTCTCTCTGCCTCTACTACCCTCCTGGCTCCCCCATGCCCTGAATAAACTCTATTCTATGCTACACCGTCGTGTAGCTGGTCTCTCAGGGGGAAGAGATGCCTTGGTATGGGCCCACTGAGACATCCATCATTCCAACATTGGTTTCCATCCTTTCATTCCCCTCTTCATCCTCCCTTCCTCCCTTTCTTCTCTTTTTTTTTTTGTCTTTTTATTTATTTTTGATGATACTGAGTCATGAACCTCAGAGCACTTAGCTACATCTCCAATTCTATTTTGGGGATAGTCTTGAACTTAGGACCCTCCTGCCTCCCCTTTTCAAGTAGGGCATGCACCACATCTCACCAAGTTATCACCTCTTTGTGATGAAAACACTTAAAAGAATTTATTCTATGTTTTTGACAAATATACAGCACATCATTATTATCTATAGTCATTCATGGTATGATAAATAGACATCAGTTGGCAAAATATTTAAAAATCTGGTATGGGGATATGACAGTCTTTGTTTGACAGAGATACCTCCTCAAAAAGATCAGTTTGAGATTACTCCCCCTCATATATATTTTATTTTTTTTGGAAATATTGAACGTAATAAAGAAGGAGTGTTTAGGTCCGATCAGTGGGCACAGGAAGTAGAACGGGAGAGATGCCCTCACATTCTAACCAGGTGCTCAGGAAGAATGCCAATTAGGGGAAACCTAAAGACTACAGTCTGAGCAAGAAAGGCAGCTAGCCAAGAGGTACTTAGGATCTTCCCAAGAAAACAAATGCAGGAGGTTAGAACAGTTTGCATGTAAGAGTCAGAGGCCCACGGTGCTTTAATTTGCTTTAGAAAAAGCCTTTGTGCCAGGCTTGTGATATTCAAGCATTGGGCCTTATAAAGAGGATGCTGTCCTCAGTATCTCTTTTTCCTAGTCTTCTCTTGTAACCACTCTAAATTCCTTCTTTCAATTTCTTATCCCTGGTAAATGCTAAATGATAAAAGTTAAGGGCTGGGGAGATGACTCTGGAGATAAAATGCTTGCCGTGTAAGCATAAGGATCTGAGTTCAATCCCCTGGAACTCACATTAAAACAAAACAAAACAAACAACAAACAAAAAGACAGGGAGGGTATGAATTGGTTTGCTTGCAATCCCAGTCCTGGGGAGGAGGAGACAGGGGCATGGATCCCTGGGTTCACTGGCCAGCAGGACCAGCAGAAATGGTGAACTGCAGGTTCAGTGAGAGACACTGTCTATAAGACACAAACAAACAAATAAACCAAACACCAAAAAAGGGTAGAGAACAACTGAAGAAAACACCAGATGTTGATGTTTGGGCTCCATGTACACAAGAATACACGCGCACACACACAGAGTGCACCCCAGCATACTGATTTTAGGAAATGTCTTGGATTTTTTTATGAATTAAAAATATACACACCATCAGACATTAAGCAATAAGATCATCTGTCTGCTATCCTTTTTAAGGTCCACATTGCTTCTCCTCTTTGGGTTCATTGGATGAAACAAATTCCCTAGTTTTGTTTAGGAGAGAACGCCCATGGTAAACTCTACAAAACTCTCCTTATTTTTACAGTAAATTTTAGTTGGGACTAGACACAGGTCACTGTTCCTTGCCTCTGAGCCGTAACTGCTGGCATGCAAAATAGACATTGGATGAAATATCTGTCCTAACTACTCATTCTCTGAAAAGTCACCTGTGATTGCCCTTCTGTACAGCCCCGGGGCCTTTTAGGAAGTCATGTGTATTTTACCTCATTGTGCCTTCAGTTCAGGGGTTATTTCTTGTCATTTGTTTAGTTTTCTCTTCCTCAAGAGTCCTGTGTTTTTTCTTCTGAATCTCCCGGTGGGCAGATGGTTTTATGACCCTTCACTTCTGCACTGTTCCTTCTTTCTAGGTTACGTCTATTTGCATGATATTTTCCAGAACATTCACTTTCTTAGCTATGCTTATTTTGTTTTAGTCTGAGTGTGTGTATTTGTTTCTTAGGAATTACAAAACAAATGTCTTGTTTGTGCTTCATTAAGCATTTGAGGAAAATAATTAATTTATTCCATTGTTATAAGGTAGTATATCTTCTACTGACAATTGTAGTGACACTTGTAATCTTTGTTTCGTTCAAAAAAAAAAAAACCCACAGAAATATTATAAAAATATGGTTTTGTTTTGAATCCCAGGTGTGGGATACAGGGCTATTTCTTATTTTTCACAGAAGCTCTGGTAGGGGTGGGATTTTGCCAGCTGCAGATAGTTTCTTTGATTGTGAGACACTTATAACTCTGGGGACTTTTCAGAGGGTATAAACAGGCTAGGCCCCAAGGACAGTGAAGGTTGTTAGTTGATTGTTGTTGGTTGTGGTTTGTTATGCAAAGACAAAAAGAGGAGGATAGAGAGGAAGAGGAGGAGGAGGAAAAAGAAGAGGCGGAGGAAAAAGAAGAGTAGGAGGAGGAGGAGGAGGAGGAGGAATTAGATATCCTGAAGTCGAAGATCAAACTTGCCCCAGTTACTCAGTGCCCCTAATCGTGGGAAGTAGTCTACAATAATGTCATCCCCTTTCCAACCCTTGATTTTATCCAGGGATCTCTTTTCTTTTCTTTCTATCATTTTTTTTTCTCTTATGTAGTGTTAGGGGGTTGAAAGAATGCAAGAAAACAACAATTCATGGATTTGCTAGACCAATTGGCCAATAAATTCCAGGGAACTGCCTGCTCCTCAGTGAGGGTGTTACATATGTGTACCACCATTTTCAACTTTTGCACTGGTTCTGCGGACCAAGCTGAAGTCCTCATCTGTGGACAGCGGGTGCTTTCAGAACTGAGCAGCCTCCCCAGTCCCCCATCAGTGGGAGCTTTATCAATGTGTTCTAGTTTTCCTTTCTGTTGGTGTGATGAAATACCTTGAGACAATCAGGTTAAGGGAGGGAAGGTTGCCTTCTGCTCAGGATTCCTTGGTATGGCTCCTCACTGACAACAAACGTCCCCTAGGACCAAGAGGTCTAGATCTGAGAGGTCCTACTCAGATAAGTCTATATCTTGTCAAGTTGACAACTGAGACTATCTTATGAAGATTCTCTCTTTCATCCTCTATTTCTGACAATTCCCCTACTAGATACCACATGAAAACCTGGGTGTTTAAGGGGTGGCATGCAAGGAGGAAGAGAAAATAAAACCCACTAGAACAAGGGGGGGTCTTGGGTTTTGTGTTTGTTTCCATTAGGGTAAGATAGGAAGGCATTTTCCTGTTTGTTTATGGCCTGTGTGTTTATGCGAGACCTATTAGGAGACTTAATTAGCCATCACTGGTTGTCTCAATCTTAACTCCTAGCCAAAGGGAGATTCCTATTGCTTTTAGTGCTGTAGTAATGGGACTTAAATGGGAAGAAAAGACTGTTTTGTAAACAGCTAGGAGGAATGGATTCTCCTTCCTCATTTTCCGAGGCCTAAATTGAGGACACATGGAGGTGAACATCCCCGATCCTATAATTCATTTAAATATGTTTGAGCTAGGGCCTCAGCTCAACACATGAACTTCTATAGTTCTCCACCACTTACAGTCATCTGGCAGGTCTAAACATAACTGGCTGAAGGACCTTTGTAAGACTCAGGTCACTGGGGATTTTACAAGAATTGATAGGTCATGGTCTCTGTCTTGGTTCAGCCGGTGGCAATGCATAAGCAACTGAGTTTTTTTTTTTTTTCTCCTGAAAAATGGGATCATATTGCTAAATATAATGTGTATGTATAGTCACAGAAGGACAGCTGTCATACTTTGTGGCATTTTATAGTGTCCCAATATTTATATTTTTGATCAGTTGCATTTCATATCTGAAGAAATGGCTATTCAATTTAGGAGGTAAGGGCATGTATGTAACTTCAGCTTGGTCCCCAGCACCAAGGTAAAAGTTGTAAGCGGTTGAACACATTTGTAACGTCAGCACTGAGGAGCAGAGACAGGCATTTCCCTGAATTTATTGGCCAACTGGTCTAAGCAAATCTATGAGTTCCAGTGAGAGACCCTTTGTCAAGAAGCAGTGAAGAGTATCAAAGAGGATACCTACTGTCAAACTCTAACGTAGACTCACACATGAGTGTGCATTCAAGTCACACACACACACACACACACCACACGTGTCCACACATGTTTGATTGGATGTGGAAATGCATAAACCCACTTGTATTAAGCTGTATGTAGTGGCAGGCTACACTGCCTCAGAGAAAATGCCAGCAGTATTTATAGAGGGTGTCCGATATGTATTAGCTTACTGATATGTAATAATTACCAATATGTATTATTATCTCTCATGGCAGTTATTGGATATTGATGATGTACAATCACCGGGAATCAGACACAGTCATGAGCAGCGACTTTAAGCACTGCAGGTATTTATTCTGTTGCTGCAACTTTACGCAGAGCATTGACTCTCAAGATGGTGATGCCCGGACCAACTTGTCAGATGTGGGATTGCAGGAACCCACCTACAGGCTACTGAATCTGAGATTCTGCGGGGCTGGAGTTGGCCGAAGCCTCTCAGGTGGTTCTGGTATATGCTTCAATCTAGAAGCGACTGCTTGAGACCGGGCAGCAGGTCATTATCCCAAGAGTTTGCACAAGGATTGATCTCCAAATTGTACTCACTCAAAGAGAATATAAAATGTCGAGGGAGAATTGAGAAGACAGCTCAGAGGGCAAAGTGCTTGCTACTCAGTCAGAGGACCCGAGTTCACTCTCTGGGACACACATAAAAAGCTAGGCATGATGTATCCCACTGTGCAAGGGGTAGAGAGAATATATCCCTGGGGCTCACCGCCAGCCGCCCTAGCTGAACAGCACTTTCTACGTCCTAATGAGAGATCTTATCTCATAAACAATGTGGATGCACGGTGTTAACAAGACTCCTCGTCTTCTCAAACGGACCTGTAGCTGTTTTCGCAGGAAACAACGCGGGCTTACGTAGTAGAAAAGAAATATAGATGTAAACACTAGGATGAGCTACGGTTACAGAATTCTAGATGACCCCTGGCTCCGCGCCACAGGATGCTGAGGCTTCTTAGTAAGACAGACTGGTTGGCGATGGCCTGCCCACAGGGCATGCGTGGGCGCAGAGAAACTGGAGAATTTAGGGAGAGAACTATCTACCTTCAAAGCCCTGAGACCAAAGAGTTGAAGCTGAAGGTTGTCATTAGTCCTTCTTGCTCATAAACCTGGGGCCTGAGCACTGACTGGCAGATGGTGGTTCAAAGAGCGTTGGAGGGTAAGGTAGATAGATAGCCATCTAAGTAGATACCCGGGTCACCAGAGACATTCACGACAAAGCTGGACAGTTGCCCAGTAGAGAGGTGTTTTATTGCTGCTGTAATAAATTACCAAGCTTGAAACAAACAAAACAAACAAACAAAAAAAAAAACCCAACGTGGATGGCTCTTGAAACAACGCTTGAAGCTGGTATCTACCCTTCATACAAATACCCCCACAAAGCTGTACACAGCCACACCCACGAAGCTGTACACAGCCACACCCACGAAGCTGAACACAGCCACACCCACGCTCACCACACCCCCCAGCACCTTATCCCTCTCCTTATACAAATATCGAAATAATGGCAGTATTTATTGCTCTGTTTCTCCCCCTGAAAACCATACTTGATTATTCTGGCTCAAAAATATATTTGATTCTACTTTTGGCTTCATATTAAGGGGAGCAATTTAATGTTTCTGAGCCTATTTACTTCTGTTATGTAAGTGAAGCTGCTGAGGCTTCTGAGAAAGTCGCCCAACTGTGCAGCTTGGTCCCAGCATAAATGCACAGAATAAATACGTGGCTTTCAACGACATCAGATGCCTGACTCAACTTCTACACCCACGACGCTTCCTTGTCAGCCCCCAGCACATTTTCCAGCAGCTGACTGGAAGGTTCTATTTAATTTAGATTACCACCACCAACTTAGAGTCTTCACAGCTAAACAAGGTTGTTGGAGAAACTGTCTGACATCAATCCTGATCAAAGCATCTTCCTGAAGACAACCCAGAAAGTGTACTTAATTCTTTCATCTCTTGTTCCATTGACAACGTCCACATAAAGGCGTTAAAATGGTTCCAACCTGAGTACAGATCCACCAGCTTGCTTGCTCTCCCGATTCTCATGTGTCCTAAGCCTGTCATTGGCCCTTGGTGTTTTTCTTTGTTTACATATGCTAAGGAACATTTTCATCTTAAAAGGCAGAGTTAAATCTTTCTTAAATTTCACATTTTATAGAAGCTATAAATCTCAGTGTTTTATTTTATGTGACGGAATTTCTCGAAACTATGGAATTTGCTCTCCTCATCTTCTTAACAGGCTTGCCCTGTCATGTTGCTCACGAAAGGCATTTACCGAGCTTTGCTGGATGAAATGACTTCCTGTAAATATATACTTTAAAAATTGCTGTGAAAATACAGCCATTTACAAACGTGAACCCATGATCCCAGAAGTTTTAAATAGTGAGTATGCTGTTTCACTGTGGCTCTTCAAAACACAAATGCTAGTTTGATTAATTTTTAGAGAGAACCTTGTGACAGAGGATAATTTGAGGACCAGCATTCAATTATGTATGTAAATATTATCTAGAAGAAGTAGGGATAATTTGAAACCCAAGGGAAATTTCTTTAAACTTTGAATTGTCATGACCAATCAGGTTCCTACTCAGAATAGCAAATGAGTAGCATTTTGCAAAGGAACTTCATCTCTGCCTCCATCCTGCCCAGCTTTATGTAGTTAATAGTCGAAATAACTGAAATAGTCCTCTACAACAGGAAGAAAATTAACCAGGAACTCGGTAACAAAGTAGATGGTTTTTGTTTGGAAGAAAAAATTGTACGGCATTTCCCCTCCAATTTTTGTTTTAAAAGACTTTTATTTATATGTCACAGGTGGTGAGCGCCGTGAGGGGATGAGGAGGAGCCAGAAGCAAGGGAGTATACTCTAGGAGAGAAATCTTATCGTCTGTGCTAATGATACAAGAAAAAAAAAATCATGATTCTGTAGAGGAGCTAAGGTGGGAGGAGTTAGGAGAAGAAGAGGAAAAGCAAGAGGAGGAGTTAGGAGAGGAAGAGAAAAAGGAAGAAAAAGAAACGAAAGTAAAAACCCAATACCCAGCCTAGGTTTACCAACTACCTTTGACTGCTACAGACACGTGAACATCCGTCTCCATCGCTCCTACATCTCTGCTCTCTCTCTCGCTCCTCCTCTTCCTTTTCCTCTTCCTCTCCTAACTCCTCCCACCTTAGCTCCTCCTACATGATTCTTTTGTTACTATGAAGGAATTGGAAAGAACAAAAGGACTACCAGAGCAGATTACTTCTTGAGGTCAAAGTATTTTAATATGCACGTGCCAGATTTAATAGCACCTAATATCAAAAAGCTATGCTATAAATCTGTCACTTACTCTGTTCACTCACCCAAGGAGAAATATTGCCGACACTTAGTCCTTTTTGAAGACAAAATGGCAGAGACTGACAGGAAGATCTTCTATAATATTTTCACAAAATGTCCTACTACGTATTTTTTTTTTTCGTTAGTGCTTAACATGTCATGCCACAGACAAAACCAGCCATGGAAAAAGACTGTTAGAGTGTGCTGTGGTTTGAATACGTTTGACCCCTATAGACTCATGTGTTTGAACGCTTGGCCCCTGGGGAGTGGCTCAATAAGAGGCGTGGTCTTGTTGGGATAGGTGTGGCTTTGTTGGAGGAAGTCTGTCATTGTAGGCTTTGAGGTCTTGTGCTCAAGCGCAGCCCAGTGTGGAAAAGCCACCTCCTGGCTACCTGTAAGATGAAGAACTCTAGGCTCCTCCAGCAACATGTCTGCCTGAATACTGCCATGCTCTCTACCAAGACGATAATGGACTAAACCTCTGAAACTATAAGCCAGCCACCTACCAAATAGCATACACGGGCTGGTCTGAGGACCCTGGCACATATGTATCAGAAGATTGACTGCCTTGTCTGACCCCAGTAGGATAGAAAGCACCTAATCCTGTAGAGACTTGATGCTCCAGAGAAGGAGATACTCTGGGAAGGGGAACCCTCTCCGAGTTGAAGGGGTGGAAGGATGGGGTGAAGAACTTTGAGAGTGGGGACTGGGGAAGGGAGGCAACATTTGGAATGTAAATAAATAAAGTAATTAATTTTAAAAAAATGTTTGCCTTTGTAAGAGTTGCCTTGGTCATGGTGTCTCTTCACAGCAGTAAAACCCTAACTAAAACAGAGTACAAGCTTCTTGCTCTTAAAACAGAACGACACACATGGAAGAAAGAGTCCTTTAAAATGAACGAACGTAAGAGATTTCACATGGAGACAATGCCAACGGAAATATGATTGCCCAAAAGCTACAGTCTCTACCTTTCCTTAAAAACTATTCAGCCAAAGTAACACAGATGCAGCAAGTCTTTCAGTTTTATATTTTAGCAGTGAAATCTCCGCGACATCTGTAAAATCGACCATATTGCCCTGAGTAAGCGTGCCAAACCCCTTCTGCCAACTAGTCTATTTGCGCCAGCTTGTAGCTACTGAGCTCAAACCAAAGATGACGTTTGCTTAATTTTTAATGTAGTGTGCATGTAAAGCCCTCTCATGTATGGAGCGTGCATGAGAAATGACTCCAGAATTTGCCTTCAGGTTGTCTTGCCTGTGTTTACCATTGGAAGGTGCTTGCCAGGAAGCTGGAAGATCTGTTGTGTTAGGGCGTGGGCGTTTGATCAGCACTTAATAATGGTGCCAGGTTTGATGTTCGCTGCTGTAGGTATAGGGAAAGAACAGTGTCCCCGACACATGAAAAAAGAGAGAAAGAAAGAAAGAAAGAAAGAAAGAAAGAAAGAAAGAAAGAAAGAAAGAAAGAAAGAAGGAAAGGTGAAAATGCAGAATTCAGGATGAGTTGGATATTATTGACCTTACACAGTCCCTCCCCTTCTTCGTTTTGTGTAATATTATTTCACCGGGCTTTATTTTAGTTAACTAATTGTAGCTTTAGCCTTAAATCTCATATGGAATACATCAGGTGATTTCTTTGGTTTCTCACTCCCAGAGAGCTTTAGCAAAGTATTTTGACTAAAGCCAATGGAATAACAACACCCACTTCTGCCCAGAAATTTTCCTGTAGCTGTGAGGACCAATCATACAACAATAATAAAAAAGCCTTCTAAAGAGAGAGGGTCTCAGTCACGCAAGTGCAGATATCAAGGGCTATCTTACAGTGATGCTTTCGTTACAGCTTTTTAGAAATATGTAGGGGGCAGGTAGCTGATGAAGGAGCAGGGATAGACAAATAGAGAGGCACAGAAAATCTGGTAAACAAAGCAAACCAAGGACGTCAGCCTCACCGCCTGTTACTAGGGTGAAAAAGGAGTTCATACTCCAATTTCCAGTTAGTGATCACTCAGGTCTAAGACAGAGTACCAACGTTATCTGATAATTAAACCATATCAACAATATCTTGTTATTATTAATATCAAAATACACATTTTTTTTGCTTCAATTTGAACTGAGATTTAATACCTGATCTTTTGTAAAGAGAGACTCTCACTCTGTAGCCCAACCTGGCCTTGAACTCACAGAAATCCACCTTAGTCTCCCAAGAAATGCTTTGCCTTCAATTATCACGTAACATTTCTGTTGGACCACTTCCGACAGTAAGTAATATATTACATCCCACCTATAGGAAAACATATATTATGTAAATGTATACAAATTTAAAATTTGCTTATTTACTTCTTTTCTTTCCTTTGAACTGTTGTTTCCATAGAGGTTGCTATCTGATCCACCATAATGACGTACGGATTGCATTTTGAAAATGTTATTTCTCTTGAGCTTGTTTTTAAGACTTGTTCTTTAGCAAGGTGAGTCCCACTGGGGATAAGGTAAGTTATTATTGGAACACTCACAGAAAATCCCTGGCTGATTGCTTTGGAGAGTCTTGGGGTTACAAATTTAGGAAACCTTTCTCTTTGAAAGAGCAATAAAAATGAAACCTGGCAAATACTTATGGGAGGTTTTTGTCATTAATCAGTCTGTGAAAATCTCTATTAACAGGTATTGTAAAATTCATAATCTCTAAGATTGGCAATCATAGATTTTTGAGGGACCCCCAAAAACTAAAATTAGAACTAGGATTTTAAATAGCCACAGAGGTCTACATGATAGACCTCTCTGAGGTGACTAAGCAAAGTCATTTTCCTCAGCTTCTCATCAGAAGACCACAAACTATGACTGGGCAGGACAGTGTAGAAGCTCCTCTATCTTGTGTTTTTGCTGGGGCCATTTCAGGTTTAGCTAGAATGTGATCTTATTTGGGGATTCCCATGGAAAATTACTCAGCTCTATTCTAGGACCTGAGGCCACGATGCTCTGGCTAACTTCTAGATTCTGTTATATCGCTTGCTTGTGCAGACCTCTGCCTGCAGTTGCCCAGGAAGATACCAACCTGAGGTTTTGCCTTTAAAAAGCCCTTGGTCTTTAATGCATGTCACTATACTTATGTCTCAATACTTGAATGTAATCCAGCTGGTGGAATAAAGACTTTCAATTCGGTATAAACTGTGCCTGAGTGGTTATCTCTAATGTGCTTCCTGTAACAAAACACCTTGGATCATTTTACAATGTCCAACTAATAAGAAAGTCCTGCAGTACACAGGTTTTCTGCTTTCAGAGACTTATATTTGTATTTACAAAGGTCTCTTTAAAAACACTATATACCTCACATTGTTGATTAAATTTTGTGTGAGCGCATGCATGCTACGACATACTTGGCATACTGTGAATGTAACACCTGAATGTGTATAGTAAAAATATATCACTGACCAGTTTGCAAATAAGCTGGCATATAGCTCTATTGTATGCATTAGTTTATATATATATATATATATATAATTTTTTTTTTAAGGAACAATTCTCCAGTACCACTATACAGCACAGTGCTTAGCTGTAGCAAAGGCTTAGCTTTCCTGAAGGGCTGGCGAGCACCTTCAGCTCATGTGGCAGTTTAATAACGTCTTAACTGGTTAGGTTGGTTGGTGAACGCTTGGTTCCAGTAGGTGATGCTCTTCAGGGAGGCTGTAGAGGCTGCAGAATCTCTGGGAGGTGGAGCTTTACTGGAGGAAGTTTGTCTCTGGACTTTGGGTGTTCACAGTCTTGTCCCACATCCTGTTCACTCTCACTGCTTCACAACTATGTTTGAGAGTGTGACTTCTCAGCTTCTGGCTCCCACCACCAGCCTTGTGGCTTGTTGCCAGGCGTCCTGCCATGGTGACCTCTTATCCCTCTGGATCAATGAGTCAGAATGAACTCTTGCTTCCACAAGTTGCCTTTGGTCATGGTGTTTTATGACAGCAGCAGAACAAGAGCTAATACTGGGCAGGAGAAGGTTTGAGGGAAGCCTCCCTGGCCTTCACACCGCAGAAGGCAGGTGGCTCTTTCTCCATAACTAAAGCTGCAGACTGCATTCTCTTGACATCTGTGTTAGTTAGCTCTTATTCTATGACAGAATACCTGACAGAAAACCTTCAAAAAAAGAATAAAGTTGCTATGGCTCATGGTTTCAGAAAGTCCAGTCAATGGTTGCTAAGACCCATGTTCTTGGGCAAAACACATCACCGTGGGAGGACCATGTGGCAGAGGCTCTTCATTACGAGGTGGACAAAGGTAAAGGGTAAAGGGAATATAGAAAGAGGCCAGGGCAAGACACAGTTGCAGCCTCCAAGGAAATTCCACCAGGCTTTACAGTTCTAAAATAGGGGCAGGGGTTGAAGAGATGGCTTAGTGGTTATGAAAGGACCTCGCAAGGGGAGTCCCTCACTCTGATCTGGGAATAAGCTCACCACCGAAGGACACATGAGAGACCGGTCTTGATGCAGTTAGCAAAAAGGCAGTTTAATAGCGAGGGGCCCTTCGGTTCAAAACATGTCCCATGCAGGGGACAGAGGATTCGACGAAGACCCCAGAAAGTTTGGAACTTTTTATAGGTAGGGGTGGGAAGAGTGGGGAGATTTGGCGCGGTTACACATAATTGGATATTTTAAACATCATCAATTTGCATAGACCAGTTATTTTTGACCATGAATCTTTGGACTCAAGAGTACCAGATGACCCATTACTCATTTTCTTGTTTAGACTTGTATGTCTTTGTGTCCTTGCTTCTTTTTCATTTTTGGTCACTCTGCCCCTGAAGAGGCTCAAAATTATTATTATTATGGCTAATTTTAACAAGTTGTTGGTGGTCTCTGCTGACCATGAATTCCTTGCTCTATGTCTCAAGATGTTTTGAATTTTTTATTCTCACAGTTAAGTGCACTGATTCATCAACATCCTACCTGTTACTGAGGCTATCAGGCAGTGAGGAAGGGCTTTGACAAATGTACAATAGTAGGTTGGGAGCTAGCCTGAGGAATAAGGCTTGGGAGTGCTTATGGGCACCACGGTAGTCTCTGTGGAAATGAGGTAGCCTCTCGTCTCTCCAGGATAGTTTTGTGTAGTGTGGGGTCTAGTGTGTGCAGGGGAAGGGTCTCTTCTCCGCTTCTGGCAGGACCACGAGCTTTGCATTGCATGTGCGTGCTGCCAAACACCTTTCTTACTCTTCTCTGGAAAACAAGAGTGCATCAATTTTCTGCTCCTAGTTCTCACTTTTGGGTCCAGATTATATGTCAAGTGCTTAATTTTATCTACTTTCTCACCACTTTAAAAACTGTTTATTTTTAATTGGCAACCAAAAAGTGCACATATTTATGGTATATCCTCTATTTTGGAATATGGTAGGTATTATGGGTTGGCTAAATGAAGTTAGCTAGCGTAGGCACATCTCACATTTAACATCTATTTTCTTCCCATCTTTCAAGCGGACAGTATGTCATCATTAATTGTGGTCTTCACATATGAACAACAACTCTCCTGAATTTACTTTCGTGAGGTCATTATGCTGTTACTTTAATTTCGATTTTATTTTGCTTCTTTTGAAACAGAGTCTTTCCTTGCAGCCCTAATCTTACAATCCTCTAGCGTCTGACTCCTGAATGTGCCACAAACTCAGCTTTTGATATTAGTCTTCAAGGCAAAACCAGGGCTCTTTTGATTACAGACTTTTCCTATCAAATGATGTTCAATTAGATATATGAATACAGTAGACTTCAATATACATCCTTAATAATCAGAGGAGAAAATGAGCATTCTCTAGTACCCGAGTTTATGCAAGACTTATTTCCATAAAAGGGGAGAAAAGAGCTTAGGTTTGTTGGTGAATCTTAATACTTGACTAAATCTATAAAAGAACATAAACTGATGAAAGAACAACCAAAACCATAATTAATGTCAATATCACGGACTTCTTCACAACCCACTATCCTGTCAAGAACAAAACAGCTAAGGCCCTTTCCCCATGGAGTCCTCTATTTCAAGAGAGGAATTTTCAGGACTTAGAAGAACAAGAAAAACTCACCAGCTCACTCTAAAATCTCTCTCTCTCTCTCTGTTTTTTTTTTTTTTTTTGAACGCGGAACCAGCAGAAGCCATGGAAGGGTCAATGCTGGAGGTCTGCAGGCCAATGCTACATATCCATAAGACTGTAGCTTGCTGAATTCATCGCCTATTAAAATAACTTTTATTCCCACTGGTGTTTACCTATTGTTCTAACTCATGTGGCTTCCTCTGTCAGCACAGCACCCAATTCCCATAAACACATGCTGTGAATTAACATGCAGAGGATTCCTTCCAGACCCCAGGATGGCTCACCTGGACCTGGCCATGTTTGTGCCCTCATACTGACTAGTTATTGGCTACTGTGTTGTAGTTACAATAACGATACCAGTTATCTCACAGCAGTGTGAATGTGTTAGCTTTGACAACAAGGGCACCTAGGACGTTACTGCTCCTTGTCTGTGAAAAACAGCAGCTTGACTTTCAGTCTGGCTGCCAGAGGCATCTCTATAGAAGATTGGCATTAAGTAGAAACCCAGACCCCTACAGGCTGGGCTCCAGCTTAGCATCTGCCTACCCCTTCAAGTCCACACTCTGTTTCTATAGGAACGGTTTTGGAAATAGGTTTCTTTGCTTAAAAAAACAAACAAACAAAAAAATTGGAAAAATACAGGCTTAAAAGAGTGCTCATTTTTCACTTTATTTTAAAAGCTTAAAATCCAATTATAACCATAATTATAAAAAATGGAATGTATAGAACAATATCAAATAAATTCCATTGGCCCTACTCCAAGCTAGGCATTGTAGGCGTGTGCTCTACTATATACATTCTTTATTCACTTATACTTATTTATATACTTATTTAACCCACGGGATGACACTGTGACCTGATTTAATCATTATTGCAATTGTTACACTCTAAAGAAGAGTACATGTATTTATCTTTACCTTCGCAATTTTTCTTCACAACATTTCAATTTATAACTCATTCAAAACTAATATTCACATAGTGATTATTTAATGAAATGTCTTGATACTGTCTCTCCTCTGTACCCTAATTACGAGTTTCAAAGCGTACTTTGTAGAACATTTTGCCTTTAACTTTGGATTTCATGCTAAAAATTTAGCCTCAGTGGCGAAGTACATGTATACTTTCTCTATGGTTTCTACCTTTTGCTTGTTTATTTTCAGTCTTCATGTGGACATGGACATTATAACTCTGTTTAGACATTTTCTGAATATCACATGACTGCCACTGGTTAGCTGGAATAAAACTCTGGTACAAAGCTAAGGACAACATTCTTCAGTGTCTTTTTCCTGTGCCTGTGGGGGAGGTGACAGGTCCATGTCTGTGTCTGCCATTCTGCCCAGCATCTCTTGAACCGTGAGTCCCTCCCTCAGCATCTGCTGACGCTTCTGTCTCCCATGGTCCCATCTGTGTCCCTCTGGGTGGGAGAGGAGTGTCTGGCCACGCCCAGCTTAGACGGTGGAGCGTGCAGCTGTGTCTCAGTGAGTCCACAGGAGCTGGCAAACAGAAACTTGAGTGTGTAGAACCTCACGGAGGAGAGAGGAGTCTCTGGGACTCCTTCATCTGGAGGGACTTCGCTGATTCTTGTATCCCCCTGGGGCGGGACTAGACTCCCTAGTTTAGTTTCCAGAGCTGGGCGCCAGTGTAAGGGGAGCAAGATTCCCTGAGCATGGCCACCCTCTCGGGGTGGGCAGATGATTGTCATGGATAAGAAATAAATTTAAACAAGGTAAGTGGACTGGCTATGTGAGCTCTCTGCCGCATTCATCATCCATCCTAGACTTCGCCTCTTTTATGTTACCTCAAAAGCAAATGCCAACTTGCCATAGTCCTGATTTTAACTTAAAAAGCCAAAACACTTTCCCCCCCGCAAGAAGTGCCCCCTTCAAGCCCCCCACCTCATTTCCTGTATCTTTAAAGTGCTAGTCCATTCTGAGCTTGGATGGTTTTTAATTGATGGAAAGGTCTAGAATTAAATAGAGTTCTTATATATTTGCACATGCTTGTCTTCGTTGCTCTGCAGTTTTAGTGGTGGAGTAGAGGGGGAGAAAGCAAAGGAGATGGTTGATTTCCACAGGAGTCAAAGCCCCTGCTCATGAGGGTGCTTCATCTGGAATTCGAGACATGACCCAGTGGGAGTAATGAGAATCTGGGGTGGGGTCCTGGAAACCACATCACAGAGGACACAGGCGGCTCCGCCTACTCAGAGGTGCATACCGAGGAGGCCCCGCCTACTCCCGGGGGTCAGTGGTGCAGACCAAAGGCTACTGGAGTCTCTTCTGGAGAATTTCTACCTCCGAGGCCTGGGAATCAAGGAGACCATTTCTGGTAGGCACTCTGTGTAGGATAATGTCGAGGGGGCTGGAAACACACAATGTCCTTGTCACACATTCCTGCTTTAATATGCTAATATCCCGCCTACCCCAGGACGGAGACACTAGTAACTCCTCTGACCCTTTTACTGATAAACAGAAAAGTGTGCTATATGCAACATTTCCTGTAGCACCGCTGGGTATTTACACAGTAACTACTTTAACTCTTCTCTTTTGGTGCTGGGTTGACATTATTTCTGTCCTGGAGATCATTAAATATACATTGTTTGGAGATATACCTAAAAACGACAAATTGAAGAGCGTTTTATTTCTTCAACTTGGCTTCCATATCAGAGTGTTCCCCTTCTTTGATGGCTCCCCTCACCACGCAGCTGCCTCACTCATAAGAGAAATCTAGATTAATAAAATGCCACTCAGAAAGATCCTTTTATTCTTTATGTTTTCTTTCCATAGCCCTTAAAGATTTCTTAAACATCTCCTGATTTTTTTGGTTTGCTCTCTTATACTAGTTTGCTCATACTGGTTTCCTCTCTTTTATCTAAGTTTTTAAAATTATTGTGTGTGTGCATGCATGAATGTGTGTGTGTGTTGTGTGTGGTGTGCATGTGCGTGCACATGCATGCATGCCACTACATACACATAGAGGTCAGAGGGCAGTCTGTAGAGTTAATTCTTTGTCTCCACCATGTGGATTCTGGGGAGAGAATTCAGGTTATTAGGCTTGGTGACAAGTGCCTACTCATTGAGCTATCTCCTCAGCTTTTTGTTGTCATTGTTTTATTTATTGGCTTAGATTTATATTCTTTCTCCACCCCTAACTCCTCCCACATCCTACTCACCCAACTTCATACTATCTCCTCTCGCTCTCTCTGGAAACAACAACAAAAACTAAGAAACTAAACATGCACACACACACAAATGAAAAACAAACAAAAAACAGTAACAACGACAACAAAAGTACACAAAAAAATATTGAGTCTGTTTCTGTGTTGGTCAGTCCTGAACACAAAGGCTCCCTGGATCAAGGCTAAAATACTCAGTGGCACCCCATTGGAGAAAACAGGTTTCCCCTTTCCCAGCAGGTATCAATGGCAAACGGCGGCGTCTTGTGTAGTGTGGGGCCTTGTGCCCTGCTCCACTCCTCTGCGCTGCTGATGGGATTTTGTCTTCACCATCTCCTTTTAAGAATTTTTTGGGTTTTGGTTTATGGAGACATGTGTAGTCCTGCGTGTCCTGGAACTCACTGTGTAGACCAAGCTTATCTAGAACTCAGAGAACTCACTGGCATCCGCCTCCCAGAGTGCTGGGATTAAAGGCTGTTGTCACCATTATAACCTTTTTTTTAAAAAAAGTCAAAATGAATTAAAGTTCACAAATCTATTTCAACCGTTCTTGATTTTTAACTTGTAACAATCTGGAAAAAAAAAAAAAAACAAAAACAATTGAACTAAAAATATCAATATTGATAATAAGCACAAAAATAATTAAAGAAAGAATTAACTTTCCTCGAATCATGACATTTTCAAGGTAACGATGTTCCCCATAAAAGCTTTAAAACCCTCGTTTATAGAAATGAAAGAAATCATACTGCAGCTCACATTTCACAAGAGAATCCAATCATGTTAAATAAATTCCCCGTGCAAGTAATGACATTCAGTTCTAATTCTGACCAAAGCAGTTCAAAGGTAATAAAAGTGAGTTTGGATTGGGTTGTGTAAAGGAAGCCACACAGGTTTCCCACGGGTTTGACTTTTCTCCACTTATCTGGAAGAATCCGATTTCATTTGTTCTCAACCATATCAGTGGCCTATCTGGGAAAAGCAAGCAGATGGAAAGACAGCCCTTGAGGGTGGTTCCCACGTAGAAGCCCATCCCTGCCTGCCAGCCACTTGGTTTGGATCTACCCACTCAGGCAGAGGAGAGGTGCCTGGAAAATCGAGTCAAGAGGCTCTTAGACAAGAGACAGTATTGTAGCAGGAACTGTGTGTGTGTGTGTGTGTGTGTGTGTGTGGTGTGTGTTTCTGTAAATGCCAGGGCTCCCAGCCACAAAAGTATCTCCTGCAGGAGAACCTAACTGAGAGACCAAGGGTTGCTGGTGCAGACAATGCCAGCCAATCAGGAACTGCGGTTTAGAAGAGCCTCTTTCTTGGGACCAATGGGGCACAGGTGCAGGGTATTAAAGGCGCTTGCTGTGGCGTTCAGATGAGCTTGCTACTGTGTTTCTAACCTGCTCCTGGTGTCTGTGTCTTTGACCTCTTGGCCACTCACCTCCAACCCCCAAGGGCAGGTAGAGTTGGGCAGCAAGTAGTCCAGGGCACAGGCAACAAACGTATCGCGTTTCTATCTACTTCATACATTTTAGAGTGGTATGCATTTCTTAATCGAGGGTTTTAATCCTTTGCTTTCTTGGTAGGACATCTTTAATAATAGTTTGGTTAGGACGAAAACGTCAGACTTGCTTTTCACAAATCCTTTCAAGTGAAAATTCAGGAAGGGAATCGGGAAGCAATGGGATCATAAGATTGATGAAAGCGGTAAGAAGCTTTGCACTGGAAAACAAAAACTGAGTTAACCACACAAGGAGGCAGGACTGCAGTGGCCCAGGCTGGGCAGACTAATTCAGCAAGGGAAGAGAGCAAACCTGTATCCCTTTTCCCTGGATCTTTGCCTGAGCTCTCTAGTATCAGAGATGCTGAACCCATTTAAAAGTTTGTCAGGTGATGTTAAGAATAAACTCCACATTTTTTTATGCGATAGCAGATGTCTCCCACTGAACCACTCAAAAGCCATCAGACAGGATGCAGGGAACTTAAAGCCCAGCGTTTCTAAGGAAAGCCTTCCTTAAAGGGGCCCTTCCCTTGGATTTGGGGAGGAACTTGTGAATCAAATAGACACACGCAGAAACCCCTAGGGTGATATCCAGCTTCTAGGGTCGGTGATTCTCCATGGCTACTGCCACCCACCTGGGTTCCTGTCCCCTTCTTTCTCTGGGTGGCTGAGGTCAGGCTCTTGCTGAAGTAGAGCAGGGGGAGGAAGGTATGGGTGTTCCTGCCTCTGGTCTTCCTCATCTTGGTGTTCGGTCAGCGAATTGTGGTTCCGTCTAGGACAGCAGCTCCTGAGGACACCACAGCTGTGCTTCTTAAAGAACTAGCCATCTTCTTGGCTGTCCCTTTAGGCTCATGGTAATGATAGCTTCCTACTGGACACAGTGCTGTGTACTCCAGCCTCTCCCATTACTTTCTTTCCAGCCTGCCCACTGCTGTGAAAGTAGGCACTGGTTTAAATGCATTGCAGCCTTCTTGTGAATGGAATCTTCTTTCCCCACCATTTTGGCTGATATGGTGGAACCAGAGTTATCTCAAACCTGATAGAAACCACAATGGATTGAAATTTGGAGTTCGCACCAACATTCGTCCAAATCGCAAGCCACTTATTTATGCATAAAATACCCAGAGATTAGGCTATAGAAATTCCAGGTACAAAAGACCCGAGCAAATGAATCAGAACCAAGCGGGATTAATGGTATTATTCACGTATTTTCATAATCACCCCCACCACCTGCTGCTAATGACACATTCCAAACAGACTTCGGGAAATAAATCCCAGAACCGGTGTGGAATGAAGAATTAGAATTTAAGTAGGTCAGAGAGGAGTTCGGAACCCAGCTCATGTGGTACTCAGAGAGTCTACTTTTAAAAAAGAAAAAAAAAAAAACTGTGTTGTTGCTTGTCTATTAGAAAAGTCATTGTGTATTAAGGCTCTGGATTCTGAGCTGGCATAAAATGCTGACGTCATGACCACATATGAGTTATCTATGGTCTGTGCCCAACTCTACATGATCTACCACAAAAATCACTGTTGACAGACCAGTGTGCTTTTAAAGTGAACTATGAACCAGAGAAGGGAGGTGTTGCCTTCATAGTTCCAGCACTTGGGACACTGAGTCAGGAAGATGGAAGATGACTGTTATCATTATCCCCCTCGGGTGTCTCAGGATCTGTTCTCACGGTGGTGTGTGTGAGGCCAAGTGAGTAGATATCATCAGAACACTGAAAATACAGAGGCTATATTTTACACTGTCAAACACCGTCTTAAAAATAAAACAGTAAAAACAAATAAAATATAACCCCCTAAACCCAACCAACAAACAACAACAAAAACTTGGCAAAATATAATTTCAGAAAATGTAAATAAGACTCTATAGCTTTGTTCTTTAGTTTTGACATTTCAGTTTTCTTCTTCTTTTCTTCTTCCTTCTTCTCCTCCTCCTCCTTGTTTAAATAAACAGTGGGATAGCATCCAGACTTATTATTTAACATATTTTTTGACTTGGAATTAAACTGATAATATCAGAAGTGACATAGTTGCCAAGATGCCGGGAGAAGCATGTGAAAAAGGACTGGGTTTGTAAGAAGAAGATGCAGCTTCAACTAGATATATTTCTGCACACGTTAGAAATTGCTACCCTTTTTAAACACCATAGCTTTTTATATTTTATTATATTATTTATTATAAATTTATTAATTAATTATTATTTTATTTTTAACCATGTCCGATTTTCCTCCTTTTTGGCGGGGGAGGGATAATTAAAAGGTATTTTGAGAAAAAGATTAGGAGCTAGTTCAGAATTTGAGCAAACTTCAGAAGTCAGTGAGAGAATGTTACCACAACTCATAGATCACTTTCCAATCTCCAGAGTGCTGAGCTGGCAGCACTGCCCCCTAGTGGTCTCTTATGTTGTTGCAATGTGAGTAAAGATTTAAACCTGTTTCCAACACAAAACAGTTATCTATGTATTCTTTCTTGACGGTGAATATTATCTTCCTGGGGATAGTTAGACATATATATATCCGTGGTATGGGTAAGAAGAGTTTAAATTCCTGCCCCCAAACTGAATCCATCTCTCTTCCAGGAATTCATATCAGGCCCGGCATGAGGCAGAGACCATGGTCTCATTGTGAGGGTCTAAGCACTTCTAAATCTTTCTGAGAACATAAAATAGGAAACACTTATCTAATAAAAAACCTTCATGAATTCATGGTATGTCTTACTCAGGCTCAAGCGCAGAATTGCTTTTAAATCTGTATTCCTTTGTCGTTTGTCAATTTTCAGTGTTCTGATGATGTCTACTTAGACTTGGCCACACACACACCGCCGTGAGAGTAGATCCCGAGACACCGAAGGGGATAATGATAACAGTCAGCTCACAGTTCCTTGGAGTGTGTTCGGCCTAAGCATGGTGCTGAGCTGTGATTTTGAAGTCCTTTGGCAGCCTCCTCTTAGCCTTGTTGCGCCACCTACTGGACAGACAGGCACCGTGCTCTCATTTTACTGTTGCTTACAGATTGCTTCCAATTTAATTTTGCTTTATGATGATGTGAAGCTTTATGACTCTAAGTTAAAATTTACAAGATGAATCTGGTGCTTATCTTTCTCTTATTCATTCTGGCTTCTTCCTCTGCCCGAAGGTACAGTTTTATTTTTAAATGCTGTAACATCTTTCTATTAGCATATTAATATATTGCTATATAACATTAATTTCTATCTGTATGTTTGATTCTCCCTCGTTATATAAGCAATAGCATATTTTACAGATGCTTGTATACCTAGAAAAGTGAGTATATATTATTATTTCAGGCATACGTAGCACCCACATGGTAACTTATCATGGTAGGTTTGATTTTATATTAGACAACCTGAAAATTAAGTTTTTGAAAACAGGTGCCATCATGGGCAACAGTTTTAAATACGTCACTGTTACTTGCTTTGTACTGAGACAGGGTGGCTGCCTACACAGATCCATAGCTCTGTATATACATCTGCTCCTGGCCTTTCACTATGTGAGAGATGTCACCGCAGACGTCAGCTGAGATCTATGGCTGTCTCTTCTCTTATTAGGACACGTTTACAAACACAGTAGCCTCCCTTTATCTATGACTCATTTTCCTGTTGGTTCAGTTACCCATAGTCAAACATAGGCCAGAAACATTAAATGGAAAATTCCCAAAATACATTTCCTAAGTTTAAAATGAAGTATTATTTCTAAGCACTATAATTAAAATCAATGCTTTGTGTTGCCTGGCTCCATCCAACCAGGGACATGAGTCACCCGTTACCATAGGTTATAGGTTATTCATGCTGTATAATCTACTGGCTTCCTGTCAGCAGAAAAAGAAGGAGAGAGAGAAATAATGTGAACTATTGCTGCATTCTGGTTTATTATTACTATCTATCTCTTACCGTGCGTAGGTTCATGGACTCAACTTTATCATTGGTATGGGTTATAGGAAGAAAGTGCAGTATGTCTAGACTTCGATGGTGTCCATGGATGTATCCGTGGGTGTGTCCCCATGGCTAAGAATCCTCCTCCATAGCCTTTTTTCCCACATGCTTCCTGGGTCTCTCTTCTTCCTCCACATCTACTTAGCTTTTCTCTTTGGCTGTTTCCTCCCCCCCGCCCCGAGCTGTTTTCCTGCTCTGTTTGGATTCTAGTTCCAGCAGTTATTCCTTAACATGGGGGTTGGTTAGAGGAGACTGTGGTGCTGAGAGTCCCTGCTCAGGCTACCCCGGATCACATGGTTCTCTATGTCCACCCACACAGTAGAGTCAGAGAGACCCACTGGTTTCAGGTGCTCCTCCCAGACTGACCTTCCAAGCTTTGTGATGACAGCTTTGATGACTTTCATTTTCTGTCTCTTGGTGGTAACAGGAGGCCCTTAGCCTTTTGTCTTCTGTAACACATTATGAGAACCATCCATGCCCTAATATAACTAATAATTTATGCAACCTGCAAGTATTTAAAAAATACACATTTGGTTCAGAGAGATGCAGTTTAGGACTTCTGTATCACTGAGTCGGCTATGGGGTTTTGTTTTTGCTCTTCTGGTTGCTATGCTTCCATGGAATGGTTTGGGAACGTAAAAATTCTGGTCATATCGGCACTATTTTTAGATGAAGCAGCCAAACTTTATCTAGAAAAGCCATAGTCTTTTTGTCATTAGCATCTGTGTGCCTGTTTCTCTCTAGCATGTTTTCCGAGGCACTTCAGCTGCCTTTCCATTTATAGTGGGTGATGGCATATTAAACCATGAAAAATATAACCTCAAAGTGTATTTTATACTTTTAATTCCCAGACAGCTTGGCATCTTCATCCTTTAACTACACAGAGTATTTACTGTAGCCTACAGTTGGACAAAATCATGTCACAGAAAATCCACTTTATAATAAAATGCCCAGTATGCTGCATAATTTGAATACTGACTATGGGAAGCAAAACCCAGACATGCATTTGTAATACTACAGAGTTTTAAAATCATTAGCCAAAGGGACCATTGATATTTTGTTAAACAATGTGGTGACACCAAGTCCACACATCTTAATACTTGGATGCGCCACTGTAATAATCTCCCTGGTGTGGTCCACAGTTTGGTCTACTTCTATCTCTTAGCATCTACTGGCCTCCTCCTCTCTTTTCATTCTCTAGTCTTTAAGCAGATCTTTCCACGACTTTTGCAATGTTTATGCTAGTTTGGGTATTTTATTGTCTCTTTGTCTTTCTCAGTTCTCTTCTTGCCATGAGATGCAATGCTGTGTATCACCTTCCAGTTCTGTTTCCTCACCACAAACCCCACTCCCTAACTCATGAACTGAAAGCTCAAAACTGTGAGCCAAAAATAAATGTGTATATATTTAAAAATAAATTGCTTATCACAAGTATTAGTTACTGTGATGCTAGCTGACAGAACCCTCCTGGATGTTGCCACAGAGGCTAGCAGCAGTCACATATGAATGTGTTCCTGCCCAACCTCCAGGTAAGTCCATCTCTTTTCTTCTTCTCCTTTCTTTCTCTCCTCCTCCTTCCTTCCCTTCTTCCTCTTCCTCCTCGTCTTCCCCTTCCCCTCTTCTTCTTCTTTTCCCCTCCTCCTCTTTTCCTCCTTCTCTTCTTCTTATTCACCATTAACAAGTTATTAGCAGTAACATGTGCTAAGAAACATGGTCCCAATATATTAAACAAGGAGGAAAATGCACTGGGAGGCAGTGGTAGTGGGATAAAAGCTTTAAGTGGATGTAGAGACCCCAGGGTTGCTCTTGGTGGAGAAGACAGAACAGCAAGACATGGCCCTGGGTCCAGCTCACCTTGCATTCTTGGTAGAGGATGGGGACCTGACTGCTGAGATTGGGGAGATGAAAGGACAGAAGAAGGTGGAAACTGAGGATCTAATTTTGTTTTGAGCTTATCATTTCAGGTAGCTTCACATCTGAAACTAATTTATTTTTTAAGGCTTTTACAGTTATCCTCTCTCACTATATGACAGGAAATGCAACTCCATACAAAACTCAGCTTTCATTTTATAGTTAGGAATAAAAAATATTGATGGGAACATCTTAAAGAGGTAATATTTAGGGTAAAAGTACCTCCATCAAAGACAAACTAATAATCCAAATCATGGCAATTTAATAGGAAGAAAAATGTAGGAGAGAAGAAAGGCCAGGGAACAGGGTCTAGGCGGCAGCAGGAAGTTCTCTAGGGAGGATAAGAAACATACCTGCATGCTGGAAACAACTGTCAAGTCTGCCTATTAACTTACCAATGCATTTGTCTTTATTTTGTGCACGGAAACGTTAACAGTCTCTCTCCCTCTCTCCCTCTCTCCCTCTCTCCCTCTCTCCCTCTCTCCCTCTCTCCCTCTCTCCCTCTCTCCCTCTCTCCGTCTCTCTCTCTCCTCTCTCCCTCTCTCCCTCTCCCTCTCTCCCTCTCTCCCTCTCTCCCTCTCTTTCTCCTTTCTCTCTCCATCCCTCCCTCTCTCTCTCCTTTCCACCTTTCCCTCCCTCATTCTTTCATGTATATTCCAGGATCATGTTGCCCCAATTTCTAGAATAAAAGCTTCAAAGGTTTCAACAGTGGTTCAAAATAGAGCATTCAAGACAATTTCTGAGTCCACAGACACTCCAGTGTGCAGGGCATACTAGTAGCATAAGGCCATATCATAGACAATTCACATATAGGGATGTAGCAACTAAGTAGACTCTCCCTCTGTAAGTTTGTTACCACACTGACAATAGACCAGTAAGTAACTTTGTATTTATGAGCCTTCTGTATTTTCTGTGCTTCAGATACTGTTTCTTTCATAACTGAAGAAGGAACATAAGAATTGAGGGCACCCAAACTCAGTTCTTTACTGTGGTATTAATGTTTTAAGATACATTGTTAACATATTATTATATACTATAATATAATCTTTTTCTTCTGCCTCAAATATTTCACAGCACACAATGGCAAAGCAAAGTATTGAGACAGCATGCCATTCCCCAAGACCTTCCTCTCCCCATCTTTCCTCCCCAGTACTGAATGCAACTCATCTTTTTCTCATGGATGTCAAAGAAATCTAGTCATTGTACCAGTTAAGGTTAGCAAACAAAATAAATCAAAAGGAAAAGGGACTTCAAGAGTTGGAAAAAGTGTCAGGAGAAAGAGCAGTTCTTGCTTTATTTTTTTTTAAATTTCTGTCACACTATATATAATAAGCAGGCTATGAATGCTTTTTGGCTTTTGTTCCAACACTAATGAATAAACCCACTAAGAAATTCTGCTGGGCACAATACCCAGGGCCTGTACACTGACAGACAAGTATTCATCACTGATGTATATCCCCAAACCTGAATCACATCTTTAAAGTAATTCTGTCAGATCAGAGCCTAGCCTGGAGAAATAGGACAGTTTTTATTTTGTGGTATGTATATGTGTGCATGTGTATGTAGTGTGTGTGGTGTGTGTGTCTGTATATGTGTATGTGTGTGTACATGTGGCGTATGTGTGTATGTGTGTGGTGTGTATCTGTATGTATGTATGTATGTACATATATGTATCTGTGAGGTATGGTGTGTTTGTGTGTATATGTGATGTGTGTGTATGTGGTATTTATGTGGTGTGTATATGTGTGTATTTGTGTATTTGTGGTGTGTGTTTTTGTTTGTGTGTTTGTGCATGTGTGTATGTATGGTGTGTGTATTTGTGTGTTTATGTGTGGTGTGTATTTATATGTTTATGTGTGTGTACATAGCGTGTGTGTGTGTGTGTGTGTGTGTGTATGTGTGATGTGTGTGTGTGGTGTGTACATTTGTGTGGCATCTGTGTGTGAGATGCAGTGGGGGCCAGTAGTTAACTATGAATTCTGGGAGTACAGCTCGTAACTTGCTACTTCTCTGTTTTAATGTCGGACGGCGGGGTCTCACAGGCCCTGCTCTTCCCACAGGGTTTCCCCACCTGGACTTACTGCTCTTAGCGTCTTTGTCATTCAACAGGAGCTCTCTGAAGCAGACACAGGGGCCTTCAGGTGACATTCAGCAAATCCCAGAGCAGATGTAACCTGTCAAAAGCACAGTTCATACTTTAGTCTGCTTGTCACATGCAAATACAACATGAAAGGTTAACAATGTTTCCAGAACCGAGGCTGAGAGGCCCATGCCTCATCGCCGCACACTTTCCTCGTGCACTTTGAACCATGTTTTATCCTGCGTTTTCACCACAGTCTGAACGTAAACTCAGCTCCCTGCCAACTTTTCATCCTTTTAAATTTGCTTATTTTGTTTTGGTGAAACCCTAGTTTCCCATTCCACTTCAGCTTTCCAGATTTCATATCATATATTTAAGCATTTATTGAACAAATTTACTGGGTACCCTGGAGTTGGGGTAGTGAATTTCATCCTGTCCTTTGGAATATAAAAATCACTGGGCTCTGTTTGTGTTCTCTCTTCTTCCCACCCCACCTTCCAGGTGCGCAATTATCTTTAGTTTCTTTGTATCCATTTTAGTTTCTTTGTATCCATCTTAAGCAGTCTCTCCGCAGGGAGCCCCCTCCTCATGCCAGGCGGCACCAATCAAGTGCTCAGCCTTTCCACTGAAGTTCAGAACCTCAGTTCCACATTATCTACCCTGTATTACTACTTCACAATCCTGGCTTGGCATCAAGATCCATAAGTAATTTGGAGGAAGGTCTATTTGGATCTGTCACAGATAGTTTAGGAACCTGCCTGTGGAACATTCTCATAGTATTTTGATGTGCAGCCAGCTGCAAAAATTATTTCCCTCTTTGCTTTTTCCTAGCTATATGGATTCATGGCTGTCAGTAGTCAAATATCATACACTGTTGAGCCTTTGCCTCTACACAGCCTGCTAGAATCTCAACCTGTAGGGAAGTCTTGAGGTCTCAATATGATCCCTAAGGTCTAATGGCATGCCTCATTTCCCTTAGCCTCTCCTGAGATCTGCTGACTGAGGGAACTGCCCAGCTATAGTGCCTACTCCCTCCATCCTTAGTCTTAGGAATAAGGGACCAACTCAGGTCCTCTGCAAAAAAGCTACATGCTCTTAATTGCTGAGCCACCTTTCTAGACCTATTTTATCACTTTTAAAAATCCCTTTTCTTTACTATGAAGCAGGAGAATACAAATGTTTTTTTCCCAGATAAAAACTGTTGTTTATGTATCACTTGGCTATTGAGCCAGTATGTGGTAACTTGTCTTAAGAATTTAGGTATGTCTAAGCATGCCACAGCTACAGATTCATTCAATGGAAAATCCAAACTGACTGCATAGGTGTGGTTTCTTTCTTCTTGTCTTTAATAGAGAAACAATGCTGAATGGCAGCTATTTACAGTCTTTATGTTATATTAGACATCACAAGTCACCTAAGTGATGACATGAAGAATACAAGATAATGTGTGCAAACACTACATCATAAAATAAGAGAATGACCACCAGCATTTTTTTTTATCAACACCCTCTCTTTCCTCTTCCCAGGGCAACACTGCTTCCACCCACTAGCATTAGGCTCATTCGATTCTTCGACGAGAACAGAGATTCAGGGTTTGTGCTGCTACTACTGCTGTGGATGTTTAGCTCAGGGGTCATGGAAGGAAGGACGGTTCCTAACTGCACATGTCTGGTATGTAGAATGAATGCTTGCATGGGGGTTCCTACTTACACATGTCTGCTATGTAGAATGAGGGCTTGTATGGGCATTCCTACCTACACATGTCTGGTGTGCACAAGGAATGCTTGCATAGGGGTTCCTACCTACACATGTCTGGTGTGCACAAGGAATGCTTGCATAGGGGTTCCTACCTACACATGTCTGGTGTGCACAAGGAATGCTTGCATAGGGGTTCCTACCTACACATGTCTGGTGTGTAGAAAGAATGCTTGCATGGACACTGTATGAATTACTTGGACCCCGGTCAACATTCACACAGGAGCTTATGTCAGATAAGTCAACTATTCCCACCACTGTTGTAGACTTGCTTTCCACTACTTTTTGTGGGTTACATGACTTCTTTTTCTTTTTTGCTGTTGCTTCTGTCCTTGACATGCTAAGAATTCAAACTGGGAAGAATTCAAACTGGGAAGGTATACTTTCTTTTGCTTGCTAGTCACATAAAGTTTTTTTTTTTTTTTTTTTTTTTTTTTTTTAAATGAAATCAGTCAGTAACAAGCCCTGGAAATGGTTTCCTCTCAAACCATTAGGGGTTGCTATAGTAACAACACAATTACCATGCCCAACTCTTGTGTAAAATATATACCAACTTGTCATCTACAAAAATCATACACCTATTTTTGTTTTTCAATTAAATTTAAACAAAAGTTCTTAGCTCACAAACGGTTCTAATTTAATTTTTGTTGTTGTGATAAAATATCCTGACAAAAAAGCAACTTAGAGGGAAAAGGGTTTATTCAGCTTCTAATTTCAGTTTATAGTCTATCATTGGGGGGGAGGTCAAAGCAAGGATTCTAGCAGCTAGTCACTCATATTCGCAGTAAAGAGTAGAGAGAAATAAGTGCATGCAGTTCTAATTGTTTTCTTCTTTGCTTCCTCACAGCTAGTTTTCTCCACTCTTTAACTGTTTAGGATCCTCCTGCCTAGGGAATGGTGCTGCCCATAATGGGCTGAGTTTTCCTACATTTGTCAAGATAACCTACTATAGGCTAATCTGATCTAGATTCTAAAAGGGAGGAGGAAAGAGTGTAAGAGACAGAGGGGATGGAGAACACCAGGACAACAAGGCTCTCTAAATCAACTGAGAAGATCTCACATGAACTCATAGATACTGAAGCAGCAAGTACAGGGACAACTGGGTCTGCACCAGGGCTTCTGTATATAGATTTCAGTTTAGTGTCTTTGTGGGACTCCTGAGTGTGTGAATGAGCGGGTCTCTGACTCTTACGCTTTCGCTGGGTTTCTTTTCCTTCTGTCAGTTTGCCGTGTCCAACTTTGATACGATGGTTTTTTGTTTTATCTTATTATATTTTATTTTGTTAAAAAAGAAAATAAATGCCAGTACAGCACTGACCAAGAAAATGTTTAGATGAAGCAAAGTGATGGTATTTTCATACAACCAGGCACTAAAAGATTTTTCCAGAAGCAGGAAACAATATAGCAAGTTTAAATGGAAGGAAGTAGATAAAGATCTGACAAAGGCACAGATATCCAGGAGATAAGATACAGCAAGGGAAATCTTGAAAAACACACAACACACACACACACACACACACAGAGGCACATACACAGTGTGTGTATGTGAGTGTGTTTGTATATGTGTGAGTGTGTGTGCATGTGAGAGTTTGTGTCTGAACTTCTCAAAAATAACAACAGAAATCTACTGTGGTTTTAAATATACAAACTTAGAATCTCTCACCTTATCTAGCAACTTTTTTCTATCTTGTCTCATTTTTTAGGTTAAGTATTTTTTATTATTATATTTTTCTTTTCTCCTATCTAATCCTCATTTATATTTAAACATAAAATGGAGATTATGATATTGTTAATGTGTTTAGATCTGATATGAATGAGTAGATTGCCATATTCCAAAACAATTAAAAGTTGTGAGAATGCCTGAGTCAAAAACCCCAAACTAAACCAAATCTTCCCACAAAACTCTCTTTGCAAGTGATCTAGGTTTGCCAACTTGACAGTTAAAACTAACTAATGCATTAGGTATTTTCAATTTTTTTTTTTTTTTTGAGATAGTGTCTTGTGTAATCCAGGGTAGCCTTATTCTCTATGTAGCCAAAGCAAGGTGAACTCCTGATCCGTGGCCTCTACACCCTGAGTGCTAGGATCATAGGGGTATGCCTTCATTCCTGTTTACATAGTGTTGGAGGATTGAACCCAGGGCCCTGTGAATGATAGTCAAGCACTCTACTACTGAACTACTGCTTGTTCTTTTAGTGATTTCTATTCTGGGTATTACTGCTTAGGATCAAATACAGGGCCTCATGGATGCTAGACAAGTCTACTATATTACCAGTTTCCCAGCTCTAGTTATTACTTTCAGATCCAAGCAGCACATGGTTTACCCAACACTCCAGATTTAAAAAAAATGTAGACTACTCATGCTACCTCTTTCTTTTTTTATGCAGGGTCTCAGTGAGCACCACAGGATGACCGTAAACTTATTATCCTCCTGCTTTAGCTTCCCGACTAGCTGGCCTTACATGTAAGCACCGGCATGTCTAGTAAACTCATTTAATTTCTCCTTCTCCCCTCAACCCTTCCCTTGACCTTTCTTTCTCTCTCTTTCCTTCCCTCAGATGAAAAACAAATCCATCAAAACATCCTTCACTTAGCAATGGAGATACTATGCCTGGCCCTTTGTCTTTCTTGAGTGCTGCAAAGGCAGAGAAACAGGAGATATGGTACAAAAAGGGATACAGCTAAGATTGCCCAGAGGAGGAGGAGGAAGGAAGGAGGAGCAGGAAAAGGAGGAGGAGGAGAAAGGAGGAGGAGGAGGAAAAGGAAGGAGGAGGAGGAAAGGAAGAGGAGGAGGAGGAAAAGAAAGAAAAGGGGAAGGAGGAGGAAAAGGAGGAAGGAGGAAGAAAAGGAGGAGGAGGAGGGAAGGAGGGAGGAGGAGGAAAAGAGGAGGAGGAGGAAAAGGGGGAGGAGGAAGGAAAAGGAGGAAGAAGAGGAAAAGGAGGAGGGAGGAGGAAAAGGAGAAGGAGGAGAGAAGGAGGAGGAAAGGAAGGAGGAAAAGGGGAGGAGGAGGAGGAAAAGGGAAGGGAGGAAAGGAGGAGAAGAGAGGAGGAGGAGGAAAAAGGAGAAGGAGGAAGAAGGGGAGGAGGAGGAGGAAAGAGGAGGAGGAAAAGGAGGAGGAGGAGGAAAAGGAGGGAAAAGGAAGGAGGAAGAAGGGGAGGAGGAGGAGGAAAAGGAGGAGGAGGAAGGAAAGGAGGAGGAGGAAGAGGAAAAGGAGAAGGAGAGAAGAAGGGGAGAGGAGGAGGAGGAGGAAGGAGGGGAAAAGAAGGAAAAGGGAGGAGGAGGAAAAGGAGGAGGAGGAGGAAAAGGAGAGGGAGTGGAGGAGGAAAGGAAGGAGGAAGGAAGGGAGGGAGGAAAGGAGGAGGATAGGGGAGGAAAAGGAGGAGGAAGAGGGGGAGAGGGAAAGGAGGAGGAGGACCTGGCAGAGCCTTTACATGGGCCAAGGCTGTCTAGTGACACTGCAGCTGGTCAAGGGCTCATGTGCATTCTAGACATAGGAAAAGCAACTGTCAATCATAGATAACTGAAACTGCACATCAGCTAGGATAGACAGTGTAGACAGGTATGATTCATAGGGTGCCAGTGATGGTCTTCAGCTTCTAGACAAGCTAGAGGTACCAGTGACCCCCAAGCCACGGTGCGTCCTTACTGTGATGGCATCTCTACCCATCTATGCTTACTGTGACATTTCTCCATCAACCTGCAGCAGACCTGACACCACGGTGGTTTCCCTCGATGTCTCCTCTCTACCTCTACTGTGCTGACATTACACCATACCAGTCAGCATCCTCCTCCATTTGCTGAAGGTGCAGCTATCTTCACTGCTCTCAGACTAGCTCCATTTCACTTTCTCTGCCTTTTGCATCTGAAGGAGTGACTTCCTTCCTTCCTTCCTTCCTTCTCTTCCTTCCTTCCTTCCTTCCTTCCTCCTTCTTCCTTTCTTGTGAGTACACTGTTGCTCTCTTCAGACACACCAGAAGAGGGCATTGGGATCCCATTACAGATGGTTGTGAACCACCATGTGGTTGCTGGGAATTGAACTCAGAACCTCTGGTTGAGCAGTCAAGAGCTCTTAACTGCTGAGCTCACTAATCCATGGAATGAGTTTCATGAAATGCATGTGTGCGCTAAATGCCCTGTCAATGGGACACGCATGTTTTGGTTTATCTCAAAGTTTTCAAGGCAATCTTAGACTTCTCTGGGCTGTAGGAGTTGTTCAACTGATATCTCTGTCACATTCCTCACCTCACCCTTTGCCGGTTCTTAGACAGACAGGGCTCCAGTCACTGCTGGGCTCCCCAAAGCCAGCATCTCACCACAGGGACACCGCAGGGAGGCACAGTGAGCTTGGGCATCAGATATACCCCTTTCCAGGTTCCTTTGTCAACAGTGACCAAAGGTGGCTGGAAACTACAGTCTAGCGAAGAGGACAGTTGAGCTTGCTAAGTTGCAGTTGGCTGTGGCTCTCTTGAACTGGTTTTCCACGGGCTCCATGTTTGTCTTTTAATTCTTTCATGCTATAAATACTGGTGATCATCTCGTCAACAAATAGCTTCTTGTTTTACATTCTTGTTTTATCCTTTTGTTATCTCGCCAGTTGTCTGTGAAAATACTAATTTAGTAATATTAAATTCTGGGTTTCTATAAGTTCTTTGATGCTTTAACGATTACTTTCTTTGTGAGGAGATCATTGGCGCAGAGTGCTCACGTGGTCGCGTAACTGTGGTTCCAGCTGTGGACCCGGCCCTGTGTTCCAGGCATTGTGGCATTGTGGCCCTGGTGCTGTTATTCCCTGCCCTGTTTGTTCACTGTACCTCGTATCTCTTGCACTCGCTGACTACCTGTCACGTATAAGACAATGAATCTGAAGTTCCAAACTCTATGGGTCAACGTGATCTTCTCTTCTCTCATCGTTTGCTGGATGCCGTGAGACGAGCGGCTCGCTGGGCTGTGCACACTCACCATCCTGCTGCCACAGGGGGAAAGCAATAGGAAAACTCACCATAGCCTGAATCCCCCCAAATGGTGAGCCAAAGAAAACTTTCCTCTTTTAAAGTTGATTATCCTAGATATTTGTTACAGTAACAGACAGCAACCAACACAAGGCATACTTATGCATGCAATTATTCCCTACTTAAGCCTCCTGTCTAAGTCATGGCTCACATGGGTTCACAGAGACTGAAGCAGCAAGCACAGGGCCTGCATGGGTCTGCACCAGGTCCTCTGGGTATATGCTATGCCTGTTAGCTTGGTGTTTTTGTGGGACTCCTAACAGTGGGAGTGGGTGTATCTGACTCTTTGGCCTGCTCTTGGGAATCTTGTCCTCCTATTGGGTTACCTTGTCCAGACTTGATACGAGGGCTATTGTCTTGTCTTATGTATTTTGTTTTGTCTGTTTGTCTCTCTGGAGGCATGCTCTTTTCTGAAGAGGGAATGGAGAGGGAGTGGATCGGTGAGGAGGAGGAAGGAGGGGAAACTAATTGGGATGTATTGTATAAGGGAAGAATCTATTTTCAATTAAAAAAAGGAGAAAAAAGAAACAAAAAAAACAAACAAACAAAAAAAGAGACTGAGGCATAGACTATACAGTTACTGTCTCAAGATCACATAGCTAACAAGTGAAGGAGTGGGCTCTAATTGGGATAGGCCGAACCCATCTTAAGAGTACATGAAATTTCACATGTGTGTAACTTTACTGATTATTAAAGATCAAGACTCGGACATTGGATTGGTTAGCTTGGGTAGCTGACAGAAAAGTTCTCTGTGGTGTGGAGAAGATACATCACAGTTGAAAACTTTGAATACCGTCTCTTCTCCTTAGGTCTTGATCACGTGCCTTTTCTTTTTTCCTTCAAGCAGATGTTTACCCTCATGGAGACACTTGGATCACTGGATGAAATCCCCAACACATTTCAGTGAGCAATGCTACAGAACAAAGTATGGGGAATTCTTTAAAAGTTATCAGTTAGTGGCTTGTTCGTAAGCTAAATTTACTTGAAGATAACTTTAACAGAGATGCTTATAATTGTCACGTGTGACAGTTTTCTGTAGCCAAACTTAAAAACAGCATGTTTCTAGAGCTCTAAGCTGGTAAGGTGAACTGCACTTGTTCATATTGTAATGCATTATATAAGGCATACGTAATCTCTGTCCTGAAACTAACATGATAATCTTCAGTGCATGAGACATTATGAATATCGATACTGACACTTGGCTATGCTTGGCGGAGATTTGGGAGACCTGCTTGTCCTTTTGTTTGTGGTGCTTGGCCCGTTTTTAAAAATTATTATGTATTTATTTTTTGAGATTATAATATAATTATATTATTTCTTCTCCCCATTTCTCCTTCCAGCCTTCCCGTACACCCACTTGCTTACTTTCCAACCATGCCCTTTTGTTTATTAATTTGTATTACACACACACACACACACACACACACACACACACACACACATTTACTGTGCATAAATTCCTAACTACATAGATATAGCCTGCTTAGTCTGTATAATGTTACTTGATGTTTGTTTCCAGGGATGAGCATTCAGTACTGAATAACCAATTGGAATGCTCCTACCTGAGGAAGACTGTTTTTCCCACCTTCATAGAATCTCTTAGTTTCTATAGTTCTTACTGTAAGGTTAGGGCCTCCTAGGCTTTCCCCCACCCACTCTTGTTTATCGAATGCTGTAGTCTTTGTTCAGCTCATGTTTAGGCAGTCATATCGGTGAGGTATCATGGGTGTAGCTTGTGACATTCCTAGGAGACACACTCTCATAGCAAAATTCCTTTGACTTTTACAATCTTTATGTCCCCTTTGTTGGAACGATACCTAAGCCCCAGGGGCAAGGTGTATTGTAGATGTATCATCTATCAGTCCACTCTTTAGGATCATTTGTCTTCCTTAGCAAATAATAAAAAATGGAAGCAATTTTTAAACAATCATTAGAGTCGTCCCGATCTGGTTAGTAGTCTGCTTAACCCCATATCCTCAGTGTGGGAGAGCAGACGCCCTAGGAACACTTTGGTTGGCTTTTCAGTGGTGATTTGTTTCCTCTCCGTGTTCACGGAGGTCTCACATGCCTGCCTGGGCATTCTAAGATGCAACAGCTGATGTGCACTTTGATTTTCAGTGTACCGACCTTGCCTTTAATCAGCAGCAGGGAACACCAGCCCCTGACTCCCAAGAACCTGCCTGAATTGTTGGCTGTTTACATGCACTGAAAGCACTTGACAGAAATATCTCAGTGTACTCCTGACTTTCACCCTTTATGGACTGAAAGTTCTCAAGTCTTGTCTTAAAAGTATGTATTTAACTAGGCCTTCCTGCACATACATAGCTGATGAGCAGTTTGGTCTTCATGTGGGTCCTGAACAACTGGAGCAGGGCGGAGTGGGAGGGCTATCCCAAAAGCCGTTGTCTGTATACGGGATATGTTCTTCTAGCTGGGCTTCCTTGTCTGACCTCAGTGAGAGAGGAAGCACCTAGCCTCACAGGGACATGAAGTGCCAGGGTGGGGGATACTTAGGGGGCCCCTATCCTTCAGAGGAGAAGGGGATAGGGATTGGGGGATGAGGAAGGATTGTGGGAGGGGGTGACCGATAGGGAGTCAGTGAGCGGGATGTAAAGTGAATAAAATAAATAAATATTTAGCAATGTACACAGAAGAGTGGATGTGTAGGTCAGAGGATGCGTGTTCTGTGACCTCTGGAGGACACGGTCTCTGATGAGTCCAGTTTTTGTCATCGGCGATCAGCATATACCGGAGACCAAGAGCACTTGTGAAGTGGATCTGAGTCCAGTTTGCTCTAAACAGAAGA
The DNA here is from genome assembly GCA_021653895.1 of Mastomys natalensis. Taxonomy (NCBI): domain Eukaryota; kingdom Metazoa; phylum Chordata; class Mammalia; order Rodentia; family Muridae; genus Mastomys; species Mastomys natalensis. Next base: position 2,812,653 of record JAJTUV010000024.1, on the reverse strand, counting down.
GAGTTCCATGATTTCTTAGCACCCCCTGCACTGAGGTACAGAGCAATGATGGCTTTAGGACCACAACCACCAAAGTAACTCAGGAGGTCAGCGAGCTGTGTAGAGTGGCCACACAGTTTCTAAAGAAGTCAGCAGCTAGTTTTCCTTGAGTTGGACTTGGTCATCATACCCTGTGACATCTCACTTTATATTTTTGCTGTAATGTCATAAACAAACTCTCATCAAAATATGATGCGGAGACGTTCTTGTCAAACCTTGGCACCAGGAGAATCTTCGCTTTACTGAAGAATGTTACACTTTCAGGGTAAATATGAATGATACAATATAGTTTTCCTTTGACTCTAACTTAATGTTAGTAATCGTATTCATTGACATAGAAGGTGTCATCAATGACACCAATTTTTAATATCATGATCTCTCTGTCACCTCCTCAAGTCAGGAATCTTATCAGCCACTTAAAATCTTTGGTAGAATGAAATGGGAAATATAAATGTAAACACTTTTGGATATTTGTCAATATTTTAAGTCTCCCATGGAAAAACAAAAGCCACTCTGGCTTAAGAAAAAAAAATTAATCCATTTTATAACATTAAGACTGAAGAATAATGAACCTTCCCATTGGCAGGTTTAAGTGTCCTGGTAGTTAAAGTACTGAGAGAATCATTTCATCTCATAGGCCTTCTCCAGTATGACTGAACAATTTTTTTCTTGATAGTCAGATATTTAGTCTTTAATTTTATACACATGTAAATGCAGAAAGAGCATGATATTTTATTCACACTGGTTTTCATAATTCCTTCCTTTTTAATAGACATTAATGATTAACTCAAATAATTTCCCCAAACAAGTCAGATGACTCAGTTAAGATGGCTGCCCACGATGTGGTTCTCCTTCACTTTCAGCTTCTCTTCACCCCAACTGAGATTTTTCAGTCTGTTTAAACCAAAATTCATATTTTAATAGTCATATAAAAACAACCATATACTCTAAGCAGACAAATGAGCCACATGGTGTTGAGAATGAGAGAGAATATTCAAAGGCATTCCCAGACAGAAATCTAGACATCTGTTTCCTATCACCAGTTTCCTTTCCTCTGTCCCAGCCTTTCTCCTACAAGGTCGCACAGAAAGACAGTGGACCATAGCCAGGAGTTCAGGCAAGGCTGTCTGTTTTTATTCATTGATGCATTCCCAAGTGGGTTAAACAGGTCTTGTATGGACAAGGTGCTCAACAAATATTTGATAAACTGAATTGAATACTAAGAAAATAGTAAGTTCTAGGACTTGATACATTATCTTCCCTGGAGTTTGGGGATGAAGGTGATTACTTTGAATCAAAAGTACAAGGAAGTAGGCCCTTCGATTTCCATCATAGGAAAGGCGCTAGATCTTTTCCTCCTTTTCATTAAGAAGATTCCAACAAAACAAAATCTGAAATCTAGAACTACTCACCCATGGGGACACTGCTCTGGCAGCTGTGGGCACAGTGCCTGGAAGGCAAGTGTCAATGTAGCTGAGTCACCCATTTTCTGCCAGTTTCTTCTAGATTAGTGTTTCTCAACTTCCTAATGATATGATCCTTTAATACAGATTCTCATGTGTGAAGACCCCAATTATAAAATTATTTTTGTCGCTACTTCACAACCGAAATTTTGCTAGTTATGATTGTAACGTAAATACTCTTGGAGATATAGGTTTGCCAAGGGGTCATGAACCCCAAGTTGAGAACCACAGTTCTGGGGTTGGGGTGAGCCCTTCCCTTTCCCTCAAAGTCTAAACAGACTATTCCATTTGTGTTATAGACACAAAGCATGAGGGGGGAGCAGTGGCCTTTAAGTTATCAGTGTTTGCTCTGTTAATGGGTAAAACACTTGGTTAAAGCTACTTTATATGATATGAGAAAGTTCTACCAGTGGAGGAGCCACATGTAACCTCTGCTGGAGCAGCACGGACTTGGATTACTTTTTAAAAGAAGTAATTACTACGTATCAGTTCACAGATGAAAAACCAGCAGAGTGCATTGATGTCATTCTTGTAGGTACAATGTAGCCACTCATGGAGAATTAACTCATAAAATCGAGTTAAATTGTAGAGGATTTTTTTGTTTGTTGGAAATACCAGATATTTTTGTTGTTGCTCCAATTCCTGCTGACTGATAAGCACTGGATCCCTTAGTGACCGAATCACGTTACTTCTCTGGGTGCTAGCTGAGACAACTGTAGTAGTAATTGCAGGAACCCCAAAGAATACCTCTGACTGTTGATGTCCAGAAGCTTACTTGAGTCTTGGGTTGCCACTCTAGAGCTTTGCTTGTGATATGAAGATTTGTGGAGTTTCCCTGGAACGTACCTGTGGTAAACCCTGGAGTGTGTTGTTCTCTCTATCTGGATAATCCTTCAGAGTGATGGACACTAAGGCAAAAAGGTGGCCCTCTGTGTTCCTGTCGGTACCTAGTCATGGACTGTGGGTTGCTCTGCAGAGAATGCTCATCACTGTATGGAGTCATCACCAGAAGCAAAGGTAGAGCTGGCACTTGCCATTCAAATGGCTGATGAATGAGGAGCTTAGTCATGATTGGGCAACCGGGTGGATACCAACAGCCTTCACTCAAACTGGCCAAGCTGAGCAATAAAGGAGCATTTTCTGTATAAACTACATGTAAGATAAAGGACATTCAATAAGAAATTGTTGAGCTAACGAATAGGTATTTATTATGGAGGTGGAATAATGAGAGTAACTGATTTAAAGGTCGTCAGAATGTATTTAAATGAGGTCAAAGGAAAATGCCAAATGATAGTAATCCAAACTGGTCCACAGCCTCCAGCTGTGGCATCTGCTTTCCCATGCTGACAATTGGTTTAGTCATTAAAATTATTCAGAGTCTGAACTAAGCCTTGGGCAAACGTAGCAGGAAAGAACCGAGAGGAGCTATGATCTGAGGCTGAACATGCGATGCCCCTACTCACCGCCAAAGGGCAACTGCTTCTACTGTATGAGTTTGATGGAAAACCTTAGAACTTCAAAAAGGAAATTTTTAGTTTGCAGGAAACAAGAAATAACTGGAAAGGAACACCGATCAAATCTTTCCAAAATCAAGGACTTTTCCTGCCAGAAGCCTTTGAGCTATAAAAATCATCCTGTAAGTTTTGTGCGAGGGCTGTACCTAAGCATGGGCTGTTCCGTTCCATTAAGGATACAGCTCCTCCTCCTCCTCCTCCTCCTCTCCTCCTCCTCCTCCTCCTCCTCCCCCCCTCCCCCTCCCCCTCCCCCTCCCCCTTCCCCTCCCCCTCCCCCTCCTCCTCCTCACCCTCCTCCAAGCATTTGGAAATATAGCCAGCAATTTAATCACAAAGACTTTTTCTCAAAGTTACAAATTCCTGCAGTGGATGGAATCATAGAAAATTGGGGCTTGCATGGTAATGCCAAAGATATGCCACCTTTGCCCAGTAGCTCTATCTAACACTTAGCTTGTAAGAATTTCTATTCCTTAAGATTTATCTGACGAAAGGCACAGATTAATATTTAATGTATTTAGAAGATGTGGTGGTTGTGCAAATGAGCAAGTCTTGCCTCACCCCCACCTCCCCCTTCTCGTTTTCCTCTTGCTCCAGTCTGCTTGCTCCAGTCCCTGCTTGCTTGCTTGCTCCGGGCACCACTCACTGAGGCCCAAAGTACACTGTAGCTGTCTTCAGACACCCATATGAGGGCATCAGATCTCATTACGGATGGTTGTGAGCCACCTTGTGGTTGCTGGGATTTGAATGCATGACCTCCTGAAGAGTGGAGGTCGGTGCTCTTAACCACTGAGCCATCTCACCAGACCACAAATCTTGTCTTGAAAAGCTTTTTTCATTGATTTTTTTTTTTTTTCTGAGACAGGGTTTCTCTGTACAGCCCTGGCTGTCCTGGAACTCACTCTGTAAACCAGGCTGGCCTCAAACTCTGAAATCCGCCTGCCTCTGCCTCCCAAGTGCTGGGATTAAAGGCGTGCGCCGTCACTGCCCCGCTTCACTGATTATTCTGAAGTGGTGTATTTTTCAGACATGTCCATTTGACTCTGTGTTTAATGTTTTTGTGGGAGAATACTTTTTCTACATGGGATCAATATAAGGCAGTTCATAAATTTGAACATACTGATACCTCATGAGTGCTTTTAGATTAAGGTAATCAGATCAGTTTGGAAATCTGTTTCTCAGATGATGAGGTCATTAAAAAAGATGCATCTGTTATGATTCAGGATCAGCTGGCACCCAGATCAGTGACTGCACCTCCCCGGGGAATGCAGGCACAGAAGCACACAGGCACACACCCACACACTCATCACACACAGACACTCACATGTCTCCGGAAGCTCGAAATTCTACAACCAGCAAATTATATACCCTTTGTATAAGATTAGCTCTTTCTATGGTTCCCTGTTAAAATATTCCTAAATAGGGTGTCATTAAGGTGACGGGAGGCAGGGGCTCAATGGATGTCTATTTCCCACTTCTCACAGTGGAGAGAAAGAGTGCTAAATTTTGCCTGGAGACCCGCCTCACGCATGACTCAACACGGAGAGACGTCACAAAATATCTAAATAATTTAAAATAGTAATGGGAAGTTTAATAATACACAATTAATCATGTTTACCAGTAGCTAGCATAAAAGAAGAGTGAACTTCTTTGGTCTGGGATTGAAAGTGAGTGCTGTGCTTGGCACTCGTGACCACCCCCCTATAGTCCATTTTTACCACCTCACGACTATTACTAGCAACCTGGACCCTCCTTTCAATGCAAGAATGATCATGTTTCAAAATAAAAACATTCTTTTCATGCAACCATAAATAAAATAGGGCTTGGTTAAGCCTTGGTCTTATTCCATCTTCAGTTAAAAGAGTCTTCATATCTGTGTTCATTTTCTAGAAGATTTAATGCCTGTAAGTCAAGGCAAAACTGCCCTGGCCTCCAGTGGCAGTGGCACCAGCTTGCTAGGTTCAAGTCCAACTGGTATACCAGTTAGCTTCTACTGAGAAAGAGCAGCAGCTACATGGTTTCAGGTTTGGCTTAACACTTGTCTCCCTGAGTAAGACTTTGGTTTCTAGGTATTATATTCCTACAGATTTTTATCCAATACTTATTAGATGGTAGGGACTAGAAGAAATCACTGAAATGAACTTTTGGTCATTCTGTCCTTCAACCGCTGTGACCAAAACAATTTTTTAAAAAAATTTTATTTTCTCTAAGTGATTGGTACTAACCTTTAAAACTTAAAAAAAAAAAAAAAAAAAATGGGATTCAAGATCAGCTTTCAAGAAAACTCTTTTTTTTTTTTTTTTTACTATGTTATGCACGTGTTTTAACCTGATTTTGCCTCAACTGTTAAATATTTAAAAAGAAATTAAAATGTACACCTCAGACAAGCAAATTTAAAATGACCAAAGGCCTGAGTTTATAGCATTGTGTCACTGTCAATTCATGGAATGCTCCTGTTAAGTTTACGCTACTTAAATTAACCTTTTTTCTATTATTTTCTGTCTCATTTTCCACATCTCTTTCCCGCCATGTTTACTATTTCTACTACATTTAAAATATGTCTTGATGTCTACCTTCTGCACACAAACACCATACCTTTGCAACTTTGTCATGGAGTTTGCTTATATATATTTCTGCTTGCAACATTTTCTATACTATTATTGAAGTTCTGCACGTAATATTTAACATGCCCCTAAGCTACTGCTTCTTATACTCCATCACATGCTATGCTAGTTCTCTGGCAAACTGCTGACTCTAGCAGCCTTGCTGTACAGCAACACATATTTTCTCTTGTATCCACAGTGTTTTATGGGAGACAGCAGCAATAGTACAATGATGCAGTAAAATCTCCCACCCCAATAAGCCTGTGAAAATAACACACAACTCCGTTATACTATTTATGAATTGCATGCCTACGTTGGGCATATATCCCACTCCACTACTCTATTCTCTAGCTATGAGATCCCTTGCTACTTGTGGCTTCTCCAGGCCATGTGGTTCTGTTCCATCTTCCTTCTACCTCATCTTCCCCTCCTCCTTTCTCTCTTCCCTCTCGAAAACTTCCAGCCCCACCTTTCCCTTCTACTGCCCAATCACAGGCTCTAGCCTTTATTTGACTAGTTAAAATGGAGTGATTTCACATGAAATCACCTAAGTAAGTGATCCACTCCCGTGAGGCAGTTTCCTCTTGAGGAAACAAAATTAGCAACAAAATACAAATAACACCAGGGCAATCCACAACAGTAGAATGGTTAGACTATTGAGTCCACATATTTAATGTCATAGATCTGGGAGGAATATTTTCCAATGATGTGAGAGCACACCGCAGGGCCTCCATATCTTGGTCTTTTCACCAGCACTTGCTATTGATGCTTTAGGTTTTTTTTTTTTTTTTTTTTTTTTTTTTTTTTTTTTTTTTTTTTTTGACAAATTGGAAATAATATATAGATGGCACTGTATTGATGCTTTGATGAATACTCTCCTGATTTCTAGGAGCTCTGAGTATATATCTTCATGTTTGCTTCTGACTTATGTGGGCTTTTCTTTCTATGACAGACCTAGTCACAGAAGTAGCGACAAAATAGAAGAAGAAAGAGCAAACTCTCCTATGCCCCTTCTCTTCTCTCCTTCATTGTCTTTCAGAATACAAGCCGTATGGAACATTGTTTCTTTGTCAAGATCCTTTAATATTGGGCAACCTTAGGTTTTCCTGAAACCCTGCAGCCCATATACCTTTACTTCCTCCTGTGTTGTTTAGGACACTTATATCCCTATTTGACATTGGAACCAGATATTCAAGGAGCATATTGTATTATTCTATTCTTTGGAACTAATTTTTAATTTCAAGGGTGCCACTAACTTTATTTTTAATGTCTCCCTTGTCAGAAATTAATTCAAAAGATGTTTCAAAGAAGACAGGCACAAATAAATCAATAAGATTATTTTTCTCTGGGAAAACAATACCCCTTTATTAAAATTTTCCCTTTTTATTTTCAATTGGTCTTTCTAGAATCAAACATGTTCCTAAAGTCCTGAGAATCACAAAAGGTTTTTAAAATTACAGGGCTGTAGGCGTTACTGGTTCAATCACACACCTTCCTTAGCTTGAGTTGGAAGACTCTCAGAACTCTCTAGGGGATGCAGGACTGACCAAAATTGGAACATAGTATTCCAAACTTAGACTTTTTTCTTATTATTTTCAATTTCTTTTTGTAGGCAAAAAAGTACAGACACATATGGATGGTACATAGGTCGAACTGCATCTTTTAGGTTGGCTGAGACAAATGGTGCCTGCTGTAAGACCTTCCTGTGCACTGAGTGACTAGCTGATCTATATTCAAGGGCTTTAGTCAGAAACAAGACAAAGACAGGAGCTTGACAATCACAAAGCATCACTGAGAACACTAGGAGAAAGACCCCGTCCGAGGTCAGTGCATGAGCCTTGCTTCATACATGTGTCATGTGATATATGCCAAGACTCTGTGAGATTAGAGTTGCCAGTACAACCATTTAACTAATGGTAATGGGGGTTTGTCATGGAAGAGTGACTGGCCAAGGTGACACAACTGAGTAATGTACCTCTGTGATCTGAAGACAAAGACTATGTTACTCTATTCTTAGTTCACAACATTCTCATTTTGATCAGAAAACAACAAAACAAAACAAAACAACAACAAAACTGAAGAAGGTTGAAGTTTTGTGTGACACCCCTACCCCACCCAAGTATTCCTCTTTTTAAATCAGATAGTCTCCAGCTGAGGGTGACCTTGAACCCCTGGTCTGCTACCTCCCAAGTGCTGGGATTACAGGTGTGTGCCACAGTTGGACTGAATCTCTACTTCCTCAGGTTGGTGTTTTCTGAGTTCTGTTTCCTGTAGATAATTACAACATTTTGAAAATAATTCAAGCCATATCTGTATGTGACATTTCTTGAATATTTTACATGACCACCAAGGGATTCTTCAAACTGACATTTAAAAATGCCAAGTAAATCTATTGGAAGTATTTTTAGAAAATAGTTACTTTAATTTGAAATAATTTCTTGCTATAATAAGAGCTGTCTCATCTCTTAAACTGCCAAACACAGGTAGTCATCGGGTAATTAAATCAGAATCTGGCTTTACTTAAGGGAATTGAATCTAAATGTCAAAATATTGCTCGCACTTTCCGGGCTTATGGTCGCAATAGCTTGACGTGAGCACAGGCTGGCGGGCTCTAGGGGCTGCTGAGGCGCCACCCTTCATACACAGTGAAGAGGCTGTTAAGATGAGTGCTCTGACCTCTGCCATTCACACATGTAGACGTGTTCACATGCTAGTTAGGCTGCATTGATTGCAGTTCAAGATGCAGTAGAGAAACCATGTTGTAGAGGTCAATTATGGGACTAAGAACATCAGTAAACATCTCTTCTTTGAGCTACACATTCACTCTGAAGACAGAAATCAAGAAGCGCTCTGTCAAGAATATAAGGAGGTTCCTGTCTTCTGCTCTCTCTTAAGTATCCAGTGAGTACTCAGTCCATCCTGTTTAAACATTCAGGGCAGAACACTAAGACCTCACAACATACTGCTAAGAAATACTTGGAGGTTAGGTGTTACTATAAGGTCAAAAACACACTGGAAGGGAACAGACAAGGGAAGAAGACTTTTCTAGTCAACAGTCATTCGGGAGACAGAACTCTTAGTCAGAACAATCCCTTCTGGTTCTCAGGATGAGAAGGTTGCCACACTATGAGACAGCTACCCCTCAGCAGAGCCCTCTTTCCTCTTTATGGTTTTCTTGCCACACAGACTTCCTGCTCTCGGGTCAGCTGAACGGAGAGACTGTTTGCCAGAAAGAAGACATCAAAATCCATTTCTTATTAGTCTTAATGTTTAGAACCACAGACTGAAAGTTGGCGTTTGGTTTTTGAATCAGCCTGAGAGTTTTGTTACTTTCCAACTTCTGGGTACCCACTGCCATTAAGATATGAGCCTATGGGTGGAATTTTTTTTTTTTTTTAGCCCCACGATGAGACTTAGCCTGAGTAATCCATCTATCTCTGCAAGTGCAGAAAAAGAGAGTTTTTGTTTGGATCCTGCATCACCCCAGCCCCATGATAACACAGCATTCTTCACGGCTTTGATTTTAATCCGTCATATTTGCAGATTTCACGGTTGTGAACAAACCACTCACAGAATAAAATGTTCTGAAAATCTGAATCTGCAGAGACATGAATAATTTTTCTTGCTATTCCCTATATTGTACAACCCAACACAATTCCCATTCACACAGCATGTATACTGCATATTATTATAAATAATCTAGAGGTGATTTTGGAAGCAAATGCTATGACACTTCACACAAGAAGAGAAGAGCATCCACAGATTTTTGTATCTCTTTGGGTCCTAAAACCAACCTGCTATGAATACTAAGATGTGGCCATATTAACTAATGTAGTAAAATCTTTAGTTAAAATGGACACAATATTAAACTTCCCTCTAAATTTATATCTCTACCATACATTAGTACAGCTCTCAGACCTTACTGAGAAAGCTGTTTGTGCAGTGGACAGTTGGTTAATGCAGAAATAAAACCAAACCAGATGATCACAGGGAAAGGATAAATGTCAGTGCAGTGTCCACAAATGGGACATCTGTACCGTATCCTCCTTCAAGGCTAGGGTCCTATCTTGGATAAGAGCCAGAAGTGAAGAAAGACTGCACATGGACAAGTATATTCTGTAAAAACCTACTCATGAAACATGACAGTGGTAGAAGAACTGAACAAGACCAAACCAGTAAAACTACAGCATTGAGGGGGAGGGGCTCACTAGTCCCCACCCATAATTGAGGAGTTACTGGCAGATGCTGGCTCTACTGGGAGGAAGTGTCAGTTTTCTCTAAGGGGGTGTCCCTTGCTAGACTGACTATACTCTAGTAGATAACTATAAAACTATAGTATGTGAGTAGCACAAGATGAAGTGGGTTATTATGAAGAAAGAGGATGTGAATTTGAGAAGGCGTAGGAAAAGGAGTAGTGAACATAATCAAAATGCAGTGTATAAAATTCTCAAAGAATTAATTAACTACATTTTAAAAGTAAAGAAAAATATTTGGAGGTAGACACTGGGAGTCAGCATTCTTCTTTGGAAAATGTACTTTTGAAGGTCCTTGCCATGGGCTAGCATGTATATGATGAATTATACAATGCTTTCAGAGTTTCAGATTTAGCATTTAAAAAAGGAATTAGAATAGACTATAGTGAGATTAAATGATATAAAGAACTCATCTATCCAGAGTGTGGACCACACCAAAGTACTAAGTTCCCCCACTGTCTCTTCTTTGTAGGAGAAAGAAAGTTCTATAAGTTATGATAATAAGATTCACATGAATCTTAAATGCATAAAAATAAAACTCACATGAGTGCAACTTAGAATTTCATGGATGCAAAACCCTAGAGATAATAAAATGTAAGACAACAACCCCCAGATGATGCAGACTCAAGTGCCTTCAAGCTCAGCAAAGCCAGGAGACCTTGAGTAATAAATGACCTGGAATCTGATTTCTCTCTCTTGGAACTATACATTTAAAAAACCCATTCTCTTGTGGTGCCTTCAAGATGGTTTTGCTTAAGTAGCGTGAGATGGGAGTATCTTCCCCAAATGTCCCTCTGTAAGCCAATCATGGCAGTCTATGTGCCTCAATGAAAATATAAAGGGTAAGACGTTTCAGAGTGAAAAAAAATGTGTTTCTTTTCTAGAAAACTGTGAGTGGTAGCATGGAAAACACTAGAAATAAACAGTAAATTGCTATGAAGGATCTAAAACCTCATGAGTCCTCATTTCACCAACAAACTGCTATTAATCAAAGATAGTATATGGATAAACAAATTTTTAAATCACATAATATATAAATAAATAATGTATAGTCTTGTGCATGCATGTGTGTGTGTGTGTAGAAATTTAAAGAGTACATTTTTAGTATTTATTTATGCAGTGGCTCATAGATGTATATGTGTTGTATGAATGCACATGCATATAATGCTGGGTGTCTTCCTCCATTGCATCTCCAATTTTATGTTTTGAGACAGGATCTGTCTCTGAACTATGAGCTCACTGATCATAGAGAGCTTGTCAGCAACCACAGGGATCTTCCTGTCTTGGTCCCATCCCTCAGAGTGCTAGGGTTACAGCCTTTGCTCTCTGGGTCTAGATTTTAACCCCAGCTCTGGGGATCTTAACACTCATCCTCATCCTTGTACAGCAAGTTACGTTAATGATAGAACCATCTCCTCAGGCCAGGTATCTGTAACTATTAGTTGTGTCTCTGTGCAAAACCATTAAGAGGAAATATGGAAGCAAACGATGAAATGATGGAACGTACCAAACACAATATTGCAGGTGATCAATAGTGTGACTCTCTGGGAAGGTGTCCCTTGCGGTATGCATCCTTATGATACATGTCACTGTTCTACTACACATTGGTTTCTGGAATGAGCTGTTGGCAGGATTAGATTTTCCAGATTACTGAACCTCAATATTTAGAACATGAATCCCTTTTGGTAAGCATTTCTTTAAATTAATTGGTTATTTTATTTATTTACATTTCAAATATTCCCCTTCCCTGTCTCCCCTCTGCAAATCCCCCATCCCATCCCCCCACCCCCTTTGCCTCTAAGAGGGTGCTCCCCCACCCACTTCATCCCTCTAGCATTTTGTAAGCCTTTCTATTGGAGAGTTTTCTTTAATGTATCTAACTCAATGTTTTAAATACTATCTAACCTTTCTTCTCTCACTGTCTCATTGTCTTTCTCAATACTTTTCAGGTTACTGTGTTACAAAACGAATTTCTTGAACTTATTCCTTCTGTTTGTGTTTTGTATCCTTCGACCAACATCTCTTGAATTCCCCATGTTCCATCACCCACCCCTGGTATTCACCCTTTGTTTCTGTAGATTCCACTTGTCAGTGATAGCAATGGGATTTATCCCTTTCTAAAGCAGCTTTAGTATTTCACACAGCACAATTTTTCCAATGTCATATATAAATATTTTTTCTCTTAGAAATCTGAACAATATCTATCTCTCCCTCCCCTTCCTGTATGTTCATTCTCTCCCTCCCACTTTTTTCTCTATCCCACCATTCTTTCTTCTCTCTCTCTCTCTCTCTCTCTCTCTCTCTCTCTCTCTCTCTCTCTCTCTCTGTGTGTGTGTGTGTGTGAGAGAGAGAGAGAGAGAGATTTTTCTAGTACATCTATTAATGGATACTTTGTTCAATTTCATGCCTTGGTTATTGTGTTGCAATAAATATGAAAATGAAGCCACTTCTTGTAAATAGTGACATAATTTCTTTTTGTTACTTGTCCTGTGGTTGGATTGTTGGAGATTATAGTAGTTCTGTGTTTGTGTTTTTGATAAGGGTAACAGTAACTTACATTCCTATCACCAGTGTACAGTCAGTCCTGTTCTTCATATGATGCTAACCTGTTTTCAGTGACTTAGTTAGCACTGAACAAATGTCAGCATTCTTTCTAGTAGGCGAGAGTATTGCTAATGCTGAGTTCTTGGTACTTGTCATCCAGCCCACTATTGATCTATATTCTTCTCTCGCTTATGGTGGAGCTGTCCTCACTTGTCATCTCTTGACAAGGTGCTCCTGAGAGGTCCTATTTAAATGCGCTGCCCTCCCTTCATAGCTCCTCTCTCTGATTGGTTTGCTCCAAGTCAGTCTTTCCTCGGCAGCATACACTGCCTTCTAACAAGCTCTACTCAAAACCAATTTTATACTATTCTCTTGTTTTACTCCTCAAACTAGAATGAAAAAAAGACTTTTAGTTGGTGGTGATTTTTTTTTTTTTATCTGAAAAAATAAAGTGTGTTCCTAGTGTTAGACTCAGGGAAAATGATAGGCTTTGAATGAGTATTTGTGTAATGCATCGCTCTGTGACTAAACCTGGACAGACATTCAATTTCTGTGTGACTGAGGTGTCACAACAGTGTCCTTCTCAGCTACCTTAATTTTTCTTGTTCTCAGTCACCTGCAGGCCACTGTGGTCCAAACATATTGACTAGAACATTTCAGAAAAACAATCCTAAGTCGGGGCTGGTGAGATGGCTCAGCAATTAAAAGTACTGGCTGTTGTTTTCCAGAGAGCTTAAGTTAGGTTCAGAGTGCCCATGTTGGGCTGTTCACCATTGCCTGTAACTTGAGCCCGAGGGCATCTAATACCCTCTCCTGATCTTATGGACATGCACACACAATCACACATAGGTGCATAAATAAAAATAAACCTTAAAAATTCGTAAGTTTTAGATAAATTCAATTACTGTATGCTGTTATAAATATTCTGTAATTATTGTTATATGTCTATTTTATGTCTAATTAACAAATTAAGTTTTACATTAGGTAATATGCAAAGGAGAAAAACATACGCACAGTGGGAGACTCTTTGGCTTCAGGTATCTGTTGGCATATTAGAATGTGTCTCTAAGGAGGGTGGGAGGGACGACTGCACAATACTCAGAGATAAATGGATTCATCAATTAATTTATTTTCTGTTGTAATTGCTGAATAAATCTTCTGGTTCGAAACAAAAAGTTGCGAAATTTAGCTCTTTGGTCTTTAGCAAAAGCCAGTTACCTGTCAGGCGGGAAAGATCATACATGTTACAAATACGTTTCTGTCAAACTACCAAAAGCATTGGTGGCCATACCATCAATGAAATTACATCTTACCTAACCGTGGTGACCTACTTATGAGAACCCATGTACATGTGTACCCCGTGGGCACACAATCTGCCCCATCGCGGCCCTCTCCCATTTAAAGAGAGCTAAAGAGGCCTCTTCAAAGATCTTGGTCAGAAATCCACAACAGTGTGTGTCAAAGAGCCACTTGTAGGAATCTCAAAGGTTTTTGGGATATTTTGAAGAGCAATTTTTAGCGAGTTATATAAAAGAACTTTACAACAGTGATTTTCAAAGGAGAATGAATCTTTGAGATATCTGTTTGAACACAGTGACAATTTAACGAACTTCAGATACCCCTTAGAGTTTTTAGAGCGGGCAGTAAATGGAAGCATCTTGACTCATTAAGAAAATTGTGAAGTAATTTGTTGACTAGAAAATGCTGCTTTGTTTAAAATGATCACTACAAAGACTGGAGAGCAATTTAGAAAAATTGTATGGAGTAATATTAAATTATTCATATGCACAAAGCCACATTTGGTAGCTGCAGCCATGCAAAATATGCAATTCTTCTAAAAACTCTATGAGTAATAATAAAATGATTCATTTTCTGTATTTTTATATTTTGAAATTAAATATTATAAGGGATAAAGTTCTAGAACAAAATGTTGATCATGGTACATAAGTGATAGTTGATCAACATAACTCAAGACAGTTTGCTTCGGATGGAAAATGATTACTGGCTGCTTCAGACTTGCAGGTGAAAGGAATTTTCTCTCCATGTCTTCAGGTGAGGAGCTGTGCCATTTAAAAACAAAGGGACGTGAAACATAACATTTGAAGATTCAAGATAGACCACTTAATTAAAAGCACTGAGAGTTTACGTAGAGAAATGAATGACTTAATGGAATTTTCCCTGATATTATTCTGACAATATTTTCTTTTTCCCAGTCTAACGACTAATTTCCTGAGGATCCCATGGTGCACCAGAAGGAACAGGGCAGCAAGCACACACTGATGTTAGATTTTCTTCTCTGAGTTCCTGAACAAAAGACAGGAAGAAGCTGAGTGTCTTGAACCACATTGCTTTGTGTTTAAAAGCAGTTAAGATAGACTGACCTACATCAAAATGTTGAGTCAGTCTGTAGAGTTTGGAAAGAGAGAGGCATTAAGTAGGGGCCATTCATAGAGACCTTTCATGGGAGGACTGAGTCACAGACAGAAACAGTCGCGTGTATGCCATTCTACCTGGAAATAAGCCACTTAGAAATCAAAGTCTTAGGGCTTACATAATGGAGTTAAGAGTGACTAGGGGGAATTCTGAGCCCTTGTATTCCCATGATTCCCTGTGATGGGTCTTAGTAAGGTGTAAGCCCCTGTGTCCATTCTCTGCCTACAAGATTCTGGATGACTTGGGTCATGGCGGTCACCTGTGGATCCAGAATGGCTGGAACTTACTTGGTGTATAATAGATGAAAGCACATTTAGTTGGCGAGAGAAAGGCTGAATGTATCTGTGAATCAATGCTTACACTTTACAAGTGTATTGGAGCAGATGAATTCAACATTCTTTCCCAAATGCAGGTAGTAAGAGAAACAATTAAGAAAAGCAAGCCTTTGGGGGCTGGAGAGATGGCTCAGTGGTTAAGACTGCTTTTCTAGAGGTCCTGAGTTCAATTCCCAGCAACCACATGGTGGCTCACAACCATCTGTAATGGGATCTGATGTCCTCTTCTGGTGTGTCTGAAGACAGCTATAGTGTACTCATATACATTAAATAAATAAATAAATAAATAAAAGAAAGAAAAGCAAGCCTTAGATAACTCCGTACATTTTTAGATTGACAAGTACATGCATAGTACCGCCCAGCCTTTCACTATTATTTCTCTGCTTATTAACGTTCATATATATTCTTAATTCCATCATTTATTAAATATTTAATCATTATAGATAAAGCTGATATGTCTCTAGGCTAGAAAGCTTAGAAACAAGTTTGGCACACCAAACCGCTCTCTTTATAGTCTTCTGAGTCTAGGAAACAGACTGTACATATATTTTTCAGAAACTGAAGAGGACTCCACAAAACAGCAGGCATGAAATTCTTCCATTTTCTCCTATCGACAGACTCCTGTGGTACTAAGATTCTTGCATAAATATTTTTATTGCCAAATCATATCTTTTCCCTTAGTCATTTGGGTAAAAAAGTGTTTCTCTTATATTTCACTTTTCTGATTAATATGGAATATTAGTTCTTTTTTGTGTATATGGTGGTGCTGGACAAATATATCCCATTGAGCTACCCACCCATAACCACAAATCATGTCTCATGTGCTACTTATCCTGAATTAATTTAAGTCAAAATATATGTAGCCATATCAAAATCACTCTAGAGCATAAAAACACAAGGTCAGTAGTATAACTTATCTAATTCTGTTACCTTAGTGTAAGCAGAAATGTGCCTTAAAGTATTCCTGAATGTAGCTGTCAGTCTAGGAAACTTTTAAAAAGACTTCTGGTTTTACGTACTGGCTTTATAGTCCTCAAGAAGGGCAATGCTTTGACCTTTTCAGTACAACCTTCAGGACAAATGATCAATGCTCCGAGAAAACATTACTTCATCCACTTCTGTCAGGGAATCTGCCCTCACAAACGCACCTGCATTGTGAGAGCCATTGAGTTTATATCACCATTACTGTGTTCTCCATTCTCACAGTGGGGAACCATCCAAGCTGTCAGTGTGCTGTGACTGACAAACTTAGCATCGCGGAGATGGTCAACATTCAAATGCTTCAAACTTCACCCTCAGTGCTAGGATATGTGCTGTACCACAACTCTCCCGCTGTTTAAACAAACAGGAGTCTTCTGTAGCATGGCCATGATTAAAGTGCACATGACTACGGTGGCCTAATTGGAAAAAGTTAACTATTGACTTATACGACATAGAACACACACGTTCCCCTCCTGCCTCATCTTTAAAGGTGAAAGTGACTAGTACAAACAGCGTCTGAGGAAAGGAGAGTAAGCAGAGAGCCACCCAGGTATGGGTAAGATCCTTTGAACATCTTCCCCATTTCCTTCCATTCTAAGACTACATATTTGTGATTAATAACTTTAGAACATGGTTATGAAGTTAAAACTATTACACGAAGGAAACATAGATCTTCCTTATTATTTCCAAGCCATATTTGTCACAGACAATTAAGCACTTGCAAAAGACATAGATTTGCTTCTATTTAAGAAAAATGCCATTGACAAAGCAATATGTATTTCTGTTTAGGCTTAGAGTAGTTTGCTTTCTTGTTTATGCTGCATTAAAGTAATTTTACTATTATTAAGCTTGAAAATTTTTTTTCTATCTTTTTTTTTTAAGTCCAGTTTAATTTATTGAGCGCCAGTAGAGAGCAGGCTGTTGTAGACTAGGGTACAGAGATAAGTCAGCACTGCTAGCTAAAGGTGTACAGTCTAGGAGGAATCAGTGTCTTGATGACTGTTCTACCTAGGATTATGACGAAGTACAGAGGGGTGATATTTAGAGCACGTAACTCAGCCTGGAACTGCTGGTGCCTGATACCGGGCAGCAGGCATGCAATACTGCAGAGCAGGGAGTGTCTAGGGGAAGACACAGAAGTAAGATAGCATAGGGCCCAGGCAATACCAAGAGCACAGGGCTCAGAGGCAGTAGTGGAAGATAGTGGCAAATGGGAATAAAGTCCCTTTAGAAGATGCATCTCTCCAAGAGCCCTGGCCTAGCCTAGTCACAGCCTAGCCACAGCATCCCCCAGAGAGGATCCACACTGCACCCCAGCAAAAGGCTTCAACCCAGGAGATAGCGTGGATTGAAGGAGAAGCCCTTCAGTCTAGAAGGATTTGTGTGGTCCATTAGAGAGGCTGTAGCCATGATGGGGTAGGTGCTCTGAGAAGGTTCATGGCCAAGACATTGTCTCCACATAGTGGTAGCCACAGGTAGAGTTACAGATACTGTTAACTGCTCTTTTCCTCTCATTGTGGATACTGTTCTGTAGGTGGTACCAGGAGAAGGAGAGCACAATGGGGCACAATGGGGTACATATTAATAGTTGGCTTCTTTTTGCCCTCTGAGTCCCAGTTGCATGCCAGAGCTGGCCCAGCACAGAGGCCAGTCAGAGTGAATTTAGTGTTGAGGACATGGGATCTGGTTTAGGTCTCCAAGGATAAGGAAGCTATGGCTTGCTGCCTTGGTCTGCTCAGCTAGGCTGAAGATAGAGGGAAAGGTAGAGCCAGTAGAGGAGGCTGGCAATGCCCAACAGGAATCCCAGCATCACTGGCAGGTACTCCATGGAGTGTTCCAGCCTGGCACGCAAGTTCCAAATTCTCTAGAACATGGTTGGTCATGTAGGCATTGTCCTTCAGGGAGCATTCATCCTTGCCTTTGTGTCTTTTGGTTTAGATTGTTCTGTGCCAGTCGTATGTCTTGGTTAGAGTATACCACAATGGTGTCCTTCATGTACCTAAACAGCAGCTGTATGTCTCCATTGTAGTATACCAACACTGTGTCCGCCATGTATCTGAGCAGCTTCTTGGTCTCAAAAAGGAGGTGGATGTCCAGAATTACATGGTAGTACCTTGGAGAAGATACGTATAGATCTCCTCCATCATTTCCTTGCCGATCTCTGGGCGGGTGATGGAGTTGAGTAGCTGGTTGAAGATCATCAGGTCTCCAAGGACCTTCTGGCCAATGTTGTCATTCTCCAGCAAGTGTTCGGTCTACAATACACCATTAGGCATGATATCCTGGCTGAATGGTGTGCCGGGCAATGACGTCTGCATCAGTCACAGCACAACCCAGCTGCTGGAACACCTGGATGACAGAGCTCTTGCCTGAGACAATGCCTCTCATTAGGCCCACTAGAAACATCTTCCCAGGGGAGAGAGGAGATGGGCAGACTAGGAACCAGGAAGCACTGGATAGTAGGCACACTTGCCAATCAGCTGCTCTACCAGGCTGGAAGGACTAGGACTCAGTCTTGGCATTAGTTTCGGTTGCTAGCCCAATCTCTGCAGACCTTACTGGCTGGCTTGCTGCACAAAGGCCTGATGCTCTTCTGATCCCTGTGGGCACCAGGCATACATGTGGTATACAGACAGATATGTAGGCAAAAATACACACACATAAATTAAATCAAACTTTTCTACATCACATTTTATTCATTTGGCGAATATAACTGATTCAGTTACGGATCCAGGGGAAATACTGGGGATGTTTTTAGAGAATGTTGTACTCTAGTTCAACAGAGAATATAGCTTTAAATTCCTCCAGTCCCCTCCACTAACAGCCATTCTCCTACAGTGTCAAAATCATGTGTGAGAAAGACTAAGAGCGAGAGACTACGTTCTGGTTTGGGTTCTGACACTAGGTAGGCAGCTATGTGACAAACAGCGTCTTACTGAATAAAATAAAGGGTTGACATAATATTCAGGGATATGAACTCAACTTTAAGTCTAGAGCTCCTAGATAAAGAATTTCAAGTGTCTTTTGAAACCCTAGTTTATCTGACCATTTTGGAGCCTTTGTCCTTTGTCTCAGAGCCAGGCTGCCACAGTTACCCACTCAATGGATATGGCATTTCCAAGTCATGCAAGCCTCCAGGACTGGTCCGTTTACTTTTATGCACTGTGGACAAAATACTCTTTCAATTGTGCAATTAAGAGCCACAGAAAAGTACATGGAGACTTCATGTTCATAACTTTGAGCTCCTGAAGAATTTATTTGCTAAGAGTTTTGAGAGGACTTGGGAATAGCATGTGAAAATCAGACTTTAGAATGCCATCTCATCCTCTACTCTCTTAAACTCCATTGCAGGCTTCTCTGGAAGGCTTTGCCTTCTCCATCCCTAGATGCTTCACGAGACTCCCAGGCTCTGTCTTCTGTATTGCCTAGCCGTTCTCATGCCACTCCTCTGATGTCTAAATATTGTTCTCCATCTTACTAATGGACTTCATATATTAGTAAATGTCTTCTGCTTCACTGAAGCTACAGAATCGGGATTCTGCATAATTAAGGAGAGTCCTTTTTCAGCTGCCCCTCAGCAGTGGTTCTTAAAGGCTCCAGCCTGTGGTAGCATACCAGCTCTCTGGTCAAGTGAGATGGGTGATAGATAGGGATCAGAGCTGGAAATAGACAGGTGTTACTCAGTGTAGAAAATGCAGAGTCCTGTTTCTGGGATCCAGTTACAAACACCCCAGCTTACATAAATCACAAAGGAGTCCAGAGAAATCCAATGTTTCATTAGTTTCTTCCCTTTATTTTAGGTTACTTCATTGTTTATTTTACTAGGAGCAGAACATGCACATTAAAGGCAGAATATAGGCTTTAAAGCTGGGAAAAACTTCTTGCCAATTACAACATATGAGTGTGTGAGCAAGACTGGAGGAGGAAAAAGGAGATGGGCTGAGAAACAAAGACAATCTCCTTCAGATGGGCAACTCTTTCTGCACCTTCCCGACGAAATTTATCTTATTTTTATTAGGTTTCAATAGGAATTTATAAAACTGAGCATTTATGTCTTTCGCACTTCTGTAAGTGGATGCAACTTTAACAAGCTTTAGATACATAAAGTAGCAGATAGAAATAGCCTTCCTAAATCGAGATTAAAGCCACGGGAAGGAGCACCACATGTGTCAATCAGTGCAAACGTCACCCGCGACCTCTTCAGCACAGCCGCGTGTGTGAGGGCTGCAGTTGAGTGCTGGAACATCTTCTACAGTCCATGTACTGAAGGAGGGAGCCGTTTCCAGCCTGTTGCTCTCACTGGAAGGCGGTGGCATCTTTAGAAGGTGTGAGCAAGTGGAAAAGAGTTGGACCATTAGGCATTTCCATGGAGGGGTGCTAGGGATTCTCCTTTGTGTTATAAATCCTGGCTGCTATGAGCAGGTGCCCCGTGTGTGCTTTCTCCATCTGTGCAGTGCTGCCAAGGCAACAAGGTGAAATGCTCATGGATTGGAAGTTCCTCAAGTGTGAGTAAACAGAAACCTTCCCTTCTCAAAGACTGACTTAGTTCCACTATTTCTTCCATCGAGGAAAGACTGATGGCATACCAAGAAGAAAAATCAATTGTGTTCTCTGAGATTTTCTGAGGAATGTTTCACATTACAGAAGAGTGTATAGAAAGAAAAAAGAATTTAAAAATACCTGCTGGGGGTCTGAACCACCAACCAAAGAACACACAAATGTTCTTGACCTACCCTCCCCCACCCCTGCACCGATGTAGCAGATGTGAAGCTTGCTCTTCATGTGGGTCCTGAACAACTGGAACAGGGACTATCCCCAAAGCTGTTCCCTGTACGTGGGATATGTTCTTCTATCTGGGCTGCCTTATCTGGCTTCAGTGGGAAAGGAAGCACCTAGCCTTGCAGAGACTTGAAGTGCCAGGGTCGTGGGGATACTCAGGAGTTCCCTACCTGCCCAGAGGAGAAGGAAAGGGGGAAGGGCAAAGGATTTTGAGGAGGGGGTGACAGGAGAGAGCAGTGAGTGGGATGTGAACTGATTAAGTAAAAAAAAAAAAATTAAACTAAAAAAAACCCTAAGGTTGGATTTGGGGAAAAAAAAAATTCGTGCTGGAGTGCAGCTTCAAAAACCAGTCATTTATGGACTCCTCTGAAAATGACATTTTAGGTGAAGGGGGACAATATAGATTCACTGCAGTAGGTTTTGGGCTTTTGAAGTGCTCCAGAAATAAATCTGCGGGACTCAGAACACCAGGAAATTACCACTTATGCACTTGCAAACCTTTTGCAACACCGCCCAGACACCTACTCGATTGACACTGTATTGGTGGCTAATGGTTTCTGATTATGGAACTGATTTCTCTTTGTTTTAATCAGGAACAATGAAGTCTTTCCAACGCACTCACAGTTTGCCTGCTCCTTCTTGTCCAGCATGCTGAGCTTGGTTCTGCAGTGTCTGAGAGGTGTACCGTCAGTGCAGTTTTGATGGTAACTGACTCAGTGTTTACAATTCACATGCCCACTCTTTTGGCACCGTAGATAGGCCATTTGGAAAAGGTCAAATCGGTTATTTGTTTCTCAGTTACAGAAGAGCAGGCCAGATATCTCTTACAGTAGCAGTTTTATTTGAAAATTTGAGACAGGGTTGTCCTTAAAGTCCAATATTCCTGCCTCTCCTTCCAAGTGCTGGGATTTCTGGCATGTGTCACCAGAGCTGGCACTGTGACAGCTTCTCAAACATTTTTATTAAGAAGATTGAATACTACAGTGCAAATGGAGCCCTTGATATGAAGTTATACTAGGAAGGAAACAGCTGGCTGTTGATGTAAGCATCTATGAAAAGCACATGTTTCCTGATGGAAACCAGGTGTGCAGAGGGTATGACAATCAGTCTTGGTGCAAAGGCACAGCCAACCTGAAGCTCAGCCGTTGGGAGAAATCGTGGGGGAACATTTAATTACAATCCTCTCTTTTAAAGCAGAGAGATTGAATTTTCACACAACTGAACAGAAACACAAAACACACATCATTTCTTTCTTTCTTTCTTTTTAAAAACCAGAGATTTTCTGTAACAGCTCTTTCCCAAATATTTACAGCTCATTTAAGTTTGAGATTTCTTTATTTATTATTTTTTTTAAAACATGGGTATTCACTGTCTGGACCCTTTTAGAAAGAAATAGGATGTCTCTCAGGAGTTTCCCACCACGGCCTGCTTCCCTCACATTACTCTGAATACTTTTGCAAGAATACTCTGAGCTCCTTGAATCCACACAAGACTGCTCGCCATGTTTACTCCTCCATGTATGCTGTCCAGTCGGGTAGGATTTAAGGACTTTTCTTTTTGAATGTTAAGTCAGGGAAAGAGGAAGATGTATGTATTGTATGTTTAGGAACAAGGAAGGAAAGCAAAAGCCAGGCTCAGAATTTACTATCAGAATAAGTAAACCTGTAAATGATGAGTGGTGCTCAATAAACAGCTGCCGATGGAGGCTTCCTCCTGCATACCTGGTGCAAACTCCAGCACTTCGATCTTAATATAGTCAGCCTGACACAACACTTCCTTTTTAGAGTCATTTTTTTTTTTACAGTATCACACAATTAATGTCTTTTTATGGCATTTTAAAACACATGTGTCATTATACTTTGTTCTTAATTTCTCCTCTCCCCAGCCACCCCCTCTCCATTTCTCCTACTCCCCTCTAATCCCCTCACTCCCCTCTGGCCAGTTCCCTTTCTTCCTCTGCTTGCTTTCTTTTTAAAACTGTTTGAGAACCTCTTTTTCGTCCTTCTAACTCTGTCCCTATTCTCTTCACCATCTTTCCCCCCCTCCCCTGCCTGTCTGTCTCTCCAGCTACTGGGTCTACTTGGTGGTGTTTGTATGTTCATGGCCATCTATTGGAGCATATCTCTCATCCCTCAAAACAAAGCAAGCAAGCAAACAAACAAACAACAACAACAGACTGGACTCTCCTTCCCTCAGCAGTTACCAATCACCAATATCTCCTTAGGTAGGGCGAGGCCCCTGAAAACCCCTCCTCCATCTGTGCTTTGACCTCAGCTGGCTGCATCTTGTTCAGGTCTTCTGCATGCAGCCCTAGCTTCTGTGAGTGTCTATGCGATCTGCTGACATCCAACTTGGCAAGCACTCTTTCAAAGCAGGTGTCTACTCTCTCTAGCTCTCCCAATCTTCAGCCTCTTCAGTCATGAGCCCTGAGGCTTGTGGGAAGAGAGTCTGATGGAGATGATCTGATGCTCCCTTACCTCATGGATCTGTTACCTTCTTCCTGGAAATTCCTTAAGTTCTCTTCCTCCCCCACAATCCCTTTTCTAGAACAAAATACCTTAAAGGATTGATCCCCTTGTCTTAGGAGATGGGTGTAGTACTGTAGGGATGAGAGTGAGAGGGATCCACTTCTGACTGGACACACTCTCTGAAGTGAGCAAGAGGTGCCACGCTCACACTGCCTCGGTGGAACCATCTGCTCCCATGCCTTTCCTTGACCTGATAGACTCAAACCATGACTCCAAGTAAACACTTTCTCCTTTAAATCACTTCCTGTTAGGAATTTGGTCATAGGAACAAGAAATGTAGCCAACACAGTTGCAACTTAATTATTTCTTTGCTGATATATATATATATATATATATATATATATATATATATATATATATATATATATATATATATGAAAGCAATGGAAAAGTGAGAGGAATTGATCCTTAAACTCTGATGCTATCTTGTGTCTTTACCCCACTGAGTCTCATAGGATTAAGAAGATAATTTGATGTGACTCTTTGCAACATTGCAAACAGTGGTAATTACTAGTCAAGTGGTCAACTTTGTGCCAACATCATATTAACAAAAATTAGTACTTTTAATCCAAATTTAGGGCTTTTATTTTTGGGAGTGTAGGACTCTTTATTTCCCCTATGAAGGTTACATGTCATTTAAAATTCATATTAGGTAAATCTGAGTGCTTTTCTCCAGTTAGCTGATTCATGTCATCTTTATCCTCAGGATGGACAGAAATGAACTTTTCCCCTTTGTGATGGAAGAAAGATGCTGTAGAGAACACCTTCTCTGTGGTTTGCTATCTATCATTTTGGGGACTAGCATGGTTTTGTGAAGATGCTAACTGTTCTCATTATTGCTACATTGTGATATATATCTTAGTCCTCTACCATCTGGGGAATATTTGATTAGGAGGATTGCCATGCTGTAGCAATACAATATTGTGAAAATTCCTCTAACATTATAAGAGACTGGGACTTTTGCTGGACCTCACAGGCAGAGTTAATTATATGCCTTGAGGTCACTTAAGACAAGACTGCTATCCTACTGTGCACCCAAACTGTCTGAATGGACTGGCATCCTACTGTGCACCCAAACTGTCTGACCTGGCTGCTGTCCTACTGTGCACCCATACTGTCCGACCTGGCTGCTGTCCTACTGTGTACCCAAACTGTCTGACTGGGCTGGCATCCTACTGTGCACCCAAACTGTCTGACCTGGCTGCTGTCCTACTGTGCACCCATACTGTCCGACCTGGCTGCTGTCCTACTGAGCATCCAAACTGTCTGACCTGGCTGCTGTCCTACTGTGCACCCAAACTGTCTGACCTGGCTGCTGTCCTACTGAGCATCCAAACTGTCTGACCTGGCTGCTGTCCTACTGTGCACCCAAACTGTCTGACCTGGCTGCTGTCCTACTGAGCATCCAAACTGTCTGACCTGGCTGCTGTCCTACTGTGCACCCAAACTGTCTGACCTGGTTGCTATCCTACTGTTTACCCAAACTGTCTGACCTAGCTGCTGTCCTAATGTGTACCCAAACTGTCTGACCTAGCTGCTATCCTACTGTGTACCCAAACTGTCTGATCTGGCTGCTATCCTACTATGCAACCAAAGTGTCTGATCTGACTTTAAGAGAATGATGCAGCAATTCTTACTTGATTTGGATTGTCAATGCAGTCAACTTTTACATCCTAAGCTAATGCATAGCAATAGTCTTAAATTATGTACCCCCATGCCCCCGAGTATGCATGCATATCATTTTCTCAAAGCAGCAACTATAGAAGTTGAAAGCAACTTCCTAAAATCTACCATGAAGGGTGAAAGCAGCCAATTACAAATATTGGTTGATAAACAATGATTTATTTGGTCTGGGTCAGCTGGAATCAGTTGCAGCCAATGACTTAACCCTTTGTAAAACTGTTAAAGATTCCTGTTAAATTTCCTGGTCCTTCCTCATGTGATGCTTTCTGTGTTGTTTAATAAAGACAGTGTGAGGTCCTTTGTTAGGGTGGACAGAAGACACACACAGCACATACAGCAGGCAGGCATACACAGAAACAAAGAGACAGAAACACACACACACACACATGTACACACACACATGCACACATACACACACACACACACACACACACATTCACACAGAGAGACTCACATAAACAGAAACAGACAGAAGATAGGCAGGAGAGATTCATAAGGCAGCCCTCAGGCAGAAACACATTAAGGCTCATGAAACAGAGGACAAAAGATAGGGAACAAGAAGTAGTACAGAATTCAAAACTAGGTTCTCTGGGTTAGGTGACTTCAAGTGGAAGAGCTTTTCTTTCTCCCTTAACATGACAAGAATGCATTACTGGTAATTGGAGTTAGCATCTGACTAAAAGAATTCCTGCCTCGTGCCAGCTCTAAGAACACCTTGTAGAGATGCACGATATGGGTAGGACACGGATGCCTCTTCTTTCTGCAGTTATAGAGGTAAGGTTATAAGACTCAGCAGAATCTCACATCAGAAGATGATATTCTTACAGAATGTTCTACACATTCTGAGTGAAGTTTTCTTGCAATTGAACCATTTCTAACTCAGAAGTACCTCAAATATTGATATTCAGCTCCAAAAATGGTCTTCAGGTTACCATAGTTTTCATGATGAAACAGAACTAAAGAACAAGGGTGGACAGCTGACCTTTAATCACTCACACAATGTTGCAGCTTTCCTTTCTCAACATCCCACTGTGAGCAAAGGACAGGGCAGCGGATCTACTGTTGAGGGGTACTTAGAAGAAAAACGTCTCCACTTCCTACAAAGGACCAATTGCTCTTTGTCTCTGCTGGGGATTTAAAAATAATTGTGAAGGGCAGGGAACACAGCTCCTTGTTGGAGCACTTGCCTAGCATACATAAAAGCAGAAACACCACCATCAACAAAACCACTTAACACGTTAAGGAGCAGATAAGATATAAAGCAGTCAGTAATAGGGGTAAATGCTGGAAATCCTAATTTGAATTAACTTTGGCCTCATGTGCAAATGTGCAATGGCAGAAACATTTTTATGGAAAAAATTTCTTTTCTTCTATTGGGTCACAGAAATGTCCTGAAGAGATCTGCATTTCTCCCAAGGACATGTTTCTTTCAAGAAGAGCAATAGAAGAATTAAGCATCTCTATGACTGATGTACTATACTCTTTTAGATTTGCCATTCCTTCCATAATTCTAAATTGGATAGTTTTGGGCTGGTGAGTTTTATAATGTGTAACGATAGTCATTTGGAAGGTTTGCAAAACCCGAATGTGCTGAATATCTTGGCTAATGGTAGCAATACTGTTCCTTCCCATTCCCATAAATCATAGTCATCTTCGAGTCTGTGGTTTAGCAAAATGCTTTAGAATTTTCTAAATTCCTTCAAGTTCTATAGTGTAGGATATTTGCCAATACTCTTGTAAAGTTTTGAGCAAGGATCGAATTCTGCACCCTTCTACTTGTCTCTGGTCAAGACTGCCATGGCGGGGGTGTTACAGAATGAGATGTTGTGGAAGAGCCATCTTGAAGATGGCTCCAGGCTCCTAGCAATTGATTATTGACTCTAACACCAATGCAGGCACAGCTCTGAAGGAACTGAGTGATGTCCCCAGTTAGGTGATGTTAACTAGCATCTCTGGGAGAAGAGGCTGTACTCTAAAAGTTAGAAGAGAAAAGGAAACGTGCAGGTTGGGCCATGGCTTTAAAGATGGGGTCACCTGACGGTGGATGGGGGAACTCCCGAGGGATAGCTAGAGAGTAAATTCAGAATATAAAGTCACACAGAAGAGCCCTGCTGAGTGGACACCTTGATTGCAGTCCTATGCTACACTGCTACACTTGCCTGGGCTCCTGACCCACGGAGTTAGACATCACAGTCATGATGTGGTAGTTTGTGACACACTTATTGTGTGATAGAAAACAAATATTTATTCTGGCTTTGCAGTGATGTAGACAAACAATATTTCTAAACAATTTATGTATTGAAACACCAAAAATTTCCTCAAATTTTTGGTGTTTTCTCAAATTTCCTATTAGCTATATATCTAGAGAACTTCAACACTACATATGATTGAGAATGAATGGTAGAACATAGGGCAATTTCTCTCTTCTTAAAGAGATTCATTTATATTATTTAGAGTCATTTGAAACAAAATATAATACTTTATTCTCCTATGACTATGTTTATCTCTCTGCCCACCCCAAATCTAGCCTTCACTTTTTCTCTTGACTCTGGAAGAAGAGGGAAGGGTGGGTCTTAGCACATGAATTTTATTATTGTAGCAATATTTATACATACTTAGTTTCTACTGGAAATATTTATTGTAAATATAATTTCTATAATTGGTGCAGGGAATACAATTGAATCTAATTAGTGAAGAATATTTGCATAGACAGCCTGCCTGGACTTTATGCAGCTGTAGAAGACAGCAAACCTGAAATTAATCATCAAATGTCTGACATTAAAACAAGAATTAGTCAGGGCAGAAACACACGAGTCAGCTCAGTAACCGATTCCATGGTTTCTGAGCAAATCTCTCTCTGGATTCTGATGAGCATTAGCATGTGTTTGTATTAAAACTTCTCCAGCAACCTAGACACTGTATTTAGTAAAGCCTGGGTACCCAAGCGGAGGCTGTATTTTATTCTGTTTGGCTGTTGTCTTTTGGAGACATGCTCTTTTCTGAAGAGGAAATGAAGAGAGAATGGATGTGGAGGAGAGGGGATGTAGGAGGGATCTAGGAGAAGTGGAGAGAGGAGGAATGGAGAGAGTGGTTGATATGTATTGTATGAGAGAAAAATCTATTTTCAATAAAAAGTTTTGAAAACAAGTTTTCAAAATGATGATGGATTTAGATGTACCCATATCCTACTTTCTCCTTCATCTCTGAGTCCTGTCTTTGAAAGGCAGACACATTTCTTCGATGACACGTTAGCAGTCCCAGCTTCATGTAATCAGTCAAAGCAGAGACATCCACCAAGCTGCCATGAACCGCTGGTCTGTTTTATAACATTCACACAGATGCTTTGTTTCTCTCTTCAAGGATGATGGAGAAACAGAACTGACCAAATGGCACAAAATTGAAAGAAGAGAGGAAAAAAAAAGGTAGAAGGAGTGCTAATTAGATGCTTGGTGTTGAGATGCTTCCCAATTTATAATTTTCTCAAGTGTTAGCAAATAAAAACCAAGTTGGGAAATTGGATGAAATATATGAATGCTCTCCTAGCAATAGATAATCAAGCAAGTAAATACCATCACCGTGTACTTAAAACACAAAGCTAGTACTAAATACAAATTGGCAACAAAGAACAGTCCTTCCACTCAATTAAGATATTGAAACTAGAAAACAAAAGGTTAGTATCTAAGACATTTAGTGGGCCCATTGGTCAAAAGGGAAGAAATATGGAGAAGGATAAGAAACGAGAAGGGCTCATTTCTCTGACAAAGAAGAATCCTTAGAAATTAAGAATTAGAAATACACACACACACACACACACACACACGGTAAGGTTGTATTACTTAGTTTTCTGTTACTACAATAGCACACCACTTACAGTTTGGGAGATTGCTCTGTATAGCTGATAGCACCATTGTTTTGGCTGTGAAGAGTCAGCATTGATGGTGGCAGTATACAGTGGAACACAAGTGTTCACCTGATAGTCAGGAATCAAAAGCGAGAGGTAGAGTCTGGTGTTCCACCATCTCCACTGAGGACACAATCCAATGACCTAAGACTTCCCAGTCTGTCCTATTTCCTAGTTTCCACATCCTCTCAACAGCAGCACACCTGAGTCCAAGCTTTCAGTACATGGGCCTTTGGCGGATCACTCAAGATTCACTCTGACACACAACGTTCATGAAAGCACTGATTTTCATTTCTGGAGGGGACAATGACTTCGCCTAATGCTAGTTTGGGGATATTCATAGTGGCCATCATTCAAGAGTAAATGGTCTCCTTCTGAAGTGTACCCATAGCCTCTAATAAAAATGATGGATTCACTTTCAACTTTAAAGGAACAAGAAGCATCCCCACACCATACTGTGCAGCAAGCACTCCAAGGCGAGTAGCCACTGGACAGCAACAGGCACTCTTGCAGTAAATACAAAATCCCAGGCTGACCCTCAGAGAATTCCGTCCCCCACATACACTCTCTAAGCATCGTTGAGTTCTGTTGATCAGATTTGGGAACCAATGCCTGTGACTGCCTCCTCTCCCTTCCAAGAAAACAACATATAACCACAGAAAGCAAACACACATTTACAGGTGTGAGTGAATGTACCTTCATACAAGAACCTATGTTTATCCCCTCAGTCAGCATCAGGTGTTTGCTCTAAGAGACAATTCTATTTCAATGTTGACACTACCTGGAGGTAGCCATGTGTATTACATTCTGACCTGATAGGTCTGCTGTTCCTCAGCTCTCTTGGGTTTCTCTTAAAAAGCGCTGCAGAGACCCCTTTGTAATTACCCCAATCCATTTAAAAAGTTTCGTTAGCTCCGTGGTTCATCACTTGCCTATCTTATTCACGATGTGGGGCTGATCTCTAGCAGCAGGAATAACAACAGCAAAATGATTTCATATGTGTTCAAGATGGCAGGAACAGAGCTGGTAACCACTTGGCACCCTATGACTGTACTTCATCTCTGGCTTCTAATATGCACTGTTACCTATATCTGAACTTCTGGGAAGTAGAGATCTGATTGTAGCAAGTCACATTATAAAAATACATTTTTGGCATCAAACCTATCATGTTGATCATACTTCTCCCATTTAGTAGCATGATAAACTTGTTAATTACAACTGTCTGTGGTGGCTTATGTCACATAGAACACTTTACCAACTTTTGGCTGTCTTTAAAAGACTAGTCTAGTGTATTCCTTCTGATGTTTTTAAGCTTTAAAACAAGCACCATGTTAAACAGTAACTAAGAATAGTAGTGACCTCACAGGAACTGAATTTACATTACAGGCCCAGAATCAGAAGATTCTAGAAGAAAAAGAAGCTTTTGCAGCTTGCATGTCGCCACCTAGCGTCTGTCTACCTGATGTACAGAGGAGCCAACTGAACATAATTTGCTCAAAAGCTGATTATTTTCAAATGTGACACAGAAACCATAGTTTTGTTTTTGTAAATACTAATAACACCTGGTTTGTCTTAAAATTGTTCAGATATGGGTGGAGCTAAAGATTGCACATGATATATTGGATAAATCTCAATAGGAGTATCGCCAAATTTGGCTAGAACCATCTGAAGTGAGTGTGAGCATAGACAATTTAACAGGCCTGCCCTTCCTAGGTTAAAAACAATACCATCTCACATAGCATGCAGTAAAGGTTAGTTGACCTTTTGTGATACAGAAATAAAAATTTTAACAGGCCTGTGGCTCAGATCTCATCAGAAATCATAAACCCTGGTAAATAATTATATGATACTTGAATATAAGTCTGGGAAACATGCTGAGATTGAAGGTAAGGACAGGCAGTTCTATGTACTGAGGAACTATCCTGTTCTATCTCCCGAAATGCCTTCTTAGTACAGTGTGCTGAGGGCTCTCAATAAATTGCCCTAGGAAAGAAAGTAAGCAAGTAATCACATTATTTTACATCTGAACTAATCAGGGAATCAAAGGTGAGACGCCATGGATTGTCCTGCCTCATGGTGAATAGAAGAACATCCTTGCAAAGTGTTTTCATTCGAAACGATTTTACTGTTGTCTATGGCTCTGGGGATCAAACCCAGGATCTTAGTGATGCCTTGCAAGTGTTGGACCACTGAACAAAGAAATCATTTTTAATGTTCTGAGAGAATTACAGTTTATGTACATCTATGGAGCACACAAGTGGATGCTTTGGATACATGATTCAGAAGCTCAAGGCTTCGGCTCAAGCTCCATGACAGAAAAGACCAAAGCACTAAAGAGACAGGAGCAGGATGCAGGGTAAGCTCTATAACCTTATGCTAATAGCCTTTATGTTTTGCTTCCAGGTACATGATCTCAAGTGAAGAAATTCTGTCTAAATTGCATTTTATGTCGATGCTTTAAGTCCCCTTCAAGAATGGAGTAAAACGGTTGTCAGTTGTCAAAGCATTCACATCTGCAAAGGAATCACATAACTATTACTGGACACTTGAGTTACAAGCACAAAGTGTGCTGCCTTCTGCTGTGCTTTCATGACTAAGTTTTATGCAGAGCATCCAAGAAGAGTAACAGTGGATACAAGAACATTCCCACCTGTGTATGAAATGACACGCATTTAGTTATGAAGCAGAATGTAGATGATTTGTGTACTGAGAGAAAGTGAGAAACTAAGTTCCCAAATGACTTAGGTGCCAGTGACTGGTGACTATCAATGTTGTCATTTCTTCCAGTTGCCTAAAGATATATGTCTTAGGGTTTTACTGCTGTGAACAGATACAATGACCAAAGCAACTCTTATAAGGACAACATTTAATTGAGACTGGCTTACAGATTCAGAGGTTCAGCAGAAGCTTGGCAGTGTCCAGGCAGGAGGAGCTGAGAGTTTTACATCTTCACCTGAAGACCTCTAGGAGAAGACTGGCTTCTGGGCAGGTAGGATGAGGGTCTTAGAGCCCACATCCACCATGACACTTTCCTCCAACAAAGTCACACTTCCTAATAGTGCCACTCCCTGGACCAAGCATATTTAAACCACCATAATGTACAATGCCTGAGGAGAAACCCTTGGCTAGTGTGTATACACAGACTGACACAGTGTATACATCTGCTTCAGGGCTATGAAATGCTTCTTCTGGGACATCGCTGAAGTTTGTAAGGCACAGAGGCTTCCATTTAGCCTAGTGCAGTAGCACATGCTTACACTTTCTGAACCTGGGAGGAATATAGGTAGTTCGAGGCTGGCAAGTTCAAGGCTAGCCTGAGTCACACAGAGAATACTTGGTTCAAAACAGAAACCAAAGCAACCCCAAATAATTAAAACCAAACAACAACAAAAACCAAGGGCTGGGCATGTAGCTCAGTGATAGAATTTGCTTTTAGCATACCCGGGGTCCTGGGTTCAATCCCTAGCATGGAGTGAACAAAAATAAAGCAGCCTTTTACTTAAGTCAGAAGATTGCTCTTGTCAGTGTCCAATGTACATCTAAATAGATTCAGGAAACTAATGAAATGTACAAGTGTGAACTACATCCGTCACAGAGACTGTAAAAGCTCTTTATTTGGCTACTTTCAAGAAATGCACTGATTCTGGGAGAAATATCACCACTCAGATCTACGACGAAGAATCATAACTCCAATATCAGAACCCATTCTTGACATTTCAAAATGATGAAATTCAAATTTTGCCTTTTATACTTTTCTTATACCATATTGACTCTGAGTGACTCGGAGTTTCTCACAGCATGACGAAGCACGGAGCATGCAGTTTGCCAGATCTTTTTTTTGGCCAGAAGTGGGATCTATCCTGATGGGCCTGTTTGACAAACCAGGCCCACTTCTGAAGCCAGATTTTAGGCAGATTTGAGGTTTCTTTCCCCATTTCTTTGACAGCTGTATAAATTTTAGAATATATATATGGAACAGAAGAAGATAAGAACTAGTCATGTTGTGTCCACTGGTCAGTCCTGAGCCACCCTGCAGAGGACATGAAAACAATTTTGTCTACAAGTGTTAGCAGATACTGGAAGGTTGATCATTAAGAAGAGGATGCAGACAGAGATGGCATCTTCTGTTATTCTAATGAACAGTATTTTTATCCTAAGAGTCAATCATAACTTAGGACAGATGGTCTCCTTCCTCCTGTTCCCATTCAGCTGAATTCTTTCTACTGGTTAGCATACTTGAAACCTCTGTTCTTCTGAGCTTCTCTGTCAGTCCAGCCTTCTCCTGCATCCTCATTCTTAAAACTATGTTGCAAATCTGGATTCCCAGCAGGTTTTAATTCATTAAGTCAGGATCATGTCTCCATCTCCTTAGGATAGTCTATTTCTACTGTGCTGATAAGCCCTTTTTCTGGGAGACGGGGCATCTACCCTCATCCTCTTGAGTGTATCCTTTGCTCTTAAATGTTTACATCGTTAGAACTCCATTCAGTAAGACTCCTTACATGTGGAATGCCTTCTGGCTAGCCTATTGAGTACCCACCCTGAATATAGTTCAAGTTCTCCTTTGACAGTCATGTTCAAGGACTGTGGTTTTAACAGTTTTCTAGACTGTAGTCACAACTGTCCATGAGGGGTATACTGTTTATTTTTCTCACTGATATGATCAAAATACCTGACAGAAACAACTTAAGGAAGGGCTGTTTTGGTTTGGGTCACAGATGTGGGTCCAGTCCATCATGGAGGAGAAGCCATGGTGCAGAAAGCACAAGGCAATGGGCCACACGGAACTGAGATTTGGGAGGCAGAGAGATGGATGAATGCTTGCACCAAGCTTGTTTTCACCTTCTTATTCAGTTCAGGAACCCAGTCCATGGGGAGAATATTCTGTTCACATTTATAATGGGTCTTCCCACCTCAACTGAAGAGAAATGAAAACTCTCTCAGATTTTTCTAGATCCTGTTGACAGACAATATAAACTATGATAAGGGGATCCTGCTCATCTGTCTGTCCACCTGTTCATCCATCTATCCATCTGTCTTTTCATCCATCCATCCATCCATATCCATCCATCCATCCATCATCTATACACCCATTCATCCATCCATGCA
Source organism: Mastomys natalensis (assembly GCA_021653895.1). NCBI lineage: Eukaryota > Metazoa > Chordata > Mammalia > Rodentia > Muridae > Mastomys > Mastomys natalensis. The sequence goes on along the minus strand of JAJTUV010000024.1, from coordinate 2,778,491 downwards.
TTCCTCCCCTCCATCCATCCATCCATACATTCTCCTTCTCTCCATCCATCTATCCGTCAGTCCATCTGTTCATCCATCCATCTATCCATCATCCATCCATCCATCCATCCATCCATCCATCCACACACCAATGTGTCCCTTCTTCCATCCATCTGTCCATCCATCCATCCATCCATCCATCCATCCATCCTCCCATCTGTCTGTGTGTCCATCCATCTGTTCATCTATCTGCACATCCCTCCCTCCCTCCCTCTCTCCCTCCTTCCCTCCCTCCCTCCCTCCCTCTCTCCCTCCCTCCCTCCCTCTCTTCCTCTTTCCATCTACCATTTCTATTCATTTATTCTTTATTCACTTTTAGTTTAGTACTAGAGAGAGATACATGTTTCATAAGATAGGTCTAATCTATGTTCTAGAAGAACAGAGAGATAGATATAGGCAATACTATAAAGTACAATAGTTTTCCTGCACATCTTTATGAGAAGATGATCCTGTGTAGTTCTGGTAGATTATATCTTCACCTATGTCTTTATCTTCTGTGGAGTCCAAAAAGCTAATATTTCCAACTTTCATTTTTATGAGCTCCATGGAAAATACTATCATGTAAAATGTATTAATATTATAAGAATATCTACACAACAACTTTTTAAGCTTGTATGAGTTTTACAACATATAAATCCTATTATTCATAGATGCTATTTTATATTCAGAATGTAGCTATGTGGTATACGCAGGGTAGATCTTATTTTCATTTTATGGAAAAGAAAGATTCATGCAGTTAGAGTATATTTAGTTACTGAAGGGAAAACAAGCCTTATTATTGATACCAGAAGATTCTGTGCACTTTATAAGTACCCAAGGGAGGTGTACATAGCTTCCAAGAGTCTTAGAAATGTCACTTCTTGTTATTGTCTGTTTTTGAAAAAAAAATGATTTGTGCTTATAGGATAGCCTGGCATGTCAGCTGCTCCAAAAGAAAAGCAAAAGATAAGAACAGAACTCTAAAGTGTTGGCTTATCATCCTTTAAGCATCTACTACCTTAATATATTAACCTAAGAGGGGAGGGAGGGAGGGAGGGAAACCACTTAATTTTCTTTGAAAGATGGGAGATCATTCGTATGCCCTGACAAACCAGCAGGGAACTCTCAGAACATTTTCCAAAGAACACCTAGTGACTGTGATGCATGACTGGAGCTCCACCATAGTGCTGCCCTCCCTCACACTACTGTGGAGATAGCTCATTCTTCTCTCATCTTTTGTCTTAGGCTCATCAGAATTTGTTCTCAGACATCATATGCTCCTTTGCTTTTTGTTTTGGCTAAGTCTACTGATTTCATTTTCATTTCTTCAAATAAACTTTGTTTTCTAAGTCTACCTGGTTGAATAATTATTTAGATGTGAAACTACTAGTAAAAGTTTGCTGCTCCTCTTTGTGTTTTCCATTGACTTTATTTCTCTAATGATCATTTTAAAGTATGTTATTTGACATTCCAAAGTTAAAATGTAAATATGAGATTTTGCACTTTTATGTGACTTCCATATTTCAAAGTAATTCTAGAGTGTCTTGACTATTTAAAGCAAGGGCATTGTATGTACTTAAGAATTCATGTTGTGGTGTGTGTGTGTGTGTGTGTGTGTGTGTGCATATGTGTATGTGTGTGTGTGCTATGTATATATATGTATACAGTGTAGCTCAGTAGTCAAGTGCTATGTTAAATCCATTACAACATTTCTACTTTAATTACATTTTAATTATGTTTACTCAAGGAAAATGAACATATATTTGAGGCTTGGCTCTGGAAAACACACAGTCTTTGAATGAATAAGGAAAAAAAACCTTACTATTTATATTGAAGTGGTAGGCACCCAAACTTGGATGAAACTTTATGACTTCGCCAAGCTTTTGGTATTTATTCTGAGGTATTGATTTATGGGCATTGGGAACAGAACAATGATTTCAGTTGTTAGTGGGAAACTATCTAGTGCTTGTTATATAAGTCCCCAAATACCAGGGATTCAGAATAGTCAGAAGCTGTGACCAGTAAAGCTGAGGAGGAGTAATGGTTACTGGGTCATGGTAGAGCACAGGTAGATAGGTTTCATCAGAATGAGTTTTCCCAGGTCTCACAGCAGGGAGAAGAGAGCCTGTCTGCACACTGGTTACTCATGTCTCTTCTCAGCAAAGGAAAGATGCTTTGAGTCATATTTTAGTGGCCCAATAGAATAATCCACTAGCCAAATTCTGTGGCTGCATTTATTTTAAGTGCACTGGGGGTGTAATTCTACTTCGTGTTCTGAGGGAAAACTGGTAATATTTGATGAATGGCACAGAGTAATAAGATATGAGTGTGATACTCAAGAGAGTGCCACTTAATGCCACCAGGCATGCTGGTTAAATGGCTCATCATAAAAATACAAGAATTAATTACACTGTCATAAGTAAGAAAGTTGTGTTATCATTACCCTGCTGCTATGGGCTGATTTAGCATTGATCAAAGATTGATGACAAGGAAGAGGGAAAACAGAAGGTCGATTGTTTTTATATTAAAGGCAGATCTATATTCATGTGATATGTTAATTCAAGTCTGCTATGAGGCAGATGCCAAAGACGAGATTAGATATTAAAGAGACTAATGATAAGACCACAAGAAGGCAGCAAGGGCATACAGAATATATGCATAGATCATAGGAGAAGAAAGTGCAAGGAAAGGCCTTAGGATGCAAGGCATGTTGGGAGTTCTGACACAAGGGCATACGGAATGTATGCATCAACTGTAGGAGAAGAAGGTGAAAGGAAATACCTCAGGATGCCAGGCATAGTTGGGAGTTCTGATAAAAGGTCTGCGTGCCACAGTCTTCTAAAGATGCTCCTTCAATTTACTAGATGAGTTTGTCTTTGTACTTGTGATATGCTTAGTCACTGGTTGAAAACATTACACAGTGAACACACAATGACTTAAATTTGGGGGTAGATCCTATATTTATGGATTGATCAACAGGTGGGTACCCAGATAGCTACTTTCCTGTCATCAGAAGATCCAAGTGATCATGTATGTACAATATGAATATAGTGTGTGTGTGTGTGAATGTCTGACTATGTACATTTCCTTGGTAACATTCAGTACAAATCAACTAAAAAATAGGAAATGAGTTTATACAATATGGATGGTTGTGATATTCAAACAGAAGTCTCTAGGTAGTAGATATAGACTATAGGAACAGAATTCTATAGGGAAGGAGCTGTGGGGCGGGGAAACAGTCAGGCATGGACTGTAGAGCAAGGCATGCGCTCTCCTGCCAGTGTCCAACATTGACATCTGGTACAACCTAGGAGGGATTGTGCTTTTCCTCTGCTGTTCAGGAAGAACTTGATACGTATTAAGCAAGAAAAATGGGAAAACTTTTAAAATACATTTTCAAACCTAGTCTTTCCTTACACAGTCTCACCCATCTGGAATATCCACCTGGGTTCTCAAAATCTAGTAGGAGCATT